>VXAC01002803.1:336141-481763 GCA_013399225.1 Rhipidura dahli | reverse complement strand
ATTGGGCTGGAGAGCGCTCCCCGGAGGGAGTGGGCTCTGTCCATAACGCCGGGACCGTTTCGCCCGCCCACGTCCCCGAAAAGGCAGAGTTTGGGGTTTAAATTCCGGTGGGATGGCGGGGGTTTGGGTCCTCTCGGGACGTGCGGACTCGCCAGGGCAACTGCGGGTCGGGAAGATGACTCAGAAAAGTCGGTCAGCAAAATTGGAGGTAGTGTCTGAGCAGATGTTTAAAAGGCAGCTCTGCTATTTTAATACCACTCCTTACTGGCCTTGTGGAACACAAAGTGCTGTATTACTTTCGGATACTAAGGCTGACTCTATTTTTTTCCAGTGTTGTATTGCAGAACTTCCAGTCTCCTTCGTCGTGAGTTCAACCAGAAAAACACCAGACATTCTGTATTACTGCACTGTCATTTTTCAGCTGGAGACCTGACCCAGGGGATGCTCCCTCACAGCACAGCCCAGCACAGTACAGTTTCATACTTCACAGCTCACAGCCCTTGCATGGAAAGTCTCACCAGTATTTACTCATCCTCTAAGGGTTGCATAGCCAAGCCCTAGAACGCTTTCCTAAGTGCTATGGAAAAATTACGATACAAAAGAAGTAATGTTTTTTACCTTAGTATTAAAAAGAAAAAGAAAAAACAAAGCCACATTGTCTGGAACATGAAAAAAAACTTTGCTGTGGTGAGGAATGAGAGAATACACTGAACTGGAAAATCCTGTCGTTCACAAGGGTTGGGCTGGCCAACTTAATAATTGCTTTTTTCCTTCCATCTCTAATGAGAACTGGAGCATTCACAGATGTAGGTATTAACAATACCTCAACATAACTCTGTGAAGCAGAGAGATTAAAATAAGGGGTTTGGGTGTCTGTCCCCATTGTGCCTTGCAAAATTACTTTGAGTACCTGAAGGTGTTCAAAACACCAGAAGAAAGAAGGTAGTTTGGACATGTCCATCCTCAGATCATGCATTTGGTGTTCACACTGGGCCAGTCTTCTCAATTCCAGTCACTCCAGAATGCAGCCAGAAGGAGATTGAATGGCACAACTGACAGGAGTCTCCCAAACTTTTTCAGGTACCATGGAGCAACCCAGCACCATTTTTCATAAATTTCAGGTTTTAATACCATTTAAATAAAAACAACAAGACTTTTTAATTGAAGAATATTTAGTTTAAAGCCATCATAAGTTCATGCAAGGATTCCTACATTCAGTAATTCCTCTCTCTAGAAAGTACAAACCTGCAGGCCCAGCCAAACAAAGGACATCCCCATGTGATTATTACTCATAAGCACTCGGTGCTCTGGTCAGGCTTAGGAGGTTCACAGAGCTCCTTCTCCACAGGGTTTCTCTGACCTGCTCAGTGTCTCCTCTTAGCTATTGCTTTCCTCCTTTTGTCATTTAACAGGTCCCTGCAGCTCAAGTGTTTGCAGCTCTTGTGTTACATATCTGTTTCTTAATCATGCCCCTGTCACCTTAACCATTTGTTGTACCTGGGGTAAACACTGCTCCAAACTGCAGAGAATATGGGAAAACAGCTTCAGCAGTCTCCAGCCACCCCATTTTTCTGGCTCAGCCCACTCACAACAGCATCCCTCTTCCACACTTGCCAGTACCCCACTTCTTATCACAGGGAATATAAACCAGCTGTCATATAAGGCATAAGAATTTCAGCTCCATTTCTAGGGGCTGCTTGTCTACTCATGCCATACATGGGAAAAAAAATATCATGAGTCACTTCTTTCCTTTTCTTTGTGGGCTTGGTTCGGTGCTGACTGAGGTTGGGGTGATCTGTTAAGTCCTACCTCTCTGCAGTGCTGCTTGGGAGAGAAAAGACAGCAAGCAGCAGAGAGAGACAAACACATATCACAGCTGTAGAGAGCAACAGGTATTTGTAAGTGTTGGAGTAAAAATATCCATTATTATTTTAGGAGTAATTATATAATCAAAGTATTGTAAAGTTCTCACCTCAGTTTGCAAGCAAACAATAGGAACCGAACCCCACATTTATTTCATTCTATCCCCTCTCAGCATTTAATTCTGAAAATGTGTTACTGCACAAAAGCAAAGGTTTTCTAATGAGCAGGTCAGGTATGTGGCATTACCACTGTCTTGTCAGGCATGGCTTTTTAAAAGCACCTTGACTTTCTGCTTCATTTCTCCAGAATTTGAAAGCCTCCTCCTGCATCTGACACTGGGTGGCTGAAGATTTTGAACTCAGTGATTATTCATCTCTCATTATCAACAAAGCCTTTGGATTCCAGAATTTCAGTGATCAGCAACTGAGGACAGAAGGGCACCGCTGTGGTGACATCTCATTAAAACTTAGAAAAGACCTTCTCAGAGTTCAGATAATGTGGAAGCTTGATTTGTCCATGCAGAGGGACACATGCCAACACCCCAAACTGCTTACAAAGAAAATCCCTCATAGGAATTCTCAAAGAGCAGCAAAATATGCTGACATGGAAGGACACTGCATGCATAAGGTGGACAATAACATGGGCAGTTTTATTTGAAGCTTTCTATAAACCATTGTTTCAAAAAATATTCATACATACATATGTAAAAGCACAGGAATGTCTTAATGAATAGGTTATACTGCATCAAGTCAGACAAAAGTTAAATAATGCAAAGATTAAGATTGCCTGTGAAACTTTATTTGGTACCTCATGTGTTTAATAATGGAGGCAGCCAGCCCCCAAAGCTTTTGTGTTCCCTTCTTGCAATTTTATCCCACTTACTAAACAGAGGAACAAACTTTAATTATAATTCCTGCAGAAACCCATACCCAGAAACAGAAATTGGGAGCATTACTGGGCAATGGCAACAGTAAGTGCATTTATCTCTGATTTAACTACTCCCACTCCACAATCCCATCTCAAAAATTCCTGGTTTTCACTATCTGTGACCCTATTTCCTAAATTTCTCCCCATCGCTTAGCTTCTCATCATCTCCTCTCTTTTCCTCTCATTCTTGCTGCTTTTCAGAGCTCTTTCTAGAATTCAGCTGGTTTCTCAATTTCCTATTTGTTTTCACTCTTTTCAGAAAACCACTCCTGCAGTACCACTGATGATTAAATCTCTCATATGATTACATATATCTACCCCTCTCATAATGCTGGAGAGTGCTGACTCCAAACACATCAACAGCTGCTGTGATTTTCAACGTACCTAAAGGAAAGCCAGAGCAATCTCTGTGTTGAGAAGCTGGAGAGCTGCGTGGTGATGTAAGGAAAGGGATGAATCAGGTTTTGTTCAGTGAACAAAAGCATCACAGTTCTTTCCCAAGATCCCTTGCCAGTGGGGCATAATCTAGAATACAAAGAATCGAAGTAAATAAAATAAAAATCATTGGGCTGAATAGTGGCAGAAGAATAACAGTTGCATTCAGGAGGTGGAAGATCATATGGTACACGGGAACAAGCCTCTGGTATTTATAGCATCTTGCAGTGCCAACATTCACTAAATAATTCTGAAAAAACTCCTGTAAGGAAACTACATAAATAATATTCTAATCTCCCCTTTACTGACAAAGCAGCTGAGACAGGGACTGTATTAGTGGTAACCTGAAAATGTGCTTCACTTCAAACTGGAGACATTTCCGTGTCTCCAGCCGAGCTGGCAGCTCCTAAAGCATTACTGAACTCTCGGAGTTGTGCCCAGAGTCACAGTGACTCAGAATCTCAGGGAGCACTCAAATGCTGCATTTCTGGGGCACAGGGATGGCACTGTCCAGCACACCCCGCTGGCTGTTCTGCTGCAGTTGCTGGTGATGAGCAGGGCAGGAGACTGCACACAAGGCTGCAAACACTCGGATGGTAATCTCAAGACATTCTCAGACATCACTGCTTCTACCACCTGCTTAGAACAAATTATAAAACAGAGAAAAAGGGCTGGGAAAAAGCAATAAAAGTATTGTAGGAAATCGTAAAAAGAGGCATGAGGGGAAAGCAAAAAGCATAAAAGAGACTAAGAGTAAAATATACTGGCACAAAAATGTATTTAAAAGATTCTTTTAGTCCTAGTGAAGAATATCAGCTCTGTTCTAGATTTTTTCCGAATGTGGATTCAGTTTAGAAGTGGAGTAGAAAGGCTGGTGCATATTCAAGTGAGTTTTCTGAATCAAAAAGCAATTTGGAAACAAAGAAACCCAAAATTTTTAAGACCTTGAAATCTGTGCTGTTGGCCTCTTCATAGTCTGCAGCACATTAGCATCTGCACTGACTCTCCCCCATTAAAGTCACTGAATAAACAGACATTTAGCATCTCTCAGCCCTGCAATGTTATCACCTTTTGCTTTCCAACTCCTCCTATCACAGAGATGTCATCTAATCTCTTAATTCTCAAAGCAACCTTTGGAGCTTTCCACAGGGTTTTCAGCTTTAAATTATGATTTCAAAGGACTCTTACCCAGCATGTCCCCAGAGCTGCTAGAGGGAATTTTGCTCTCTTATATGCAGCATGAACAGCAACACAGGAGATGAGCTCCTGGGCTTCAGTGCTGATGCACAGGAGCATACTGCACAAAAGGCTCAGAAATGCGTGATGTGAACATGAGGCACGGGAAGGGAGCCAGCAGCCATCAGTCTGACATGCAGCCACTTCTTTTATTTCACCCTGGAGCATCCCAGGACGTAGCAGTGCATATCAAGGTGAAAGGGAACGTGCATTTGCTTTCAAATTTCCCCACTGCTCTTCCTTCCTCCTTGCCCTGCTAATTTACCACAGTGCAAACTCAGAGACTCCCACCACAAAACACTTCCTTCAGTATAAAGACCGTGCTGTTTGGACTTAGAACTGTAATTATATGGTTTTAGTCAAATCCGTTTGCCACTTTGCATTTAGTAACATTAGGATTGAGCACCACCATGTGTTTCACAGCTACGTAAAATGATGTATTTATCTGCACCACATGGATGTTGTCAGAGCATCTTTCAAGGATACCAAAACAAACAGCATCAGACCAGAAATTAAATATGCATACTTATACTTTTTCATATTACTCCTCAAACAGAAAAAAAACCAACAAAACCCAAAACCCTACAAGCCTCCTTTTCAAGAGAGCTTTTTAAAGGCCAACCAGGGAAGAAAAAATACTTTTAACAAAATTGCAGCTACAGAGGTGATCACACTAGATGTCATTTTTGCTGCCTGAATTTTAAGCAGGTCTGGAGGGTGTGTATTTTCATGACAAGGCGTGACTTTAATTACCAGTTGCAGCTTTGGAAGCTTTCCAGCACTGCTGTAGCACGCTGCCTCCGTGCAGAGGACAACTGTGTGTCATTCAAGCAAAAAGCAAACCCTTGGTGACTGGTGTATAAGCAGAGTGACTGGTTTTACGTGGATTCAGGTGCAGTCAGAAAGTAAACTTGACAAGAACAGTCACTACAGTGGTCTCCCATCTGTACCACCAAAGTGGTGTTTCTACGCTAAAACTTGAATATAGAACAAACTGAAAGTAGATATCCAGGCAAGAAATACATTAATTTAATATCCTCTCAGGAAAGGGATCAGGCTTCTACACAGTTTTTTCTTATACAGCCCTTCTCCACTGAGATTCCCTTAGAGTTGGAATGGCTTCTCTAAGTTCCAGCAGCCATTCTGCAGAAACTTTTACTCGGTTTTTAGTTATTTACCTCTGCTCTTTTGTTCCCTTCCCTACTTATTACCAAATCAAATAGGGAAAAGTTATCTAACCTCTCAACACTGCAAGACCTAAGGTAATGGAGGACTGAAACCTTCACCTCTTTCCTCAAATTTAACACCATCTCTACTGATACCAAGCACAACCATAGTCTCTGACACCTTCACGTGATTTCCCATAAGAAACCACACTTTATCACCGAGTAATGTTCTTCCCTTCAAACTATTTTTGCAAAGCAGAACCACTGAGTGAAAAAGGCCACTTTGTGGCGAAGTCTATTTTTTCCTTCTACATCTGTTGCCCAAGCACAGAACCACTGCTCAAGTCAGTTCCCAAGAATCACAACAGTAGTCGAGAAGTGTCAACAGACACAACAATGTGGCTGCAAAGAGTCAGCTTTAGGAGCAAAGAGAGTTTTGAGTCATCGAATCACAGAATGGTTTGGGTTGTAAGACCCTCTAAGGGTCATTTTTTTCCAAACCCCCAGATGGGGGAAGACACCTTCCCCTGGACCAGGTTGCTCCAAGTTTCATTCAACCTGGCCTTGAACAGTTCCAGGGATGGGGTAGCCATAGCTTCTCTGGGACACCTGTTCCAGGGCTTCCCCACCCTCACAGGGAAGAATTTCTTCCCAATATCCAATCTAAACCTGCTCTCGTTCAGTTTGAAGCCAATCCCCTTTGTCCTGTCACTCCAGGCTAATATAAAGAGTCTCTCTCCAGCGCTCTTGTAGAGAGAGTACTGAAGGCAGCAATTAGGTTACCCTGAAACCTTCCATTCTCGAAGCTGAACAATCCCAGCTCTCCCAGCAGAGCTGCTCCATCCCTCTGACCATCCCGGTTCCTCCTCTGGACTCGCTCCAGCAGCTCCACGTCCTTCCTGTGCTGGCACCCCAGAGCTGGAAAAAGCTCTGCAGGGCGGGATCTTTGGGCACAGAACAACCTCCTTTCACAGCCGACAGTGGAAAAGAGAAACTCATGGCAGCAGCTGCCCGTGCCAATCGCCTCTCCGGCCTCTCCGGGGCGCAGCTCGGCCTCAGGCCGGCGCTGAGGGGCCGCGAGCTCCGCGGTGCCGCGCAGTTCCCTCCCGCTGTCCTGCGTGACCCCGCCGGGAGCAGCCCCGCGGAGCTCCTGTTCCGCCCGCCCGGTGCACGGCCCGCAGCANGCTGCCGGTCGGGCCGTGCCGCTGCCGGGGCAGTCTCGGCGGGGGAGAACCCCCGTCCCACACCGTGGTGCTGACACCGAGCGGCTGCCGGCCCCAAACCCCGTCCCGCACCTGTTAGGGCGCTGTGGAAAGTGCGGCCCCGTGCGCTCCTCGGGCACTTTGGGTGTTTTAGGCGGGGTTTATGTTTATGTTGCCTAGTGGAACTTAAACATGTGGGTGCCTCTTTTCTGAATCCTCCAAGGCAAGTGATGTAATGCTGCGTTTTAACAACACAGCTTGAATGCTTTCTCTGACCCGTGGCCTTCCAAACCCCTTGGTTGGGTCTTGGTGGCCCAATGGTCTTGAGAAGGCTCTGCAGATGTAATTAGCCGAAGGAAGCTGTCTTAGCTTCAGTTCTGCACGGCACCCGGCCTCGAACCCTTGGAAATCCCTGTATCTTTTTCTGCTCTTCAGCCATTTTCCCAGTTTTCTTGATTCGGACCCCTTAGCATTTTGTCATGGAGTAAAAGTGTCTTGTCTTCGACAAGCACTGGTCGTGACAGGGCTGCAGATCTCTAAGGATTGAGGGTTGGTCAAATGCTGAGCTTTGGAGGGATGATCTATTCAATTTAGCACTGGACAGAGACTGGAGAAGTTTTCTTACAGTTCTTGCCCTGTGCAAGAACGATTTGAGGTGTATGGCACAGGTAAGGAAACAGACAATAAACTCTTCTTTCTAACTTAGTCTGAAGAATTATGGACAAGAATAATTTATTATAATGACACTGTGTGTCAACGGTGCTCCACACCATGCAGCCTTAGCCTCAGTAGAATTTCTTAGTTCTTCAGACCCCTTTTTCATGAGTCTTTTTCACCGTGTCATATCAGGTCCCTATCTGATTTGACAGTATTTGGGGGGCAAAAAATTAATTTCCCAGCAATACCAGTTTTCAGTTTGTTTTCAGGGCTCTTAGAGGCAATAGTGTGGAGGTGAGGCTTGTAGTGTCCTCAGCAAGGAGGTTGTATCTAGACTAATTCTCATCTGCTCTGAGCTTGGTGGCTATTCCTGAGCAATTACAGGTTTGTTCCCAAGAGCCTTTACTGTGTAAAAGAGAAAGTATTTTGTCTGAACGTGGGTAGCCTATGAGAATACAAAAGGTAGAGAGGAAAAAGAATCAGAGTTTTGGCTTCTGAGAATTTTTAGAATTGCCAGACCTGTGTTTCTTGAAGGTTGATAACCCTAGATTTTTAGCAGATCTGTTCTATCTTTGAATGTCAGTCTTTTGAGGACAGTTTCACATCAGTGGTGCAGAGGCCTTCTCTGCATCTCCTGACAGTCTGTAGCAGCCTTTTCATACCTTTCTATCTCCTTGATTCTGTTTCCAAGCCCTAACAGACAACAACCATGTTTTTCGTTTTCAATTAAGCTAAAAATCTTGGTTTTCTACTGTGTTCAGTGTAGGACTAAACTGTTAAATACTATTTGTATAAATGATGATGTGTAAATTTAAGACAGTATAATTATGGTTATTTTGTCAGCACTGCAATGAAAGTGCATTTCTTAGGGTGTAATTTCATTGTGTGGGTGTGTGTTTTTGGCTTTGTTTTCAAATTCCTGCTTTGATATTGCTACAGTGAGATGTGACCTGGGGCATGTATTACTGCAGGTATTGCACAGTGGAAGGGATTAGAGAAATCCAATGCCAAAAATGGACTGTTGGGCTCAGAACTATTTTTATGGGCTTGTATATGTTGGGGATTTCATATTTGCTGTTCTGTTATTACATCTGTAAATGCACCCATGGCTGGTTTGGTTGCATAAGTGTTGCAGAGGACATTTCTGAGCTTTGCAATGGCTTTTGTGGTGCTGCAGTGCTCTGCTCGAGTGTGCAGTGCACAGGCTGTACCTGCACAGAGCACACAGCAGATGTGAATGTGACATTGCTAAAAACATCAAAGTGGAACTCGGAGCCCCAGTTTTAACATTGTTCTTTCTCCCTTTGTTTCAGCACTTTCTCAACACATTTGTCATCTGCTCAGGGGAAACAAACAGCTCTTTGATGTCCATTATAATAAAAAATCAAGAATGCTTTAAGTAGATGTTATGGTCTGTCTTCTGAAAAGAGCAGTTCTGCTCTTTCGTCCTTACATGATCTTTGTGTTTGCCTCCTGCAGCAGATTTTTCAGGCAGCAATACTGAACATATGCTTCAAGGATGGCTCTCTCTCTCATAATAAAATGGGGTGGACAGGAGTACACGATAACCTCGCTGTCAGAAGAAGACACAGTGTTGGACCTGAAACAGTCTCTGAAAGGCCTTACTGGAGTGTTACCAGAGCGTCAAAAACTGCTTGGGCTTAAAATGAAGGGTAACTGTCCTTATCTGCTGTTTTTTGGGGATATGCTTGAGGTATTTAGGTGCAAATATCCCCTAATCCTAGGCAGGGTGTGGAATGAATGTGAATACAGACACTTCATACATTGCTGGATATTGTTTATTATTAATACATCTACCTGGTCATTTTTTAGTGGTTTACACTGCCCTGTCCTGGTGGGGAGGAGAACTGGGGGGGAAAAAAGTCAGCCTCGTGAGTTGAGTTCAATGGTTGAAAGATAATAAAATACAATATAATACTAATTATAATAATAATAGTAATGAAAAGAGGACAGAGAGACATAAAACCCAAGAAAAACCAGTGACAGAATCCATTTGCTCACCACCCACTCACCGGTGTCCATCCAGTCCCTGAGCAGCAGTTGGTGTCTCCCAGCCAATTCCCCCCTGTTTCTACACTGGCCATGAGGTTCTGGAACATCCCTTTGCCCAGTTCCCCCAGCTCCTTGTGCACCTGCTCACTGTCAGAGCACAGGAAACTGAACAGTCCTTGATTTAGAGTAAGCACTGCTTGGCACCAACTGAACCATTGGTGTGCCATCGACATTATTCTTGTACTAAATCCAAAACACAGCACTGCACCAGCTACTAGGAGTAAAATTAACTCAGTCCCAGCCAAAAGGAAGATACTGTATATGGAAGATGGTGATAACACAGCTTGGAGTATCTGGTGTTTTACAAGGAACTTATTTCAATTAAGTATGGAATGTATCGACGTTTTTCTAAAATCTCTCTAGCCCAATAAAAATAAAATTGCTTTTGTTACAGGCAAACCTGCAGATGATGATGTTAAGCTTGGAGCCCTCAAGTTGAAACCAAATACTAAGATAATGATGATGGGCACTCGTGAGGAGAGTTTGGTAAATAATTTGCTTGTTTGTTAGCTTAAACAGTGTGTTCTAATTGTGATTTTAAATTTTGAATATTCCACTCTTCATTTGAAAACATGATAGTACGGTAGATTTCTGTTTGCCTTTTTTTTAATGTAAAGTAAGCTCCACTGCAGAACTGAGAGCAATGGATTAATGAAATTCCTGTCTTGTTCTGCACTTGAAGTACAAACCTGTTATTGTGATACTGACTTCTCAAATCTGATCATCAGTATACTTTAGTAATTCTTTCCATTAGTGAAGTGAAATAATTTTTGTTAAATAGTATTCCTGCCTTGTAATGTGCAATAACAGAAACTTGATATCCATTGTTATTTTCCTTCTGTAATTTTTATTATTTTTTATTTTTATTCCTCTAGGAAGATGTCCTTGGGCCCCCTCCAGATAACGATGATGTGGTCAATGACTTTGATATCGAAGAGGAAGTTGTGGAAGTAGAAAATAGGTTAGGAGTTCAAGCCATTAAAAGAGTTTGTTATTGACTGCAGCGTGTGCATTTTAATTAACTGTAACTTTTTGTATTTCTACATCAGGGAAGAAAATCTACTAAAAATTTCCCGTAGAGTTAAAGAGTACAAAGTGGAAATTCTGAATCCTCCTAGAGAAGGGAAAAAGCTGCTGGTGCTAGATGTTGATTATACACTATTTGGTGAGATTTTTGCATCTTACGGTTTTTGTTTGTGTAAGAGCTCAGTTTATTTGCCAGATCAGGTTTCTTGATTTTTGTTTTGCTGTGTTGTACAACATAGCTTCTGCTTTGTATGATTTTGTAGTCTTCGGCTCACATTTTAAAAAGCATTTTAAAATGTTTCATGTTGTTGATTTTAGTGCAGCAACTATTTATTTGTTTATAAAAAGACATTAAAAAGCAGCAATTTAGTCTTCTGTCCTGATAGTTTTTCCCTTGACAACTTGTATCTTGGCCATCACAGTGGCAGAGCAAGATATTGTAAAATAATTATCCAATTCTGTACCTGATTGACTCTACTTCTGGGAGGTGTGGGAGAACAGCTTCAAATTTTAGTTACATATCATTACTAAACATTCACAAAAACATGTTTTACTTGAAAATTCTGTCAAACTGGTTTTTCTTTGAAAGCCAGAATTTTCCTTCTGACTTACCTTTCTGGCTTGTAGGTGTGCCATGGCAGCGTGACTGTGAGCAGTAAATAATAGCTTCCCTTATACCTTTCCCTTAGCTTTCCTTTTCTATGAGCTTTGGTTCCAATCTGACATCAAAATTCTGCCTATTCCTGAGTTTAAATTTTTTATCAAGAGGTCTTCTGCTGGCAGATTTTGGCAGCAGTTTTGGAATTGGAACAGGGAATGTTTGCATCTCTGAAATGAGCTTAATATATGTTCACACAAATAACTGGACTGGGTTTGAAGGAATCTGTTTCATGTCTGACCAGTTACAGATTTGCTAAGTGCACAGATGAACTGTTTGCCCTGACTCTTTAAAGATATTGATACCCAGAGATCTCTGATTTAATTATTGCTAACCCCTCCAGTACATATAAAGACCAGCAGATAAATATTCCCTCTGCTTTGCCTTTCCCCCTTTAAAATGGGAACAGGAGTTTGATATCAATTCATTCATTATCCTAAAGTGCTTCCTCCCTCATGAAACTCCTTGGGTCTCTGGACAGAAAAGAAAATCAGACTGGACTTTAATAGCTAATACTTAAATACTGAATTGCTTCTCTCTTTACATTCTTTTAAAGACCACAGGTCATGTGCTGAGACTGGGGTAGAGCTGATGAGGCCATACCTTCATGAATTCCTGACTTCTGCATATGAGGACTATGATATTGTCATTTGGTGTAAGTATTGTACTCAGTACCTAAGAGTTTATTGTAAATTGTCATCCAGAGCAGAGACACTGCGTGGGAGGTTTTGATTTTTATAAATAATGTCAATGCAGACAACACATAGTGAACTGCCAAATGAACCAAATTCTCCTGTCTGCAGGGGTGGTTGGTTCTTTGCCTTTGCATTCCAGTTCAATTCCTGTCCAGCAGCTGGAGAACAGACTTTAGCCAGTGCAGGGCTCAAACCATGTTAAAATTCTATTACAAAATTTCATTTTCATAGTCTTGAACAATGTTTCTACATATTCTTAGATCAGTAGATAAGGTTGACACTTTGTCCTTTCCAGATTTTTGTATCCCTGTCGTGCTTTCAGGAGGAAATCCTGCACAGGCAGTGTGGTTTCTCAAGGCAGGTGTATTCCCAGTGTTATGGTCCTGCAGGCTGTAGTTCAGTCACAGCTGATCCAGAAAATGGTTTAACTATTTGCAGTGCTTCATCTGGTTGTTCATTTGAAAGTAAGCTTTTCCAAACAAAAATAGTCTTCCATGAAGGAAAAATTTGTTTAAGACAGGAGCCCTAAAAGCTGCAACAATGGTGGAACTTTCTAAAATTTAATTTTGTGTAAAAATTTGACATATTAAGTTATTAAGTGAACAAGTTCTTGGGTTATTTCTTTTTTTTTTTTTTTTGCCTGCCAATGGCTTATTTTGATAAAATATTCTTTCTGTTTTCTCCCTTTTGTTTCAGCTGCTACTAATATGAAGTGGATTGAAGCCAAAATGAAAGTAAGTTGTTCTGAAAACATGTAATTTGTTTCTGGTCTGGGTAACTCTTCATGCAGTTGGGCTCATGCTCAGCGTTGTAGAGCACGTTAGAAACTGGGGAGGTTGTATGAATCATAACCTGAGTTGTTTCAATTTCTGTAGTCACTTTAAATTATCTTTATCACAAAACTAGATTAAATCTAATTTTAGAATTCCACACAAACTATCAGCAGTGAGTGCTAAATTTAGCAGAACTAAACACAAGTCAGTACCTACTGAAACTTGGATTTGTCACGCAGCCCTGCACAGTTGCTTTCATCTTATCTCTAATTATAGAGCTTTAGTCTTTAAATGTGATTTTTTTTAAAGGAACAGACAGATGTGACAGGCTGGAGTAGGTTATCAGGAGGAAACTCTTTTCATATTTATCTTTACTTCTTGCAGCTGGGGGGGTTCTTTTGCTTCCTCTGCCGTATTAAACATCCCATAAGAGCTTTTCCACTTTCTGGTTTCTTCCCTACTGGAATCAGGCAGGAAGCCAGTTTTGAGCAGCTGACCTCGTAAACATATTTACAGTCAGGCTTAGCTGTAAATCTAATGAGCTTACTAAGAATTGCTGTGTGTTTGGTTGGTGGCTTGGGGATTTTTTTTGTTCATAAATCAAAGATTATTTCCATTCCAGGAAAAAACTTTCCAAATTTAAGCTTTTATTATGCAGTATTTTTTCAGGCTTTCACAGAGCAAAGCACATTTTTCCAGTGTTCTCTTCCTCAAAATAATTAAATGCCACAATTTTTTTCTAAACAAAAATGCCTTTCAGAAATGAGAACGTGTAATCAGAACTACAAAATAAAGTTGGGTAGTGGAAGTAAAATCATTGTTGAGCCTTGCAAACATTGCATTCTTGTGGCAGTGTCACATGTTTATATTGTGTTGTCTAAGTGTTAGGACTCAATCTTGTGGAAAACCACTGTTCAAAATGGGCTCTTTCCCCTGTGCTGGTCACCTTTCTGCATTTCTAGGTTACTTTTCCAGCCCTTCTCCTGGATCCTGATCCATTGAGATTCCTGCCACTAGATGCCACTTTCTGTTTCTCCTTAAACTGATGGCACCAGGGGTGCTTCCCTCCAAGAAGTTTCACTTTTGGTCAGGGAGCAGTGATTCTAGCTGTAGTTGGCATTAAAATTTCTGTTTTAAACTACAAAGCAGGAACAGGATTAAAAAGAAGCGAGTACCAGACAAGCAAATTTAATCTCTCATTTACCACCTCTTTATGCCTGGGATTCAAACAGTCTAGAACAGCTGGTTCTGTCAGTGTAACAGGATGCTGACCCAGGCAGGTAGAGCATTTCATGTGCAAGATTCCCTTTTTTTGTATAAAAGCAAATCAGTTTTAAGTGTGGCTGGACAGTTGGCAGAGAGCTACTGCAGGTATTTTCTCCCTGTTAGGTAGCTTTCCATATTGCTGCTGTTTCACACACCAGAAGCAGTCAGCAATATCTGTGTTGTACCATGTCAGCAGATTTTACTGGTACTTTTCAGCTTTGGAAAGGATTTGAAATGGAAATGATGCTCTCTGATCTAGACAAAGTTTTTTATTTCTAAAAAGGTTGTTTCCCTTGGAGTATTTCAGGAGTTACCAAATCTTTAAAGTCCAAATTGACACTAATGTTTGCTGTCTTGGACATGTGCAGGAGGGAACAGTGACAGTGAGTTGTTCCTGGATATTCCATCTTGGATTGGGCTGTGATTTGATTGTGCAGCTCACTGTGAGGAACAAAGAGCAGCCAGTGCACAATTTCTGTAAAGTTGAGTGTGTAGAACTTGTGAGAGGTTGTGCACCAAGGTATGAGCAGAACCCCTCTGTATTTTGCCTTCTCTGCAAAAGTTGCTTTGATTTTCTGCCAGCATCAGCTGTCAAGTTCCTGATACTAAACACTCAAAATAAATCCCTGTGTGCACTTTTATGATCCTCATTGTGTAACAAATCTGAATTCCCCCAGGTATCTATTTCTAGTGTGTCTCTGGTAAACCTCCACAGCTCACCCCGTGACAAACAATGTACTGTAATTGTGGCTCCAGTAAAACTGTCATAATTAGAAGCTGTAATAATAATAAATCTTTGTGATGCAGGAGCTTGGAGTGAGTACCAATGCAAACTACAAGATAACTTTCATGCTGGACAGTGCTGCCATGATAACAGTGCACACTCCTCGGAGAGGACTGATAGATGTAAGTACCTGGTTTTCTCCTATATTTTTCTACATTCAGCTGGCATTTTATCACACACCCCTTTAAAATATTCAGAAAAAAAAAAGTTGTTCTGGAGTTTTCGTGCAAGAAAACTGCAAGAATCTTGGAACCAGAGATTTTTCTACTGGAAATCTGTATTTAGGTTTTGAATGGTATGTTTAGATGTCACAGCTTTCAAATCAAACAGTAGGTTACTCTTGCAAGAAAACTTGATACCAACAGAAAGGTTCTCCTTACTGTGGGGGGTGTTTATATTACATTATTTCACATCTCTTCCTTTGTTAAAGCCAAACTACCTGCTGATGGTAAAGTAAAAGAAGACAAGTGTCCATTCAAGTTTGGACTCAGGTTCCTGTAGGTGATATTTTCATCTCCTGCATATGATCTGATTTGCCTCAGATACCTTGTACTGTGTTGTATTTCCAGGTGAAGCCTCTTGGTGTTATCTGGGGAAAGTTTTCAGAGTATTACAGCAAAAAAAATACTATTATGTTTGATGATATTGGCCGAAACTTCCTGATGAACCCACAGAATGGACTCAAGGTAATGCAAACTGGAATTTTCACTTATTGCTACTTTTTTCTTGATATTTCAAGTAGTACTTTATCCTATTTATCTGCTGTAGCATAAAGAAAGACTAGCAAAGATGCATATTTTATTATGTTTTTTAATTTACAGGGCCATTTGTCTGGCTTAGTATTTCCTTAATACTTGCATTAAATAAACCTTGTGTCACTATTAAGTGAGAGTTTAAGAGATTACCAAAATCAATGAAATTGTTATTTCCGCTGAAGTTATACCTGCAAGCTGTAATCAAGCTGGGCATTGCTGACAGGCACCATTGAAATATGCGATGTTCAATCTCCTGAGTGGTCATATTCAAAAATAAATCAAATAACAAGTGGCTGTACTTCATCACAGTATGACAGGATAATCACAAGTATTCTGTTATGAGAAGTAATTAGTACCTTGAGCCATTTTCAGTGCACACCAGCAAATATTTCATTTTATACAGCTGTCAACCAGCATGTGCTCTGTTATTACTGCTGGTTCTGGATAAGAAGAATGCACGATAAATTTCTACATATATATGATGGTAAAATTGTGTGGTACTAAAAGTACTTGCATAAATCTCTCTGAAAAAAAAAAAAAAAAGATGTTTTCAAATGCAGAAATCCAAGATAGTATCTCTTTGAAAGTATCCGTAGGGTGAAGAGGATAGCAATTGATGAGATCTAACAAGATGATCTTAATTGGAAGGAGAATGAGGAATAGCAAAGATTTTGCTGGGAGGGGATTATCCAGAGAGGTCATTGTAACTCAGATTGGAGAGGTGTTTGTCAAAGTGTTGTTAACAGCTGCAGACAAGAGTACTGAATCACTAAAACAAGGCCCAGGTATAATGTATTCCGAACTTAAAGCAGTTGTCAGATAAGCTTTGCTTCTGACATCTCTTTTTATAACAGCTCTGGTTGTAGTCAAAGGCTTTTTGTTGAAAGAAAGCAACAATGCCACACAACTCAGAATGCTGAGCTGAAAACTCCTCCTGCAAAAATCTCTGTGAAACCATACTACAAAATGTGGCATACTAAAAAATGTGACTCATTTAATCAGTCTGTCTGGGAGGGGAAGAAGAACTTCTGTCTGAAGAAGTACAAGAGAAAAGAAACTTCTTCCTGGTTGGTGTAAGGCAAAAACCTCTCAGTCCAGTTTGCAGGAACAGGACAAATTGGACCTGACCACTCCTGGGAAGGGTTTTTCTTCCTCTTACCTGTGAAAAGTTATAACTTGTCATAGTACTGAAAATATATTTCAGTCAGGTGGTTAAATGATAGAGAATCTAAAGCTTTTTTTTCTTTCTGTGAGCAAATGGTTATACCCAGTTTATTTATTTTGAGTAGATAAGGCCTTTCATGAAAGCACATTTAAATCGGGATAAAGACAAGGAGCTTCTAAAGCTCACCCAGTACCTCAAAGAAATTGCAAAATTAGATGACTTCTTGGAGCTGAATCACAAACATTGGGAAAGGTAAGAACAAAATCAAAATTCTTGCTTCTTTCTATCCCTGACTCCTGTCTTTTGTTTAAGGTTGTCTCTACAAACACCAGAAACAATGGAACTGATGAACTTTGGCATCTCTTACAGTTATAAAGGTCCTTTAGTTTGAGGAGAATTTTAGTAGGGCTGTAGTGTTGGGGCATCTTCCCTAAAATGGGAAGATGTGTACAGAATGCCTCTGTGTTTTCATGCTTCTCCAATATTCAGCACTACCAGTTTTGCAATTATCCCTCCTAAAAGGAAAAGAATTTTGAAGGAACCTGGTCCCTGGAAATCTCTTTCCACCCCTGCAAAGTTAGGCTGTGGTTTCACATCCCAACTCCTTTGTTACGAGACAACTTTTCTGGCAGATCCTTCAGGGTGCTGTGAGTGTGGTTCTCAGGCACCATCCAGGTTGGGTGGCATTGCAGGATTCATCAGCTCCAAGTTACTGTCTGCTCGAGCAAAATCCTTCTTAATGGTTTTATGCAACAGCCTGAAGCTTTAATGCATGTGAAGAAAAGCTGTGGGAAAGTCACTCCTTTGGTGCTTAAAAAAGGAGCCTTACAGGCTTGATACAATTTCTTTTCTCTGATTAGAACAGAAAGTGAGATGTTAAACCTCGAAAGCAGTGAGATTCACTGGATATTTCACACTGCCAGTGAACTTGGTTGGATTCTTTCTCCTAGAGTATTTGCAAAGCCTTCACTGTCACACCACGTAGCCAGATTGCTCCAGCTCTGGTGCTAAGAGAGCTGTGAGATCAGAATACAAGCAGTTCAGAGTCACTCAGATTCTCCAGAGAAGCTGCTGCAGGCCTGTTCTTTTCAGGTTATGCTGGATCAGTTCATTAAAGCCCTGAATTTATTTGAAGGAGTGCCATTACTAATGGGCCTTTTTATCTTAAAGGATATAAAAGCCACTTTTCCAGCTGATGTAATTTTCCATCCTCTTGGAATGAAACAGGTTTCCATTTCCTTCCTCCCTTTTGTTTAAAAAGCCTGATAGAGCCTGACTAAAATATGACTTTGAATTACCACAAGATAACCTATCATGGAATTGAAAGATGTTGAAATCAAATAAAAATCATACATGGTATTGATTGTATTTCCAATTTTTGGTTATCAGTAGGGGAATTGCTGGTGAGAAAAGAAAGCAGAGTCATAGTTTGATCTTAAGCTCCCAGGTATATTTGTGCCCACCTCTTACTTGGTGAAAAACTGTACTTTTTGTTTCTTTCAGGTATCTCTCAAAGAAGCAAGGACAATAACACCAATAAAACTGTGTGGCACTGAATTGAAGGGAGCATCACTAAGATCATTGGACTTTTCCTTGCTTTTGTGCTAGAGTATAATAGTGCTGGACACTGGACCCAATGCCAGAACGACTGCTAAACTTGGTCTTCCAGTTGGTTGGTTGTGGGTTTTTTAAAAGATCACAGCAATAAGCTCAAAGTGGGAGAAACAAGTCAGTTGCTTTTTCTTGCATTCAGTTCTGGTGTTACTTCTCAAAATACTTTCCTTTGCTGCTGAAGTACAACCATAACCATCAAAGACCAAAACCATTCTGAGACTAAAAAAAAAAAATATTTAGACCAAAAAAGTTGATTAAACAGCCAACCTTGGCAGTGTATGAATTGTATAAGTCCTCTATTCCCTCCATCTTTAGAAACAGTCTCCCTCTCCCATTCCAGTATTTAAGTCTATAAATTACAAGTTGTCTAAGTTTGGTATGTATTAGTATGTCAGTGTTTCTCTGTGCAAGACAGTAAGATGGGAAAGTACCACCTCTGTGGTGGTTTACCCCAGTGTGTGAACTTGTACTATAAAGCAGTGTTTACTGGGAAACAAAAGATTGAAGTTGGAGGGAGAGAAACCCACTGTTACTTGGTCAGTGAGAAGCAGCCTGCCTGAAAAATCCCCGTATGTCAGATAAAGGGTTTAAACCTCAGATGGGAAAGTCACATTCCTAACAAAGCATGAACAAAACCCTTGTTCTCTTCTAGCTAAACCTTGTCAAAGTGCAAACACTGTGTTTAAATACAATACTCAGCCATACTGTTCTTAAAATATCATTTACCTGCGCTGCTTATGCCTGCACTATAGAAGTGTGATGTGACTGCTGTTTGGCATTTCCAACACTTGTGCATTATGCAGTTCATGGATTTGAAAGAAGACTGACCCTTTCAAATAAAAAAATGGTATATATTGTTCTTAAGGAACTATAGCAGTTGTGTAAATAATAAATACCTTTTTCATACTTTGTGTCCTGTGCTGCCTTCAATATTTAGCTTGCATAACAGAGGAACCATCAATAATATCAACTTAAGGGGTTTTTGGAGGATTTGTTTGGAGTCCAGAGACACTGGGTTTGTGTCAGGAGCTGAGTGAGAGACTGGTTATGTGCCTCTGTGGATTGGGGAAGTGGTGCAGCAGCAGGCTGGCCAGGAAAGGAGCCCTGACAGCACATGTCAGGCTGTCAGGACAGCAGGCACAAACGAGCTGCTGGGACAAGCACGTGAGGCTCCTGCTCAGTGGCCTGTCAGAAAATATCCAGGTCCTTGTCCAGGGCTCTGTGTGCTTTAATACCAACTCCAGCTGCCTTTGAAACGAGCAAACCAGAAACCTGATGTATAAAAGTGCTGGTTTGGGTGAGTATGGGGGGTGAAGATCTGCAGTGTTGCCTCCTAGAGCCGATTCCTGATCGAGGAGCTGCCTGACCCCTGCACAGACAGCACAGGGAGAATCCCTGAGCTTAGAACAGGGATCCTTCCCTGGAAAAGCTGCAGCAGCAATCATGGAATGTAGGGCTGGTGTATGGTGCACTGGAATTCCTTTGACTTTGGACAGTGGAAGGAAGTCAAGGCATTGCAGATAAATCAGCTGTGGAGTTTGTGCTGGGCAGAGAGAAAACCAAACCAAAGGAATGAATTTAAACACGTGCCAGCATTTTGTTACTCAAAGTTGGCCCACAAACAGAAGGTAACAGTGAATAAGCAGTTCTTTTGCTTTATACAAGGAACATTGTATAAAGAAAAATCAAATTCAAATTAAAAAAAATTAAAAATCAATCTTGATTTTATTTCAGTGACACGGGGATTTTGTCCCAGAATTTGAGAGTACTCACTGATCTGAAGGAGATGTGCACGCTCCTTTCAAATATTTATAAGCTGAGCTGGAACACGTGAGTGTGATCTCAATGTGATGGTAACACAGAGCTGTTGCTGACAAGTTGTTATGTCTTTCATGACTAATATTTCCCCTACCATATTTTCTATTTGAAGACTCGTCTTGCAGTTTGATGTAGTTATCTTCTAAAAATGCTGCTGGGATTTACTTGGCTGAGATTTTTAAAGTCATGAAGCTGTGGATAAGGCAAGCACAAGCCTGATGTTCAAATAACACAGCACAGGAATCGGGGGTTACTGATAGGAGAATGGGTTAAAAAGGGTAAAAGCAGCAGGAAGAAATCTGGGTTTTGTTGCCATGGTTGGTTGTGGAAAAAAATGGCATCAGCAGGTTCAGAAAAGAGTTCAGCATCTTCACAGAAAAGCCCACAGGCAGGAGCTAAAGGGAATAGGATTCTAAAGGGAATGGGAAGGTCTAATAACCTGTGATAAAAGAATTGGAGGTGCTCAGGAAGATGGGAGTGGGTCACACAGAGCAGCTCCTCTCTGCACTGCAGGACTGCTCTTGGCCCTACCTACAATGTGACTGTGCCAAACTACCAGAGTAACTGAAGGATAAATGGGTGGTTTTCTGCTTAGCCCCAAAATAATGTATTTATTGCTCATAAATGCAGAGGAAAACACCTGTGCTGATTTTTGTTTCTCCTCTTCAATAGGGAAGGCAGTTTTGACCTACTTGTATTTCCAAAATGTAGTTAAGCCTGGAGAATAACTGTGGACAGCAAGGTTTAAAGGTTTGTTCCCTGCTAACATTTACTTTCCTTTTAGATTACACTGAGATGCCTGAGAAGTACTTGATCAATGGCTTTCACTATCTCTATTAAAAGAGATGGTATTAAAGCATAATTAAAGAGAGGGAGCGTACAGCTTAATTACAGAGCTCATCATTTACTGTTCTGCAAAACTCTGGAGAAGCATTAAATGGAGTCTGAACTATTCCAAATATTTTCATGTGTCAGAGACTGTCCCAGGCTCCCAGTACACGTCAAACATTTTGTATGTTGTTCTGTCTGATTATTCAGACCAGAAGAGACAGTCCATTTCCAGATGAAGTTATTTTGGTAAGCCCTGGATATCTGACAACTCCAATGCCTCACTGTGGCGTGAATGCTCATCACTGGAGGTACACGGAGTGACAGCTGAAGCCAGGAACTGAACTGCAAATTCAGCTCCACAAATCCTGCTGCATGACTCTGAAATCTACAGCTAGTTGCCAATTTTTATTCCTTACTTGACATTCAACTGACAGCAAGTGAATGCCAAAGGGTTTAAGACAATTTTCCACTCTGTCTGTTCAGGATGTATTTAAGACTGATGTGAGAAGTGCTGAATATTTGCTCCCAGTAAGACAGAGGCCAGGTAAAAACTGTATTTCAGTGGGTGAAGAAAAGTACACAGTTTTCCCAATTCATTACAGCTTCTTAAAACAAGAGGTGCTGGATGAAGAGGCAGAACCCTTGGACGTGTCACTGTTGTCACTGCAGCAGCTGTGGCAGGTACTAGTGGATATTAGCAACTGCTGCACCCAGTGCAGGGTGCCTGATGAGGTGCTTTGGCTGGGGGACTGACAGAGGAAAAATTTCAGTGAAAATAAATTGCTGATGGAGAGAATAATAGGACTAGAAGATAAAAATAACTGCTCTGTCCTGGAGAAGACAAGGGACATCTTGCAGGAGTCACAAGGTTCTTGTGTGAGCAGTATTGGCAATATCTTGTTACCAGGGGCTGGTGCTGACACCTGTGCTTTGAATGGGCTCTGCACGAGCCAGGACGTGGTTTAGGTACAAACAGCCTCAAAGATTCAACGAGAACAGCCTCGTGATGGGAGGTGAACAGCTCTGCAGAGGTTTTCCTAAAAATAGTGAGAAATTACTCCGAGGGCTCACAGTGCCAAGTTTCACTCTCCTGGCTTTATCTACTGCACCACACCACTTCAGACCTATATTTCCCAGCCCATCTCCACCATCCCCCATGATCCTTTAGATCACTGATAATCACACAAGGCTTCAGCCTCATCCGTGCATCAGCCCTTTTCTGATGGTGTTTTATAAGAGAACTTCAAAATGAGCTATTTATATACTGATGAGCTTTCTCATACAGCCCTGAGCTTCCTTATTTATGCTTATTTAGGAAGTTTGCTCATTTCTGGAGATCCTTTGATGCTGCTTGGAGCGCTTGGATGCTCATTTAGCTCTCAGGAGTCCGTGCCAAGCTTGGCCTGTGTCCTTGCCACACACAGTCACATACAATGCCATGCCACTAATTTCTGTCTCTCCTGGCAAAAAGCTTTCCCACCAATTCATTTTCTGTTAAGAATGGGTACAAGTCAAAGGGAGCTTGTTCTCAAATTGCATAATGCTCAGAGCACTAGGGCTGGGGTGCTGGGCACAGCAAAAAATGCATCATTAACACCCCTTGAAAGTTTTTGTTTGGTTTGGTTTTTTTGTTTTTTTCTTCTTTAAACTGCCTCGTTGGAATTGCACACCCACTCTTCTCACACTCCACCATTTGTCAAGGTGTTTATATATCAGAAAAGAGCAGCTTTTATCATTTATCACAGCAGAGGCCAGGTTTGGCTGCAGCTCCTGAGTGGAAGGGGACTGGGCGACCTGGAGCAGAGCCTGCACAGTCACTGCTGCTGAGTGATGTCCCCTCCTCCCCCTGCAGCACCCCAGAAGACTTTGACCTCGGTGTTTTGAAACACTGAGATTGCATCAGATTTTTAGTACAAAATATCTGTGGTGTTAAAGCATTTGGTGTTCAACAGTGGGAGCCTTGTTCTTCACTATTTGTGCTGCTCTTGAGAGCAGAGCAAGTCAAATTCAGGATCAGGGCATCAAAGAAGTCACAGCTCACTATAAACTCCTGAGTCAAACTTCTCAGCCTTCGGATCTGATTGGGCTTTTCCTCTCCAGCCTGCTCTGCTTGCTGCAAGATCAACCCCTGGATTTTGAGTTGGATCTGTCATGCTCCTCCTGGGGCACAGACAGCTGGGCATGAGTGATGGCTCGCAGGCTGGTCAGGAAACTTGTTTAAATTGTTTCACACTGGAGGAAAACAGCCACAGATGAATGAAAAAATGGGTGTCAAAGCTGAGCTCATTCAAGGGCTCTACTTCTGAGCATGTTCTCATAGTAACACTGTGGGTAAAATCCTCCTTCCCAGCTTTGTTTTTAAAATGCTCTATGATTTTTTTTCCCCCCTTCACGTCTTAAAACTTTCCTGGTGTGGGTGTGCTGTATCTTTCAATCTCTGTTTCATTGGCCCAGTGGGCTCCTGCTCCATGGCAGGCACTGTGCTGTGGCATGGGAATGACCTGGGGGCTGGAGGAGCTTTGGACATGACTGATGAGCTGCAAGCCAAGAGCTCCTCTGGTGAACACCCAACTTTACCCCTCAGGTGTTTTTTTCCCCCCCAAGTTTGGGTCATACTCGAGAAACAAGAATAAGAATATTGTAAATTTAACAAATTCCAGTAAAACTTTCTAAGACACCCTGGTTCCTGGGGCGAGATGAGGTGGCTCTAGGATTGTGTTTTGCAAGACTTACGATTGTTCATCCAATTTTCTATATTCAGTTCACATTTCATGACATGCAGGGGTGTGTGTGACATTTGTGAGCAGTGAGAGCTGCATCAGTTTAGTGGGGGAACACGAGCAGAATTTCAAGCAGACTCTTAAACTGCAACTGATGCACTGTTGGGTCCCTCTGCTGTCCTAATGATGGATATTTCTTGAATCAGGACCAAAATGAGCACATTTTTGGAAAAGTTAAGTGTATTAAACTGCCTCGGAGATGAAATTGATAAAGTGATGTGGGATTTTTTAAAATCTGATTAATCCCTTACAGCTGTGACTAGACAGAACAGGTATGTTGAAAAATCTTTTCCTATAACAAATGGTATTAAATTAAAATCAAAATAATTGATGTCTAACACTTGAAGAAAATTCTGAGCTTCAGATATAGAGGGCTTGTAATTACACCTAGGCAATATCCCCACTCCCACACATAGTAAATTAGTTGAGATAAACACATTCAGAAGCTGTTAAGCTACTTTGGTTTGGATTTAGTGAGCAGCTGCAGCTGGAAGAAAGCAGGCAAATAATTGAAATTTCTGACTTTTTTAAATAGAATCAAAATAGTGGGTTTTGTATGTGCATTTCCACTTTCAAGTAGTCCTAAACTTTAAGAATTTAAGTAAGCAACAGTGATTTTTTTTTTCCTTTAATATGATTTGTTTGGTTGGTTCACTAAAAAAAAAAAAAATTGTAAAAAAATCAAACAACCCATTGATAAAACGATTAATTTAGATAGACCACACCTGAGTCAATTTAGGTAGATTTAGTTCTGCAACTAGTAAATCATATAACATCCAGTTTTATGGAGCTAAGATGACACTGTTGTCACTGATAAATGAGTTCATGGCTTGTCCTTCACTCAGCCCAGCAATCCCTGACCAAGTTTATGACAAGTTTTGTCTGGTTTCAAACTGAGAGGTGCTACAAAATCGGTGACTGTTTAAACTTGGCTCGCTGATGCAGAGCTATCCATCACCCTCTGATGCTTGGAAAGGTGTCTTGAAGTGCCTGTGCTGAGAGCCCCACAGCTCCCTGCTGGCCCAGGAGCCTCAGCTGGGTGCTGGGATCAGGGATAAAGGTGAATTAGGGAGAAATGCCTGCCTGCATCTCTGCTGGCCCTGCCGTTAACCCAGCACTTCACACTAAGAGGTTATGAGCAGGGGGCAAGCTGAGAACCCCAAAATGAGCACTAAATCTTGTGAGATTAACATATAAAATCCCTTAATGGACATGGAGGCACCACAGATAATGACAGATCCACAGTGCCTGGCTCAGTCAAATACAGGCACAATTCCAGAAGCTGGGGAAGGAAAGGAAGTCACAGTGTTTTCTCCAAAGAAACTTGACTCGAGCCAGAGAGCAGCAGCATTACCAAGTTGTCAGACTATCCAGGCAGTGAGCAGGGCAAATGGAGGCTCAAGGGCAGCCTTTCCAGCACTGGTCCCTCCCTCACAAGAGTCAGATGAATTTTACACCCCTTCTCCTGCATTGCCTTTCCAGAAGGGTGAGCAGAAGCCTTGGGACAGGCGTGGGACAAGCACTGCTCTAAAGTCTGGAAGGAAACCAGACAGGAGCTTTTCAGCTAAAGCTCCTGCCAGAGCCAATTAGGAGGTGATGGCTGGATTGGAGCAGCTTTGCAGGGGCAGGAGACAGCACGGAGTGACCTGATCTCACCTGGCAGGGACAGCACGGGCAGGGTGTCCTGCAGCCCGTGCCAAACGCTCTCCAGCCCTGCAGGGACCCAGCAGCAGCTGTGCTCACCCAAACCATCCCTCAACCCCCAGATCAGTGCTGCTTCCCCGTTCCTAAATCACAGTGAAACGTGGGCACAGCAGGATTTTCTCAAGACAGCACAGATGTGCCCCAAAAGGGCAAGGCTGGAGGGGAATGTGCAGGTGCTGCCCTCCTGCCAGCCCCTGGGCTGAGAGCTCCATAGCCACACTCACAGCAGGGTGCCCTGGCCACCCCACAGCCACCACCTCTGCTTTCATCCCCACGCCTGGTGTCAGAGACCTTCCATTGCTGGAGAAAAGCCAAGGCCACAGAACCTCTCAGGATGACCTTAAGGAAAGTTTCTGCTCGTTTGGATTGCCAGGCTCGGTGCTGGGTGCACTCAGCGTGGCCAACCCACAACACAGAAAAACCAAGGAACCCCTCTGGGCTCAGCACTGCCCATGAGGGCATAAACAGCCTCCCACTGCCCCAAGAACCCATTTTTCCTGCTTGCTGGCACAGCTTTACCACGAGGCTGCTCCTTTACCCCAGACATGCTCCCGTTCATCCCGTACCAGTCCCCATCCCGCACATCCTCTCATTACAAACATTAATCCCCACTGGGAAAGTGTGGTTCTCACATTTCCATCACCTTGCCAGCATCCACTCAGCAACAAAGCCATGGCACAGAAGGGAAGCTCAAGTGCTTTTCACTTCATTCTCATGAACAATCAGCCGAGGACTATCCATTCGCTAAGGGCAGAGGTCAAGGCTCATCTCTAATTACTCCTTGTCCTCCTCCCGTCTCAACAGCGTGGAGCTGCTTTGGAGGGGAGGGGAGGTTTGACTGGCCAAAGCTGGGTGTTTGCCCAGCACAGCCTGGCACACCTGGAGCAGCTGGAGCAGGAGAGCCCAGAGAAAGCAGGAGTAAGAGCTGTTATCACAGCTTGGCAAGGAGGAACACAGAGCTGCCTCAGTATCTGACATCTGCCAGAATCCTGGAGCTACCAGGGCAACATTTGCAGGACGTGCCCCAGGGCTAATCAGAGTTGCAAAAAAACCAGGGGTCTGGGTTTAGTCCACTGGAATTGTTCGCCCCCAACCATTCAACATTATGCCGATTTTTCAAACAAGTTTGCTTTTCTGTCCCCGAGTTTTCTCAGCCTGCTTCTTGAATCGAGATTTGAGCTCATATTGGAACGGCTTAAACTATATAAACGCATATAAAAATATATATCTATTTCGGGAGGTGGAAGTTTAGGTCTCACCTAATCACTGCAGCCCAGGAGCTNCCAGAAACCAAAAACATTTCAGGGACTGCAGCCTGGTGCCAGAACTACACTGAAGAGACAGGATAAAAGCTCCCGGTCTGTGGCAGCATCCAGTGTCCATCGGCAGTACTGCACCCTGCCCACGCCAAGGCCTGGACCATTCCAAGGGATGAGCAGGACCTGGAAATGCCACCGAGACAAAACAGCAAACAGCAGAAGGTTCTCTGAGAGCCGGTTGGGGTGCAGGGGTTGCAGGGATGCTGCAGCTGTGCCGGATGCAGGAGCAGCCACTGGCTGTGCCTCCTCTCTCAGGGGGGATAAAATCCTTCACAGAGGCAGAGCCCAAGCCCCAGATGAGTTCAGTGACAAATGCAGCAGATGTGTTGTGGCTCTGAGTCCCAGCACTGATGCTGAATCTCCGTGTTTGCACATGGCAGAGTAACCAAAAAGCATTCCCCAAATCACAGAGACACAAAGCCAACTCACCCCAGCTGCATTCCTCTGTCCCCATGCTTCTTCCTCCCCAGTCTGCAGGAGAGATGAGCAATGCCCTGCGGGAAGAGAAGGGACTGAGTTCTCTCAGGCCAAGGAAGTCATTGGAAATCACCTTTTGCCCGTTCTATGAAGGAGACTGCGCCCTGTGCCTGAGCTTTTTGATGGCAGGTGATGAATCCTGCCCGAGCAGAGCCCCAGCAACACTAAAATTGCATTTTGCTTATTTTCGCAGGGCTGACTATCTCCCTAAGGTCGGCGCGAAGAGACTTTTAAGGCTCCTCTCCAAATGGAGCCGATTGAGCAGGACCGGAGCCGGTTCCCAGCTCCCGGCGGTCACCAGAGGGAGCCCAATGCCCGGGAACGGAGCATCCTCCGGGCAGGGACAGACCTGCGGGGACCGGGCAGGGGCGCAGGTGGCCTTCTGCAGCCTCTCCTGGCTCCTTTCTAATGGGTCATCACCCCAGTCAGACAAAACCCGGGCCCCCGCTGCTCTGGTGTAACTGCATAAGGATTTAGGGCATGTCCAGAAGTGTTCACATCAGCTCCCAGGCAGTGATGGCTTTATCACAGGTGACTCCCAAAAATCACCCTGCCAAAGAAAGGCACCTCATCCCTTGGGAAGGCCAGAAGTGTCAGAGCCAGCACCATTTCTGTTCACTCATAATTAACTGAGCAATTTTAGCTTCAAAAGGGGAAAGGCATCCCTCTGGCCCAGCAGAAGCCCAGTTTTGACCTTATCCTTCAGCTCCTGATTGAAGCTCTGCCAAAGCCCTGCTGCCTCCAGGATGCTGAGGAGCTGACCTCCTTGTCCCTCATTGCCCCAGAAGTGACAAAGCCAAAGAGGTGCCTTGAAGCACCACCTCATGAGGAGCTTTGAAACAAGCAGCTCTTCCTGTGACACCTGCATTTCTGTAGGGGTAGATCTTATTCCTCCCCCAGTCTTCCTTTCTGTATTGGGGCAATCCTTGTTTTCCACATTTTCTAAGCCTTTCCCATCATTTTTAGAGCTTCTTATAAGACACCTACAACAGGCACAATTACTGCAGTTGCTCCTGTGAGAAGCTCCTAAACTACACTGTTTATTTCAGGGAAAGTAAATCAAACAACCCACCCACAAAAGCAAGCAACAAACCAACAAAGCCCCCACCAACTCCCTAAAAACAAACACCAACGCTCTGTAGTCCATGAAAACAGACAAATCCTTCCCCTGGGCTCCTCTTTAAGCCCTTCAGCTGTGTCAGGGATGGAGGGAACTGTTGGCTGATTCCCAACATCTGGCAGCCCTTTCACCCCAGGGCAGGCTCAGCAGTTCTCTAATCCATCAGGGATCCAATGCACTCTGACATCCTCCTGCTGCTCCCTGCAAATGCCACCATCTACATCTTTTCAGTGCCCTGAAACACTCCTACAGCTCTCCCCCCTGCTCCCTGAACAATCCTTCTCCCTGTCCCCATGGCTCAGAATCCCCTCCACTATTCATTTGTGGGCCCTGCCTCAAAACAAGAAAGGCATTGGAAAGCTGAAGTGATAAACCACCAAGAGAGTTGGGGGCTGGAGCCTCTGCTCAGTGAGAGGAGGCAGAGGCTGGTGAGAAGAAGATTTCAGGGGGACATAGCAGCAATGACCAGTTAAAAGGCAGGTTCCTGAGCAGATGGATTCCAACTCTTCATGGTGGTACATGGTTTGGAGATGAGACAGTTGGAAGAAGAGATGTTGAGATTGGATACAAGGGAAAATTTCCTTACCAGAGCAACAGCCAAACCCTGGGACAGACAGCCCGAGGAGATTGCACATCCACCTTTGTGGGCTTTTAGTGCTAAACTAGGCAAAGCCCTGAGCAAGCTGATAAGATCTCAACACTAACAAGAGGTTGGACCAAAGTCCCTTCCAAGCTGATCCAGCCTGCTTCTCTCTGGGAAAAGAGGGTGAACCGGAATGATAACCAAGTGCGGAGCTTCCTCCCCAGCCGGGTTGTGGGAACCCTGCAGTCAGCACCACCACCCTTGGATCATCCCATGGCAGCTTGAAAAGCCTTGTCAAACACTGTGAATGTCAAGGGAAAAAAGCAGGGCAAAGGACTCGAGTGAGTTGCGACAGTGACACGTGCCTGTGCTGGGGAGGAGGAGGAGGAAGCAGTTGAGCTCACCGGTTAAATGGGCCAAGAGCCTGGACACAATAAAGGATCAGCTGCATCACCAGCAGAGTGAAGCTGTGAGAGGGAAATAACATCCTTCCCTTGCCATGGGCATGGCCTGGTCACAGGAGGGTGCTCAGCTGTGGGCAGTAGCGTCCTTGCAGTCAGACCGGGCACAGATTTAATTCTATTGTATTTTAACTGGTGTGGGACTGAGTGAGATGTGGGGAGCACCTGGCCCTCATTCCACTGCAAGGGACAGGTCCCACCCCAGCCTCTGCCCCTTCCTCCCTAGGGAGAGAAAGAGCTGTGAAGATGCTTGTGTTTCTAAGAGAGATCTCAAATGTATCATGACTCACTCACCTTTCAAAGCTGTCAAAAAAAAAAAAACAAACCAAAAACAAAAAACCACCAAATTCAACAAAACAAGCCAAACCCAACACAACTTAAAAGGTGTAGGAAGAAAATCAAGCAAAAACAGTGGCTGAAGGTTTGATTTCTGTTTTGGTTGTGTTTCTGGGGAGGCAGCCAGACACAGATAGACGGTCAGGCTGGACAGCTTGTGGCCACTGCTGCCCTGTCCCAGGGATCCATCAGCCCCACTGGGAAGGTGAATCCAGCATTCCAAAACCAAGAATGAGCAGACCTGGCACCAGCAAAACATCCCTTCCATGCCAGTTAACTGGAGCCATGTGCCTGCTCAGCTGGAAGGATGGATCTCGAAAGTGAGTGCTGCATGTCTTGGCCTCTCCTGGGGACAATATTTTGGGAAGTTTCCCCAAGTGAGGGAAATAATTTCCTCAAAGCAGTTTACTCCCACTCTCCACTTCCCTGGCACAGGTGGAGGAGATGGTAGTAGGGTCTGTGAGGTACGGAGGTGTTTTATTTGCTGTTTTCTCTGAAAAAGCAAAATACAGAATGGTTATTAAACAGTGAACTTCTGCAAGTTCTGTTCTCTTGTGGTCTGCCCTTGTTATCTCAGCCTCCAGATTAAAAAGGATTAGACATGGCAATATGCTGTGAGAATTCTGGAGTCACTGAGGGCCATCTCAGGCTTAAAGATGCCCCACTGCCCTTCTCTCATTAAAATGTCATTTTCCATCTCAAAAATGGGCTCTTTTTGCTCCTGTCCTCTGAACATGGTTCTGGTCCAGCGCCACACAATGTAACAGGATCGTCACAGGGTAACTCAGGTAGGAGAAGCCGTGGAGGTCACCCTGCTCCAAGCTGGAGGATTGGTGAGGAGAGGCACTTTCCCAACGTGTTCTTCATGACCACTTGTGCATCCTGCTCACCTCAATCCCACCCACGCTCTGGGAATCCTGCTGTTGAGTTCAGTAACACAACATCTGAATTTAAAACCAACCAAGGGCCCAGGTTGTACAACCGGGCCACAGAGAGGCTTGGTCTGCTTCAAAGAAGAGGTGGCAGATTTTGCAAGGATCCAGTAGGCTGGGATGGTGAAAAATGTCAGGATCAAAGGCAGCTGGTCCGAGAGAAGCTCCAAACCAGCTCCAACACAAAGCTTTGCCTGTGCAGCTCAGCCACTGGCTGCCTGCCTGGGAAGTTACCAAATGACAAAGGATTTGCCAGAATTGGGTTATGTGGATTACCAGAGGAGAAGCTGGTATTAGGTGTGCTGAAGCCTCTCTTTTTAGGCATTGTGCCCCAGCCCAGTTCAAAGCGGGGATTGTGGCAGGAGAGGCAAACACTCAAACTCTGTCCAAACAAGGTCCAGAGGTTTAGGTGCTCAGCATTTAGGTGCTTGCAAAAGATGTTGACCCCTGAGGCTCATGATAAAATCTAAAGCTCCCTTTGAAAGTTAAGTGTTTAACATGAAGGAGCTGCTGTCCCATTGATCTGCTGCCAGTGTTTTAACAAGAGGATGCCACAAGTATTTCCCTGTGAGAGTTTTGCACAGTGAAAGGGGAGACACTGTAAAATTGCTTTTCTTCTGTTTGCACAAAGAGGGATTTGTCAGCCAGAGTGAAGAAGAGAGAGGGCAGCAGTGTGAAAAGTGAAGAAAGGAATAAAGTCTATGTGTATTAAAAATTGTAAATAAATGCAAACATGTGTGCCTGGAAAATCGAGGTCTGTGTATGATTCAGAGAGAATTTATCCTAGAGAAGGGGAGAGTAAGCCCACAGCTCTTCTGCTCCAGGGAATATTTTTTTTTTAATTATTGACAATTTATACAATCTGGCGCTCTTCTAAATATAATTTTATTAGCATGAGAAGTCACTCGGCAGCAGGAAACTAATGCTGGTGAGTTCACAGTTTCCAAGACAAAGCGTTCTCTCAGAGAGAAGAAGGAAAAAGACTGATTTGGGAAGAAGAGCCTAAAACCAGCCTCCACCTGCCATCTTCTGGGTGCAGGCTTAAATGGAGCAATATTCCCTACCCTCAGCTTGCTTGTCTCTGCTTTCCAAGGGAGATGAGGCATCTGCAGTCACGCTGCTCATCAGCTCTCCCGTCACCCTCCCACAATAACCCCTGAGAGAGCAGGAACACGGCTATGGAGGCTGGGAAGGGAACCAAGGCTCCTGCTGTCACCCACCCCCTGGGATGGGCGCAGCAGGGCAGGAGCCCACGAGCAGGAGCATTTTTTGGCTGCCCAGCATGTGCCAGTTTTGCAGGCAGGATGGGGCAGAGGAGCTGTGGCTGGTAGGGACAGGAGGACACAGCCCACGGGAGCCATGGGAATCTCCTTTCCTCCCAGGAGGAGGGTGATGCAACAGCATCAGGCTCCAGCACGGCTGGATCAAAGCGTTTTTCTGGGTATTACGGAAAAAAGAATCCAGCCAAGGGATCGTGCTGAGCTTTATTTTATTGAGCAGAGGCAGCAGAGGGAGGACGGGCTGCTCCCGTGTCCGCTGCCGACGGCGGCTCAGCTCCTGCTGCTCGGGCACGGGGAGGACTCAGCATTTCCCCAGGTGCTTCAATCTTATTTTGCCTTCACTTCTCCTGTAAGAGGAGGGAGACAGACTTAGAGCAAGCAGCAAACGACAGACACAGCAGTGTGGGACAGAGCTCATCCATCCCAACAGGCTCATGCCAGTGTACATCCCTGGAACCTCACAAGGAACCTCCAGCCATTTTCTCTTCTTCTCATTCTCCTCTGATTCCCCCTTGGATAAGGCAGCTTTGGCTGCACACTAAATGTAAGGATTGCTAAGGCAAAAGCCTTTTGCAAGCACATTCCATCCATCAGGGATGGCTAGGATTGCATCTCCTTTAAAAGGTGATAGAGCTCAGGGACAGGAGAGACATCCTGTTCTTCCTCTGAGCCCTTGTGTCTTGTTCCACAAAGTTCATTCAGACTTTTCAGGAATAACTTGGCATGGCTCAGCTCCCACATTCCTCCAGGCACTTCTCAGTACCCAGGAGTGTGGGCAGTGAGAGCTGCAGCCTGTGGCACACAGTGGGAATTGTGCATCAATTTAGTGCGTGAGGAAGGTACAGGCAGGATGCATTTGCCTCCCAGGCCCTGTGCTGCCTCTCAGCATGGCAACCAGCAGCCTGCAACACCCAGAAATGAATTAAAATTAACTTGTAGTCACACAGCTCTGCTCCAGGGAGGCAACATTCCGCTTGGCACAGTTCAGAGGCTGGCCCAAACAGCCCTGGATACCAGGCATCCCCTCTGTGGATGCTGAAAATGCTTCAGCAGTGAATTGCTTCAGATCTCTAGCATTTTGTGAGAGCTCTGTCTTTCCCATGCAAGCTAACCAAAACAAAGTTACTGTTTTGTAAATATTCACTCCTGCAAATTGCTGGATTGTTATGGCTTCAGCTAGAAAAACACTTGGGAGCGGACGTGTTAGAGTTGGGCCAATCCCCTTGAGGGGTGGATGGCCAGAAAGCCAATTACTTTATGCCATTTAACTCACTTTTTGCAAACTAACATAGAAAAGCCTCGGGAAAAATAGATTAAACCAGCTCATGCTGCCATTTCTCCCTGACCCTGGACTTGGTGAGGGTTTTCTACGCGTCCACGTTGCAACAATCACACCTCTCCATGAAGAACATCATGAGATCCATGAAAATGAAGGCAAACCCTGCTGTCCCAACCCCCCTGTGTCACTTACAGCACTGCCTTGCAGAAGGCACATCTGTTCCCGTACGTGACGCCGTCCGTGCCGCAGTGAGGGTTGGACTCCCTCGTGCAGTACACGCTTCTGTTTACAAACTCTTTACAAATCTGCACAAGGAATAATAATAATTAAAAAAAAAAACAACTTTCAGGGCCCCCGTATTCTTTGTTTCAGTTTCCAGATTGGACACAAGGTCATTAGTGTAATGCTTTTTCCGACAAGTGCTGACACTGCCTGTTTTCTGACAGAAAAAGCCCTCTCAGAAATGAGCAGAAACAGCTTTTCAGGGGAATTTTGGCCCCGTGTTTGAGGAGGGAAATTGTAGTCACCTGGGAGAAGACAACAACAGGAGTGGATTAGCCTGGGCATGCACAAGAAGAGTCAGCACTGATGCTCTGTCAGGCACTTGGAGCTGAGCTACCTCCCTGCTGCATGACTTCGAGCGTGTTGCGAAACCCTGCACTCAGTGTGGTGCTTGCTGAGCTCCTGCTTTCCCAGAGAAAAGAGGGCAAAACCATTGGGGAATTCCCTGGGGATTGAAAAATGATGCCCAGGAAGTGTACAGATATTCTGTCTCTCTACAAGTCCCAGTGATGAACTAAATTTGGGGGAATAGAACACTCAATAACCCATTTGCTTTTTGAGAAGATTGGACAGTGAAGCCAAGTTAGAAGTGGTGCAAGCACCCCAGACCTAACCATGGAAAGCATCTGCTAAACCAAAAATCTATTTCCCTGCTCTACCTGCTAACGTGGCCACACATAACATCCCCCAGGTAGCAGTGAACTCCCCAGCACTGGGAATCCTTGGAAGGACCCACCTGCTCCCAGCAGACATTAAAAATGTTTACCCAGCACCAAGATTTTGGTTATAAAGACATTCCTCCAAAGTGAAATGCCACGACTGGATGTGGCACTCGGTGCTATGGTTTAGCTGACAAGGTGGTGATCGGTCAAAGGTTGGACTTGATGATCTTGGAGGTCTTTTCCAACAGTAATGATTCCAGGATTCTATTAAATGCAGATTCAGCAAGCAGAAACAGCAGCACTAACCTCTTCGATCTCTTCACCTGCTACATCTGGAACTAAAACAAAAAACAAATAAAAACCAGACATTTTACACGTCAGCATTACTTTCTGATAAAGTCTGAGCTAAATTCACAAACCCTTTATGCAAACCACACGGAAACATACTCCAGATTTTTCCTACTCCGTCATCCCTCACAGGGGAAGAGGGGGCAGGAAATACATTATCTGAATTGCTTTTCAGTATTTTCCTATTTTGAAAAATGCTACTAAAATACCATGTAATCACTCATTCAGCTGCTAACTACACCTCAGACACATAACCCAATCTCCTGGAAGGCAGCCACTCCCGGGGAAGCAAGCTGCCATATCGGATGTGGAACTGTGCTCCCAGAGATTTTAAACCTCCATCAGCTTTTAAGGCTTTTAGGCTCCTGCACCTCTGAACAATGGAAGTGGCTGGTGCTGCTGAGAGGAGAGGACCATGGAGAAGGAGATCCCATGCTTGGCTTCACAGCCATGCTCAGCACAGCCCAGAGACCCACCCAGGACCGGCTCAGCCCGGGTGAGATACAAAGGGATGTCATGGGGTGATAGAGAGAGCAGAACAGGCACCGCCGGTCAGAACCAGCACAAAAATTCCCTTCTGTAGCCACAGGCTCTGGGCTTGGAGCTAATCAGTCCATGCTCTTCACGTTTCTTCCCGGCAAAGCCGGCTGGCAGGCGTGTAGGTTGAGTCAGAGCTGTGAAACGGGGTGACCCTGTCTCATCTCTAAGGTGGAGCCTGACACTCCAGGGTGGGCTGAATGCAGATTTGCAGAATCTGGGTCACAGCAGCATGGGACAAATACCCAGCACTTGGTGAGGCTGTCGCTGCTGGTCAGTGGGGTCACTGCCAGCCCTGGTGCTGCTCAGGGGGCTCTGGGCAGGAGGTGGAAGGACCTTGTCCTACACTCGTCCCTCCCCAGTGGAAATCTCACCCAACCCTCGGTCGGCTCAATCCTCATCCATCAACCCTTCCTACTTCTTTTGCTATTTCTGTTGCCCTTTGGTGTTTTTAGCTGGTGCTAGCACATTTACCCTGGCCTCAGCTTTGGCTAGGCTGCCTTGATGTTGAAGGCACTGGTATGGCTATCTGCATATTATTTACAAAACAGCTCATTAATTTTTTTTTTATAAATATTACATGCAGCTACAGCAGAATTTGTGATGATGCCTCTTGACATCTGTTTATTTTACAGGAGATCACAGAGTTTGCTGCTATTCTGCCTGGCCTCGGAAAGAAGCATCAGCCTTCTGACAGATCTCAGTCCCAATTAAGCCTCAATTAGAGACAGATGAATATTTCATAATGAATAATGTGTACAAAGCAATTCACCTCTTCTCTGTGCACAGCTTGCCATTTTCTCAAGTGACGTCTTTATTCAAATTATTCACAGAAAAACAAGTATAAATAATTCTTGTTCCACATATTCTTCAATAAGTGTCACCACACACCTCGCAGAGCTGGGTCAGCTGGACTCAAGCAAGTGATACCACTGACATGGTCTACAGGTTCAAAAATCATCACTCAGCTTCCTCACATCATCACAGAGATGTGTGAATCTCCAGATAAATAGTTGCTGGATCCTTTTAATTTGCCCTCTTTGTTCTGACTCCTTGAGGACATTTGAATTTAATTTTCAAGCTTTTCTCTGCAACATCAACGAAAGCTGAAACTTTCATCTAATTATGTCTCCACATCTCCAAGGAAAATACCAAATACCAAGATGCTTAGGATCAAAACAAGAGCAGATGACCCGGAGGTGAGAGAGTTTCTTCTCTAACTGGTTCAGCACAACTCTCCAGTGAACATTTGTACCAAAAATTCATAATTAAGCTCTGCTTTGGTATATTTGCTGAAGAAACACTCAGAATTTGCTCTCTCTGTCTCCCAGTGACACCTCCACTGCTTTATCCACTGTAGAGGCACACGAGGAGCGGAAATATGTCACATGAGTGAGCAAGTCCTGCAGGTATTTTCTACTTGCTCAACTTTATCTTCAAGCCTGTCAGCCGGTGATCAAGACTCTCCAGAATCTGTTGTCAGGAGAGGTTTTGGTGTTTGTTTTTCTTTTCTAGGCTAGGGAAAAGATCACTTACCCGAGAAGAAAGAGAGCAGCATCAGGCTGAGAAGCACTAAGGCACCTGTAGCCCTCATGCTGCAAGGAGCTCTTTAGTCCAAGCCAAGGTCCGAGCAGGAGGTGTTGTCTCAGTCCCAGAGCCCACAGTGTGCACACAGAGCTGCCCTTCAGTGTATTTATGTGCCTGTCCGTAGCTGTCCTCATTCCCCACCTTAATTGTGAGAACTTCTCCACTTGATTCCTAAAGCCATTATTGGTCCTGGCCGGTTTATGGTGCTTTAAGGAATGCTGCCCTGTCCACATCAAACCTAGAAAGGGATAATTACATGAGTGATGGACGTGCTTGTAATATAATTAATTTTTTTTTTTTCCTAAATAGTCACAGGATTCTCACAAGGCTGAATTTTCAAAGCGGTGATTCATCGGGGAAGCTGGTAATTTTCATTCTCTGGGCCCTCTCCGAGTGCCAGCACCGAGGCTCTGAGTGCGGCGTGATGACACTCACCAGACGTTACGAAATAAATCACAGCATGAGAATGTGTTGTCTGTGAAACCAATTATACGTTGTTCCCCGGCTATTTTTGAGGATGGTTCTAAATTTGTGGAGTTGGGGTGGAGGAGCGCCGGGCTGTGACATGCTCTCCTCGCTGTGTGCACAGTCCCAGATAGGACTGCTGACTCTCCTCCCTGAACTATTTAAACTCTAGCTGTCAATGTTTTCCCAGTTCTTCACATTCACAAGCATATGTTAGGGCTCTGCTCCCACCTCAAGTGGCAGTGAAGGGGATTTGATGGGAAATTGGCAGATCCAAGCTCTATTTCCAGCTGAGGCTGTGCAAGGATTTGTGTTCAGCTGCACCGTTCGCCAAACACCTCTCCAAATAAGAACAAGCTTGAATTTTAGTATGTTTTTCCTAAGGAGACATGGCTTAGGAGAGGAATGTGTGTAGATAAATCTGGGTTTCAGTTCCCTCCAGTGAATTTGGAATACGCAACTAGTTCCAGCCAAATTTTACACAGGAGTGAAAAAAAATTTGAACTAACGATTACATTCTTATACATTTTTCTAGCAACAGAGAAAAGATTCTACCAGCATCCCCACCCAACAAGGGAGAGAGCTTATGCAGGAGAGCAACGCTGTGGGTGCCCTACATCTGGGGAAGCATTTCAGTTTGCAGCTCTCCAGACATCTTAAAATCCACACAGCGGCAGAGAAACCGTGACTGACAGGCAAACCCTTGGCTGTCTATTAAGGGTGATCTCACGACGCAGCCTCTCGTGTAATTTAGTTATCAAACCCGTCAGCCGCAGCGCCGTTCCCAGCCACGCTCAGTTCTGCCGCTCGCAGCACTCCTTGTTTGCCTTCCCTGGTTTCAGACGTCACCTCTCAACGACCACAGCCTCGACGCCTCCGTCCTTTATCTGACGCGGCGTTTCGGTCGCTGCGGCGCAACTGGCCGGCTCCAGCCTCGGCAAACACACGGCAGGGAGCAACCCCTTCTGGGCTGAGCGGAGGGAAAGGCTAAATTACCAACCAGGTGATTATTGTTATTGCCCATCTCCACTTCTTTATGACGCCTGGACAGTCGGCTTGGTGGCAAAGGTTGGGGAACTCCATCCTGTCGCTGTTGCAACGCGGACGCGAAGAAAAACCACACCAAGTCCAGGGTCAGGGAGAAATGGCAGCAAGGCCGGTTTAATGGCTTTCCCAAGGTTTTTACATGTTAGTTTGCAAAAAGTGAGTTAAATGGCATAAAGTAATTGGTTCTCTGGCCATCCACCCCTCGAGGGGGTTGGCCCAACTCTAACACGTCCATTCCCAAGCGTTTTTCTATTTGAATCCATAACAATTTGGCAAAACAAAGCCACAGGTGCAGATATTTGATAAAATGGTAACTTTTTTTGGTTAGCTTGCATGGGAAAGACAGAGCTCTCACAAAATGCTGGAGAGGTGAAGAAATTCACTGCTAAAGCCCTTTCAGCACCTACATTATCCCCCTGGTAGAAGAAGGGCACCTGGACCTTGTGCAGCCTAAGGGGTAGCTGGGCAGGGTCTTAACCTGTGCTGGGCCATCTTTCGACTTAAATGCTACAAACCTTTCCATCTTCTGAAGAGTCCTTGCTGGAGGCTTATGAGGCAGATGGGACACAGCCACATATCCACCACTTGCTCCCTGTTTTGCTGTAGGTGAGCAGCTCTTCTTTGGGCTTTTCCAAAGCCTTCTGAGCTCCTCAGGCATGAACTACCACTGCAGAGGAGGCTCACCAGAAGACTTGGCCATTGAAGACAATTTCCTGCTATGGCCAGAACTCTACTAGTCTGTGGCCACACTATAAACCTCTTGTCCAACAAAAATTTATAGCCAAACACATCCACTGGCTACTTTTTTTTTACTGTTCCATAACTATTTTTTTCAGTCACACAAGCAGGTAACTAGTGAGGACTCTCATGACATTCCAGTTTGCATTTTCTTAGGAGCAGGCACGAAGGTATGATGTGATTTATATTACCTGTACTAACACCAAAAAAACCCACCTGAAAATAAGAATTTTCATCCCTCTTCCTATGACAAAGCACCACTCTCTGTGCTGGGAAAAGACAAGCCTCTTCTGGTGGGAAGCAACTACAAAATCCCTGGTCAATAAATTATCTACTTTAGGAAACAAGACCAAAAGAAGTGCCTTGAAAGTCACAGATTTTGTCCTAAATATCAGCCTTAGCAGCAAGTGTTCTTTTACATAACAAGAGAATGGGAGGTGGAGAAAGGATGAGGAAGGGAGTGTGTGAGCCATGGCACTTGGGACTGTTTTTGCTTGTGCTGCTTGCATATTAACTCCTTGACTCACCCAAAAAGATGGCACATCATCATGAGCAGTCATATATGTCATTGTTCCTGCAGTGCACGCTTCAGGCTCCCACAAAGATGTTATCTTCACACCTTTTCTCCCAAGATGGAAAGCACGTTTAAGCTGCCAGAACATCTTCTGGCCCTTCTTGCCCGGAGTAAGAAAACCCAAGGCCTTTTCCTGAAGGGTCCTCTGCCTTGCCTGTGCCTCAAATACCCCCAATACAGCTTTTCAGATCTCTTCTCCAAGAAGCTGAAAGCCTGAGCCCAGTCTAATTTCTCCTCAGGTTCTCATTAGGCTCATTACAGCCTTGCATAGCTTGCTGCAATTTTCTGCTGATGGGCACAGTCTCAATGGACACACCCTTCAAGGAAGCAGCAGTTCCTAATTTCCTTCCCTGTGAGATACCTCCTCCCTTTGCCATAAGCCTCCTTCTTATAATGCACCACCAGACCTGCTCCTTGCCCAGGTGTGACCAGGCAGAGATGATCAGAGCCACCTTCCACACTTCTCCAGCACCATCCCCCCAGGCCAAGGCCCCTGAAAGGTCCAGTTCCTCCAAGTTCCAGTGCTGTGACAAAGACAAGTCCATTTATACTCTATAAGACTTCAAAATTAGGAAAGTTGCACTATTTTATAGCATTTTCTTATGGTTTGCTACAGAATGACATTCTGTCATGGGGGCTTGGGCTGGTGTTTTGCTCTTCATTGGGGTTTATTTCACCACTTCTCCTGCCTGACAGATAAGTACCCAAAAGCCTGAAGACCATTAACCCTGCCCGGAAAACCAAACCAAAATCAAAAACCATTCCATGGCAAAGATTGTGGCTGCATTTAATTTATTGATCAATCAAAGCAGAAACTGATGCATAACAGTTGAGGGAGCAAGGAAGAGCATGTTTGATTGAAGAATTTGTGAGGGAAATGTCAAGTTGAAGGGTCCAGCTCCAGCGCTTAGCACTCGCCCTGGTGCCTGAAGAACAGAGCTCCGCTGCTGCGCCTGAAGAGAGAGAGGGAGACCAAAATTAGAGACACAGATCTCATGTTTATAGACTAACTTCACCCAAATAAGCCAAATACCCTCGTGCTCTCCAAGCCACAAAGTACTTCACTTAATGTTCCACCTCTTTTCAGATTCCCCGAGTTACATGCTTTCATACGTTCAAGGGATTTGGGACAAACCCCATAATTTTGGACACCTCCTACGGTCACACTTTCAATCACCCTGACATGGAGGCAGTCAGCAGTGCTGTGAGCCTGCAAGCGGGGATCTGCTTTTAATTGCAAGGGGAGGAGGAGAAGACTCACTCAGGCTTAAGATCTGCGGCGCCTGGGGGGTGGCAGAGGAGTGAGCGTTGGGAGAGGAACATGGGGTAGGGATGAGAGCTAACGGGAGCTCTGGGGCTTCCACGCCAGCTGCCACAGCTCCATCTGAGCTCCAGCTCCTCTGTGGTTTCATGGCCACGTGGTGAGCTCTGTACTTACGTGACAGCATTGCAGAACTGGCACTTGTTTCCGTAAGTTCTGCCATCGGAGCCGCAGATGGGGTTGTACTCGGAGGTGCAGATGAGGTTGCTGCCCTTCTGCTGGGTGCAGTCGATGGTTTGTTGCTAATGGAGCAAAAAATAGGGTTTAAAGCTTTCCTTCTCTGTATTTTCCTACGTAAGTGCTTTATGTTTATTTAATATTTGTGATATGGCGAAGTGCGAAAGCACTTTTCGGGAGCAGGGCTCTGTTGTTCCAGCAATTCTGCAAACTCAGAGAATGTGCTTGCCTGGAACAGCCTGAAGCAGGGAATGGCAGAGGCAAAAAAATCTAATAAATATTATTATAAGTAGTGAAAATGGCCATGCTGGTATTTCCAGGCTGGCTCTCTCCTGGCTGCTCTGGTTCAGCAGGCAAGCAAAGGCAAGTGGACAGAAAGGGGGTGGTCACAAGCCCCAGTGCACTAAGTTCTCCCAGCCAGGGAATCACTGCTACTAACAATGCTCCTGCATCAGTGATGCTCTTGCTCATTGAGTTTCACAGCTAATGAAGGTCTCAGCACCCTCTGCCTGCTGTTCCCAGGCCAGAGAGGGGACCAGATGCATGAGCCATGGATTTGGTTCCATATCCGTTGACCCTGGAATAACAATTTCCCTCAAGTCTATTTCCAGGCCAAATGCACCAGGACAGTGCAGGCATTTCTATTATTTAGCCATGAATTTGTGTTGCAAAATGTAACAGCAGTTCAGAGTGCAGGATTCTGGCTTTACCTGGGTGAAGCACTGTCCGTAGTTCTGCAGGTTCACTTCCAGGCCGCTCCTGTGGGGGAAAAGCGAGAGCAGAATGAATGAGCACAGCACAGCTGCTTCACAAGCCAAACTACCCCATTATGTTCCAAATACCAAAAAAGAGCAATACTGATCGAGAAAGCCTCCCCTGACCTAGGCCCTTCACTTACGCCACAGCGTTGCAGAACTGGCACTTGTTCCTGTAGGTGATGCCGTTGGTGCCACAGATGGGGGAGTACTCCATGGTGCAGGGGACGTTGAAGTTGCTGCCAGGCTTCAGGAAACCGGTACAGTCGACCTGAAACAGTCACAGAGCAGCGTTTGAATCTCTGCTCCCCTTTGCATCAGCCCCGTGCAATGGAGTGCAGTGCAAGAGACATCTCCTCCTCTTCCCAGAGCTGCTAGAAGAAAGGGGCTTCCAGCCACAGTGTGGTGGGTTTAATAAAAACTAATAAAATATAAGATAAATCCTGCCTGTGGGTACAGCATCAGCATCTGTCCTGAGGTGGGCTTCATCCCTATCATCAGGGGGATTTTCCCCCTGAGTGCCACGGTGAAGGGTCTTTGCCTAAAATACCTTATGCAGCAACAACTTCTGCTGGGAGGTGCTACTGCCTTTCAAAAATGGAGCTCACACTCAGCTGGCTGCTCCTGCAATTACTCTGAGTGCATTGAAATGGAAGTCGTTGTATTACGCGAAATTGCACAGCCAGAGTGTTTCTTTACTTTCTCTCTAAACTAAAAATAGACATTATTTGCCACTTCATGGTAGCTCCATATATTGATACTAACTTTAACTTAGCTTTTTGAGGAGCATTCTGATAGAAACAGTGTTTTCTGTTAGAAAATTATAATTTTGTTGAAATCCAAACTTCTCCTGGGAATTTCTTAGCTACAACAAGCCTCTAGGTCTAAATCTAAAGAAAAGTGTTTTCGTAACACTGGACAAAACATTCTTGAAATCAAAAGTTTCCATTCCAAAGCCTGGTGTTACACAGAAGATATTTTGCATTTTAAAACTTGCTGATTTTAGCAGTTCAAACAAAATGCAAATGAAATCCCTGCAAATCTGAAGTTCTTAATTTTTCACTCCACTTCTGAGCGTTAGCAATTGTGTGGGTTCAGTACAGAATGAATCCTAGGCAAGGTTTGTGCCTGGCTATCCCCCACCACTGCTCAGATCAGCAGAAGGAACCCATCTCTGAACCTACCCTAACGCATCTTCCGTCGTGTTTCTTGTCAAGAGCACGGTTGCGGCTAGAGGGAGAGAGGGAGAAGGAAAGCAAGGATTAATCTTTTCATGCCATGGCAGTCATCTCAATCATTAAGTCTCTCCACCCGTAAAGCCCCAGTAATTAATCAGATTCTTGAGCTTTGACACGGAAAATCCCGGGCATTAGGGAAGACAGAAACTTAAGAAAAAATCTGGTCCACCCCATGATTAGTCACAACCCCAAGGGCTTCTGCCTGCTGCTTGAGCTGGCACTGTGGTGACCAGGGGACCTTCTACTCACAAGAAGTCCTTGCAGAGGGAGCACTCGTTGGGGTAGGTGCGGCCATTGGTGCCACACACGGGGTCGTAGTTGCGGGGACAGGCGATGTTCATGGTTTTTCCAGACAGCATGTATGCGCCGCAGGAGGCCTGGGAAAGAGGATTTATAATGTCTCCAAACAGACAGAAGGGTGCTCTTGCCCTAATTGTGGTTTTGCTGCACTGGGAGGAATCTCTATGGCTCTTCCATGGTGAAGAAAAAATATATTGTGTTTCTGACAGCGCATGAAAGCACCTCTCTGCTGTTAAGGCTTAAAGTACTTTTGGCAAGAATTACAGGCAAAAATGATCATTCCTTGGGGAATCGAGACAGGGAAGATATTTAGGCAGATATTCAATAGTCATATAGATTTTCTGCTGGCACTCTGTGCCGTGCTGACTCGCACTCTACATTATTAATCGCTGTCTTTTTAATCATCAACGTGCTAAATTATCTCTCTCTGACAAAGGTATTTTCTTATGTTGGGGAAAAGAGGTGCACTTAGGGGCACTTCTTTGTTATTCATCCTTCTTTTTCCCCCTCAAGCCTTCCCTGAAATATGAGTATGAATTATTCATCTAGACTTAGAAATCAAGACTAAATGACAAAGAAGATCTACTACTCACCCGTCTTTGAGCAACAGCAAGATCTACAATAAAAACAGAAATTATAAAATGTAAAAACTGTATGATGTCCTTCACTAAAATTCCTTTGGAATCATCAATTTCCCTACAGAGTGACCAAATACACCTTCTCATTACCGAGAAGTGATTATCTTCCCAAATGTTTCATCTACTCCACGTAAATGTGAAGTGAGAAACCAAGATTAAAAAAAAAATCCACTTATTTGTGAAACCAGCAATTTTGACTCACTAAACAAGAAATAGTACCCAAAATTTCATCCCTTTTTAGCACTATAATCCCCACTAAGGCTCAAAAGCTTAAAGCACAGATCCCACGTGCTCATCTGCACAAGGTGAAGCTCACTGAAAAGAGAGCCCGCGTATTCCTAAACCATCACATCCCCAGCAGGCTGCACTCTCCTTCAGGATGCCCAGAGACAGGCAAGGCATCAGGAGGTCTAGAGCAGCATAGAGTGTAACAAAAAAAATGGCAAAAATGACTTACCAGAAAGGCAGCCGAGAAGGACCAGCCCCAGAAGGGCAGCACAGTTGGCCATCTTCATGTTGGTGGTGGTGGTGGTAGCGGCTGCTCCCTGTGGGTCGGTTGCCGGAGAGTCCGTGGATGGTTCTCAGCCTTCTCCCTCCCCAGTATATATATGCATCTCCCCGACCTTGTGAAGTCATCACCAGAAAGTAATTATTTGCTCTGTAAACTAAGAAAATTGTATCGATTACTGAGTTGAGCTCCAAAGAATACTTGTTTGTTAGAGAGATGCCCAGAAGAATTAAACAAAAATGTGAGCTACACCCAGCTTGTTAACAAAGGCGCCTTGCTGTACAATGAGTGATTTGTACTTTCCAAACAGGAGCACTGTCTCAATAGTGGATGTTGTGAAATGGCATATGGAAGTTGGGGAAGGGAAAAAAGAACCCATTTGTTGGAAGTGTTTGACTTGTGCTCACCATATCTAGAGAGGAACTGGGCTAGACAGGAACTGGGCTCCAGGAGAATGTCGTGGTACAGCAGAGTTGGGGACAGCAGCAGGGGACACTCTAAGCTTTTACTGACATCAGATCTGGGGTCTGGCAGGCATCAGTGCACTTTAAAGATGCTGAAGCTTCAGTGAATCTCTACATACTCTCTCCTTTTAATTTCCTGGTTACACTGGATTTCTTACCAACAGAAAGTCACCACAAGAGAGAAGCATCACAAAAAACCCCAGAAGTTTATAAGACATTTCTGTGTAGGAGCAAGAGTTATTCATCTGTTGGCAATGAGCACAAGTCTGATTAAGAAATTATGAGAATAAGTAGCCTTAAATCTGTACTGGGATAATGTTTCCTATAAATGGCACACAACTGGTAATTCTGTGCAGGTGAAATGGGCTTGTTAATACCAAAGGCATTCCAGAAAAAATTCCAGTAACTGCAAACAGAAGGGGAGCCGTTAGGCTTCCCCCTTCTCCCTCAATTATATGGCATTAAATTCAGAGTGTCAGCTGAAAGTCGTGTTTTAGGGAAGATAAGTGATAAATAATGTGCTGGGCTCTGCTAAGTGGCTCGACTCTATCGCAGGTGCATGGAAAAACAAATAAGGGATATTGCATAAAATAATAAATTTTTGATTTAAGGTAGTTACGGAAGGAAGTGACGGATGGAACTTGTTTGTGCTTCAGAAGAAGCTTGATTCATACATGTGGCTTAAAGGCAGCCTGGGTTTTAAATAGAAAATCAGAATTGGTTTTCTTATTATCTTGGGAGATGTTCAACACTTGGCATGAGCAGATAAATCATAAAAATGTAGCTGAAAGTGTAAGGGAACTGTAGTCACAGAATGGAGCTTGTGGGATTTGGCCTGTTTATATCAATGAAATCATTTTCCTGAAAAATAAATGAATAATGCTATTTGGATCTCTTTCACAAATATCACAAGTTGAAGGGTTCCTTTGAAAGTTGTTTCTGTCGCATTCTCAGCATCCTGAGTGAGTTGACTTTCAGATTCCTTGAACTGATTGTGAGCATATTTGGAAAGGAAGCGGTAGTCGCGGCAGCATTAATATTGATTAATCTCCCGGGGCAGGAATGCCAAATTCTGAAAACAAAGCTTCCTCAGAACCTGCACCAGCCACCGGTGGAGGTGGTGCTGGCCAGCCCTGTGGCTGGAGGGGGACTCCAGGAGCAGAGTCTGTCTCCTCTTCAGCCCTGCCACCCAAACTCCTCCAAACCCACCTGCAGACCCGAGATCCCCATTAGCTGAAACTGTGCTGCTTCTCCCTTTGTGTTTCCTGCCAGGCTGAAGCCTCCAGGAGCTGTCGTGGCTGGCAGGTGTCTGCCAGGGAGCGGCATCGCTCTCATGTTGGGCCAACACCTGCCCTGTCATTAGTTAGATCCGCTGGGAGATCCCCTCTGCCCCACATGCTGCCCCTGAGGGGCTTGGTGGCCATCCAGGACTGCTCCAAAAGCAGCTCTTCTCCCCCAGCACCCCCTGCTGCTTCACAGAGAGAGATACAGGGAAAGACCCTGGCTGCAGGGTCTGGGAGAAGGGATAGGAGACAAAGGGCAGTACCCAGGGCAGGGCACGAGAGCTGCTGGGACAGGTGCGACAGGGGATTGCACAAGGAGCCCCATTAATAGGAAACAGAGGGAATGGGACAGGACTAATCACAGGGAAGCAGATGGACTGAAAACAGGCATTAGGAGCAGTGAAAAACAACAGTTCCCACGACAGTGAGCCTTGGGAAATGTCATACTCCTGTTGCAAATGGGAAGGGCAAAGTGAACCCCCCTGCCCAAAGCCCTCAGTGATGAGTGGGATGGTGCCAGACTCTTCTCAGTGGTGCCCAGTGACAGGAAGAGAAGCAGTGGCCATAAACTAAAACACCGTAAGTTCCACCTCAACATGAGGAAAAAGTTCTTTCCACTGAGAGTTGCAGAGTGCTGGAACAGTTGCCCAGGGAGGTTGTGGAGTCTCCCTGTCTGGAGTCATTCCAAACCCAGCTGGACGTGTTCCTGTGTCACCTGCTCCAAGTGTCCCTGCCTTGGCAGGGGGGTTGGACTGGATGATCTCCACAGATCACTTCCAACCCAAACTATCCCGTGATTCTGTGATTCTGAGATTCAGGAGGGTTGAGATGGAGGGCTCAGTAAATTTGCTTTGGGGTTATTTTTAATGTTTCTACAGATATGAGATCCATACAAAAGCTTAAATAAAACTCTTAAATAAAGTTCTTCCTTCTATTTCAGATTTTTAGAGGGAAAACATCCAGGAAGGTTATGGCCACATGAATGGGATAAATGTTGGCCATCATAAGATGGGTCCTCTTGTATTAAGATAAATTTCCAGTAACTCTGGAAATTCTAGCCAGTTTCTAATCCAGCAGTATTTCTTCCCATAGAAGTGATAATCTCCTGGGAAGCTTTTCCTCTGGTCTTGAGACTCCCTATCTCAAGCAAGTCCACAGCCTACCACAACCTAAAAAATTCTTCACTGACTCTCCCTGCTTTGGTGTAAAACTTGCCACAGGCTTCATCTGGCTACAAAGAGCAAAAAAGGGGGTTTTTTAAATTATTATTATTAAATAAGAAGGTGGATGTGTGCATGCAAGACGTGTTGTCACGCCAGCAGCGGTGTCATTGTCCTCGCTCAGGTCTGCCGCTGTCGCAGGGTGATGGAGAACAAAGGGGCTCCGCGCCGGAGGAGGGACCGGCGCAAACCGCGCTCCCTGCGGTTCACCGGGGATGGGGAACAACCGCAGCAGCTCCCAGCCAAGCTGCTGTTCCCAGACCTCTGCACACGGGGGCAGAGCTGGATCTTCTATGAGGACAGAAATTCAATTTACAGCCGGCAAAGCCCCTGCTCTAAGCCGCACTCACCTATTATTTCTCCTTGTAGTTCAGCTATCTGATTGCCGCCTGCATATCTCCAGTCTTTTAAGCAGAGATGATATCGCGGGCAAGGGTGTCTGGAATAATTTGGCTGTCTGGGAGCTGCATGCTAACAGCATAAGGCTGAGGATCCCAATCCCTCACTGAATCTCAGTTCTGCCTCGCTGCAATAGCTCTGACACAGCCAGCCCCCCAAAACACCTGCAAATTAATTCACTTTTCAAATATAATTTTATTTTTCTCCACATCAAGAAAGACTGCAGTAACAAACCATTTATGCTGAATGAAGCCAGAGAGAGAAACTGCATTAACAGAAAGGTCTAGACTGGCCCGAGGTATATTTTGGCCAGCAACAAGTAGAAAAATGCACGAAAATAGAAGGAAAGATATAAAATAAAGCAGAACAAAATAAGTGCATGCAATGTGTTAATCAGGTTGTGGGGTAATTGAATGGCATTTCCTAAATCCAAACCATCAGATAATGACATAAAGTGCCGAGGTACTGCTTAAAGAATTGTACCATAAAATACCTTGGCATGCAGACAACATTTCCTGCCTTGAATTTCCTGGAGGGAGAGTTAGATTAGTAATGGTGAGAGGATTTGTGCTGTTGTGGCAGGATTTTATTGAGAAGCAATAAAAAAAATTATTTCCAACAAGGTGCTCATAAAGGAGAACTCTCCTCCTCTCCATCCTGAGGAGCATCCAGGATGAGCTGCTGGGGTGGGAGGCCGGGGGTTCCACTGGGGTCCTGCTCTGCCTTTGGTCACTCCTGAGCAATCCTGCTCACTCTGCATCACAAAGGATTTATCATTTCTATTCACAGTTTCCCCTCAATTGCCTGCTGGATTTTCCTGTTTAGCAGACATGCCCCTGGAAGAGGCTCCCTGAGGATCACGGGGATCTCCAGCACAGCCAGGAGCTCTGCTTGTCTCCAAGGCATCGTGGGGGTTCCTGGATCCTCATCCTCTCTGCTGCTGCCCAGGAAAAAAAGAAAATCACTGCTGGAGCTGGTATTCTCTTATCCTGACTCCCACACTCAGCAGAAGGGGAGAAGAAGGAGACTGAATGTGCCCCACACCACCAGCACCACCTCCCAGAGCCTCAGTTTATCCTGGTCCTCAGCAATCGCCTCTGACACTGAAAAGCCCTCCTGCACACAGACCTCCCTCTCACAGGAGGGACATTCCAGCCCCGGGAAGGGACTTGGCACTAAATGGTTGCAGAGAGTCATGTCTTTTGGAAATAAATTGTCTCCTTTTAGAGAGCTGCTCTCTCCAGTCTCTGGGAAGTGACACATTGTCACTTAAGATCATTAACTATGTGACTGTGAGACTGCTGCCTCTACAGCACCGGCACTAGCAGCGCCTCGCTGTTAATGAATTATAAATTAACACCGTGACTCTGAGCCCTTCCTTTCATCAGCCAAGACTTCCAGAGGCCGGAGAATCTCAAAGGATCCTCTACAAGCGACAGTTGACATAATTACCTTCAACCAGCAGCTAAGTGATGGGTGAGGTGCCCAGACGGGCTGTGGCAGTGATTGGACACCAGCCCTGCACATCAGCTCTGTTAGCACTGGCTGCCCACTGGTCTTCTGCAATGCCCCTCAGCCATGAACCTGAGTGGGCAGCCAGGGATCTGCCTGCCCAGAGAAAACATCCTGTGTCACTGCTTCGGGGAGCAAAGCAGATTGCAAAAGGCCTTCTCTCATCTAGAGATGGGTTTTCAATGTGAATTCTCTTGTAGGTGTAAGGAATTGGGGATAACCCTGGAAACTGAGACAGGGATGAGCAGCTCATGGTGCCAGCAAGACCTCTTGTGTGGGGCCAGAATACCCCAGTTACAACAATCTTGGGACTGTCTCTAACTCTGTGGATGTTGAGGTTTGTCCGGGGTCTCTTCTCTCTGGTGCCAGGCTACAAAGAGTAACGCTGGGTGAGGCTGCAGGTGTTTGGCAGCAGCAGCTGGGGAGGGAGGCAGTTCCTCTCACCCAGGCAGAGAGTGTCTGCCTGAGATACCCTCAGACACCCTCCTCATCCAGGAGCACCTGGGAGCATCCCCAGCCCTGCTTCTCTTCCGGAAAGCCGGATGAGGAGAGGTGCCCACAAAAGCTGCCCGTTGCTTTTGTGGTTGGGGTTGATATTTTTGAAGATCAGAGCACTGTTCTCCCTCTCCCTGCAATTTGCCCATTAATTCCCACGCCCCAGGACTGTTGCAGGGATGGAATCGTGCCACATATTAGGTAAAACCAGAATGAGACTAAAGCAAGACATAAATGCTGGGGCTTTTTTTTTTTATTAAGCAGAGGTTTCAGGATTGACAAGTTTTTAAGGGTCAGGCCAAGGGTTTAGGAAGTCATCTGCCATGGGGAGCAATGTCAGGGAGGGATCCTCTTTCTCAGCTGAATCCTGCTGAGAACTTAACATGCCTCAATGGACCTCAAGTTAAGACCTCCACGGCTTCTCCTGCAGAGAAAGAAATCAATATATCAGAGGCAGAACATCTGGGCTTTTACTGTTGGTCTGTCCCTCTACACCACAGAGGGACTTCTGAACTCTATTCCACATATTTCCTTTTATTATTGACATATGAAGACAAGAAAAATTCTTAATTTAAAGACCAAATAGTCTGTAGGAAGCAGACTTTGTTTTCTGGGAGAAAGCTCTTCTGCAAATCACTTAAGAGGGAAATGGAGAACTCTGTGTTCTCTCTTTATGTCCGAAAGAAAGGAGTTCCCAGAAAACTCCCCCAATTAAAAAATTTACCCTCCCTAGTAAGAGACCAAATAAACAACATACAAGAACTTTACTTCTCCAACCTGTCCCCAAGACTGATTATCCAGTTTAAGCTAAGTTAATTCACCACTCAGTAGTGAGGAGATTTATTCCACACGTACAGGAATGCATTGCAGAATATGCATTTGTTGGGGTACGTGACGCCATCAGTCCCACAGTGTGGGATGTACTCCATGGTGCACATGTTCCTGAGTGTCTTCTGGTTCCTGCAGTAGGAAGCTGCCGACTGTATTAAAAAAAAAAAAAAAAAGAAAAAAAAGTGCTCTCAACCAAAGCCAGAAAGGTGAATCAGGAGGTGTCACCCACCCCTTGGTCTCCCCCCTTACTGCACACAAGCAGATGCTGAGGAAAAGGTCGGGGACAGGGCAGGATGCAGTGGGGCATTGCCTCCAGCCAAGCAGAGCCTGTGTAACCACTGCAAATGATGCTGCAGGAACTTTGACAACACCTTGGGCATGGACTGAATACTGCCCTGCTTGTTGAAGCCATCACCAGATGAAAATGGCAATTTCACCCGATAATATCTGCGGCAAATATTGCTCAGGCAGCTGGGCGTCTCAGGGTTTTGAAAAGCTCGATCACAATGGGATTAGTAAAGATTTATACAGAAACTGCTTTAAGGAAAGAAAGGATGGAGAATAGAAAAATCTGTCCCTTACCTGCAGCGCATCAGTAGCTGGAAATAAAAAAAAAAAAAGGAAGAAAAAAGGAAATACGTTACAAATGCAATTCATGGATTCTGTTAAAATGTGTGAAGGCACGCCCTGAATACATAACTTCCGACTCCCTGTGTGTTAGCAAATTATTCTTAGACAAAAGGAATTTCAGGCAAAATGTTGTGCCGTACTGTGTGCTGATTCTGTAGTGTTTTCTTTAATGCGGGCTACAGTCAAAATGGAAAAAGGTGTGCAAAAGGAAAAAGAGAAAAGCATTTTCCATGGTTCAAAAGATGGAGTAGGACATGTACTCAAAGCAAAGTGAATTATTGAGGTAAACAGGGACATAAAGCTGACAAGTACACAGAGGCAGCATTTTATATGCACTGCCACTATTATTCTTAAATAAGAAAAGTATTATTTAGTGAGAGGTGAATTTATAAAGCTTCCACAGCAGTTCAGGCTCTCAAACTGCATCTTGGTTAGGGATGACTACAAGAAACGCTCATTTTCATTCAGTAAAATTATTTGTGTTTCTGCAACATTTCAGAGGTTAAATACTGGCTGTCTCTGGGTTGCACCACGTACATGTCACTTCTTTCATTATGCATAAACTAGCGCTGAGAGCAGAGCTGCTCCCACAGTTGTTCTTACCCACTCAGTTCTGTTGCTAAAATATTACCCCATAAGTGATAGTCTCTGATGTCAAGTCTTTTCAACACTATCTTTCTAGGAGTAAATAAGTCCTTGCAGAATGAAGCTCCTTCCAGTCTGAGGATGTTTTTTTGTGTTTCTGAAGGCAGCCAGCGCTTACTCCGCTGTGGAGCAGGAGGCACTGGAACCACTCACCTGAGATGCAGAAAAGGGCCAGAGAGAGCAGCAGCAACACCCCCGTGGTCTTCATGGTGGCTGGAGCAGCTGTGAGCGGCAGAGCTTGGCTTCTGCTCAGGAAACACAACCTGGACTCTGTCCTCAGGTGGCAGCCACACTTTTATGTGCGCCCACACCTCGTGGGGGGGGTGTGTTTGTGCGTGTTCATATTTGCCTTATCCACTCTTATCCTGCAGCAACACTTCCAGCTTTTTGTCTCAGAGACAATCCCAACAGAGGGAAGCCGTGCTGCAAGCCAAGAAGGATGTTTCTTCATCAGCGGGAGTCCTGAGAAGTTTAGATGTGTTAGATACACCCTTCTCTGCGTCCTTATTTTAAGGGAAACACGAGACAGCTTCCTTCTGAAGGACCACGGAAAAATTCCTGCAGGCAAAAGAGCGACTGCACAAACGGCTGTCAGGTTTTCTGTGTGTGCACCTATCGGTGCCTATTTTTGTGCAGTGCTTTTTCAGGAGAAAAATGTTGAATGAAATGATTCTGTAGCAGAAAGGCCCTCCTTTTATCTCTGTGCTTCACCTAAGTGAAACATCACTGTGCTGTAGTGAAAGCAGGAAAGCAATGAAACAGGAAGGCAAGCAAGAGGGCATCCCAGACACTGGAAGGAGTCCTTGGAAATTACAAGGGATGGAGAAACTTTTATGGTATTATGCAAAAAAATTTTACAATTGTTATTTCCCCTAAAAGCCATTAGCTTTGCAGTAATAGACTTTTAGTGTGATGATGACAGAATGATTTGAGATCCTAGCGTGGATCCTAGAAAAGATGAACCCAATCTGGAAATCACTGCTTCAGCCATCTGCCCATCTCTACATAAATTCTTTGTTTTACCACCAAAGCATTGCTTTTTGGGACAACCTCCATCAAGGAGAACAAGCACCCCTCTCCCTTTGATTCCCAGGAGAAATGCATGTGGGAGATATTACATTTTAGAAGGGATAAGCCCAAGTTATTTATGCTTCTCTTGTGTGGATCAAAAAAAAAAACCCCAATTCAATACTCCAACAGAAGACAAAAGCGAAATAAATTTCATGCACAATACTCCAATGACAGGTCACACTCTCAAGAAACAAGAGGATACTTTGTCCTTGGATTTTGAAACACTGCTGAAATACTCCTTGGGCTGGCAAAGAGCATTGTGTAATTGAAGACTGAGAGAAGACAAGTAGGCAGGAGCAGGCACCACACCTAGGAAGGCATTTATCTTAAAACACTTGAAGGGTGTTAAAGGACGACTCCAAGATGAGGAAAATCTGGTAGTAAGTCAGTTGGAGGACTTGGACAAACAGACACAGGGACAATGCATGTGTGTGAAAAATATGGGGCTTGCCAAGTGAGTGCCCTTGAGAGAGCAACACTTCAGGTGAGGACAGAGCCGGGGATCAGCTCTGGGCACTGACACAAAGTTGTGCCCGGGTCTTGCTGACAAGGAAAAAGCACCAGGAATACCTCAGGAGAGACCCCCGTGTGTCAGCACCTCTGCCCTTCACAATGCCAGACATCTGAAGGGTCTGAGCACTTGTGCAGGGCTGCTGTCATTCATGTACAAAGACACACAGCTCCGGGGTTTGAGCATCTGTATTTAATTTTCTGCCTTTTATGAGAGGGAGGGAAGCAAAATGTTGTTCTTGTTCTGTCCCAGAGCTTTGAGCACGTAACCTATTCTGCCTGGCATCATCATCCAACAAATCACAGGAAAATGTTTCATGAGACAACACATGAAAGAAGACAGGGAAATGTTGCTGATTTGGTTTATTGAGAAAGAAAATCAGAAGTGAGCGGAGTTCCCCAGAGGGTGAGATGAACTGAGGTGAGATCTTTAGCTGGGATTTGCCAGTGGGGATCCTGTGGTGAATTCTCTCGGCACTGATACTCAGCATTTTCCAAAACGGCTTAAAGTGATAGTCCCATTGCTGTTCCTGAAAGCAAGCAGAGGAAAGAATGAATTAAACTCAGAGTCCTGCCTGCTATAATCTGTCTTTTTGATGGCTTCTAGAGATGGTGTCGGATGGGATCCTGCCACAGAGCCAAGGAACTTGCAGACTCATAGTCCCATTTTCTATTTGATTATTAAGAGAGGAGTGAAACAATTTAACCCATTCTTAAGACTGAAGATATCTGTGGGGAAACCGTAGCAGATTTTCAAAGTCATTTCCTTTGCAACATGCAAGAAAAATTCCATTCAAGTTAAAGAGTCTTTGAACCATTCACATTAACAAAGCAACCATAGCTCTTTTTATGCTCTGATAAAAAAAATAAATGAATGCTTGCCACGGTGGCTGGCATTCCCTCCTAAAATGCAAATCCCTAATCAAGGGTGTCCAGCAAACAAAAAAAGCAACACTGTGCAAACTTGTGCCCACAGGAGGCAAATGACAACACAAACGTCCCCCGTGTCTGTACGTACGCGACTGCGTTGCAGAAGCTGCACTTATTGCTGTATGTTGTGCTGTCAGAGCCACAGAGAGGCATGTAGTTAAGTGGGCAGACAGGTCTGGGGTACTCACTGCAGTCAACCTGCAAAGAGCAAACAAAAATAAAGGAGTCTGGTGTGAAGGAGTCAGCAGCACAAGGGCTTGAACGCTGAGCTAGAGATGCAGTGCTAATGATACCAATCTTACTGAAAAGTAATTAATTTCCTTGCACTGTACCTGATAAAAACTGAGGTGTCAGTTTCTCCTGTGCCAGGAGAATTTAATAATATAAAAATAGATCATAATTTCCTGTTTGAAGAGATGTATATCATAACCTGACCAGCAGCAGCAGTTCACTCGGTGAAGGGGCCGTGCTCTGTGTTCCCAAGCTGGCCAGGAAATTAAATGGGAAAACACTGATGCCTGGAGAAATGTAGTACTGATCCTCTATAAGGGTCCAGTATCCCTCCTGGAGTCTTCAAACTGGAAGATCAGCATGTAGCTAGGCACTGCAAGAGTGGGATTCTGTTTCCTGGAGCAATGGGTGCTGTGCTTGCTGAGGAGCATTGTAGGGCCAAAAATGTGTCTGGGTGCAGGAAGAGGCTGAGCAATTTCATGGAGGAGAGATCTACCAAGGCTTACTGACTATGCAGAAAGCACACCTAGATGAGGTCCTCCACCTGAAAGCAGCTGGACGCTGGAAGAGTAGAAATCACTCTTCTCTATATTCTCTACTCTCAGCCTCTCCTCCACAATGCTCACAGCCCCTGCCAACAGCAGGCTCTGCACCAAGTTGTCACAGGCTTGATGGACCATTGGTCTGACCCCAAAAGCCACCCTCTGTTCTTATTCATAGTTCTGCCCTGGTGGATTATTTCTACCACTCTTTTACTGAGCCTTTCCTGAGCAAGCACCTGCTCCTTTCCCAGCATTCACACAAATAACATTTATTACGTGTAGAGAAAGCAAAATCCCCCCTGTGCTGCAGCACAGCAGCTGTTTCACTTCTGCAGGACACTGCTGGTCTGGGGGCTGCTGCACACACTGGCAGCACTTCCCCTGGCAGCAGCAGGACCAAAACCCAGCCCCTGATCACCCAATTCACTTACTGTAACAATTTCCTTCTTACATTCACCATCAGACCTCTTGCCAACACTGGTTCCAGCCTCTCTGGGAAGGGAAGAGACCTGCATTAGGAAGCTCTACAAGCAATCTGTTCTGCTGGAATCTCATCACCCAGGAATGCTGAGCATCCCTCAGCCTCTATGGGATACAGGAGACATCCAGCTTAGGTTGTGTCCATGTGGCTCCAGCTCAGGTGGTGTCACTGCCTGCCAGAGTGCTGCTTTCCAGCGAGATGTGAGGGACAGGGCTCAGGGTGGGCGAGCAGACAGGCTGTGTGACAGTGTCAGTGTCCCTTAGGTTGGCTGCTGTCCTCTGCAGGCAGCATGTGCCACACAGACCCTTTTAACTCAGAGAAGCATCCTGCCCTGTGTCAGATCCCCACCCAGCCCTCTCTGTCTAGGTCAAAGGCATGGCTTTCCTTCCAATCACAGAGGAGAGCAAAGTTTAGTCAGGAGGAAAAGTGGAGGGTCAAAGTCCAAGCACCTCACAGATGAGGCTTTGGTAGAAGTCCTGCTCCTCAGAAGGGCAGTTCTGGCCCCTGGCCCCTGTGCTCAGTACTCACACGTTCCGGGCACAGAGCTGGCACTCGTTGTCGTAGGTGACCCAGTCGGTCCCGCAGACGGGGCTGAGGTCTTTGGTGCAGAGCAGCTGCACTTTGCCCTCCTCACTGGTTGTGTTGGGGTACCTGCTGCAGTCCACCTGGTGAGGGAACAAACAAAGCACTGGGGAAGGCCTTGCTTGCAGGGAGTGTGTCTGCCTGGCCATGCAGGACACCACCAGAGCAGGAAAAAAGCTTTTCTGTGAGTCACCCTGATGACAGCTCACTTGGAGATGACCTGTGCAAGATTCTGACAGCTCATGTGTACTCTTGTTTAGGGTTTGAATTATTTCAATGAGCACCTTTGGCCACTCAGAAGCAGGACACACCCCTTGTTTTGCCCTTGGTTTAACTCACAGGGGTAGCTTCCTTGCATTCTCCATCGTGGTCTTTGCTGACATTGGTTCCATATTCTCTGCAGAGGGAAAGACAACTGTTAGGAAGTTCAGCAAAGGTACCTCGCTACATCCAATGGTGCTAGAACTAATACAAGGGTAAACTGGCTCTTTCTCAGTTAGGCTTTTTTATATATTTGAGAAGGCAGTGCCACCCTCTCTAACCAGCTGAGTGGGTGGCAGGGATGTAAAAACCCTAGTAAGGTTTTGAACCATTTTGGGCAGCTCTGAGCAGAGCATCACCATCCTTTTGCTGTAATGAGATATGCTCTCAGAGCCATCACCTGGCTGATCCTTGAGCTGGAGGAAAGAAAACCTGAATAAATCACACAGGCAAAAGAAAGAGATGGTGTCTAAAGCGCTGCCAGAGCACTGCACTGTGACACCCAAGCTCATTTGGAGGGCACTGACACGGGTGACATGTGACAGATCACGGGCTGGTGAGCACTGGTGCTGCCAGGAGCTCTGAGCTGTGCTGCCTGAGGTGCCCATGCAGTGCCCAGGCAGCACTCACACGTTGTAGGCACAGAGCAGGCACTCGTTGCCGTAGGTGACTCCGTCGGAACCGCAGATGGGGCTGAAGTCCTCGCTGCACACCAGCACCTCCTTGCCCTCCTCGTTTGTGGTGTTGGGGTACGTGCTGCAGTCCACCTGCCAGGGGAATCACAGCAACAGCGTTTGAGAAGGCCTCTTAGGTTCACAGCTCTCACCTGGTGTGGGACACTGGCCAGGTGCAACCAGCTCTCACTGCTGCTGCAGCACAAACTTCTGCAGCGGGGCCATCTGGTGAATCCTTCCTCCAGAGATGTCCCCACACGGCAGAACAGGAGGAGGAGGAGGAGGGGGGAGCTTTAACCATGCAGCCCCTCAGATGGGGCAATTCAGAGAGGCTCTCTGATGCTCTCTTGGCATCATTTTATAAAGGTTCTCCATTGGTCCCTAGTTCTTCTATTCTTGTGGCCCCTCCAGTGCACTTCTGGTTTTACTTTTCCATTTTTAGTACACCGATCATGTTTTATTCACAGGACCAAAGGCTAACCACCTGGTGGGTGGAAGCTGGAGCAGCTCATGGTATTTTAGTCTTTCAGTAAGTTGCCCTTGGGTAGGTTCTGATACCTCAGTTTATGGCTACAGCTTAGAACCAGTTTTATATTTCCAACTTAAAGGTTCGACCAATTAAAGTTGCTGAAAAATTAATTAACCCAAAAACTTTGTATCATTACTACTAAAACATTATCCACATACAGCATAGATGTAGAGCCAAGAGCAGTGTAATTTAGTGTTTTACACTGTAGAATCTGATTACAAGGACATGAGTGTCCCACTTAGGTGAAAAACAGCTGAGCATCTACAGGCTGGAGGTTTTTCCTTTGGTTTTGTCTTTACCAGGCCACATACTTGAGAAAAGTGACAGAAAGAAATCTTCCACTCACCTCAATCCCAAAGGCAGCATCTGGAAAAGAAAAGAGAGGCAAAAAGTATGAGCCAAAGCCAACATGATAAGACCTCATTTAAAGCTGGAAATATGGATGTAAAATTCCTGTGCACAGGACCAAGCAGAATGATTTCCAGTGATTGTTTTTTGAACTAAATAAACTGTGTAGGGCTTTTCTTTTCTCTGTGTTGATAAGTATAATAGCATTGCTTATTGCTGGTTCTGATGAAACACCTTTTTGAATAGCTTTGTTCTTTTTGTTTTCTGACATAGGTAGACTTATTAATTGCAAACAAAAGAGCTTTTTCTCCCTTATCTTTTTACATATCCGTTTTGACCCTAAAGCACTGCTGTTACATATCTGAAAATACACCTGGATCAACACAGACAAATGCAAGCAGTCACCTACAGGATAAGCAAACACATACAGCATCTGTTGTCAGAAATACACATTTTAAAGAAGCCGAGTGTGAAAAAAATGTCTTTGGCTTTGTAATTTCATCAGTTGTGAATACACAGTGAGAACATCAGACTCTGGCTTGTTTTCATCTCTTGCTGTTCCATTAGCAGAAAGAGCATTGCAGGAAATTTGCCAGGGTCTTGCAAAGAACTTGCTTGTGCCATTACAATATTTTCCTTACTAATTACTGGAGGTCTGACCCTCTTCTTATGGCCTGATTTCAAGTGTTCATCCATTTGCTGTAATTGTACAAGTCTAAGCAGTGTAATGGTGCTAGAACATCGCTGTACAAAGTGTAACAGCACGAGTTGCCAGCAAAGAACTCCACTTGCTGTTATTTATATTTATGACAAACAACCAGCTACAGCAGTGAGCCATCGAGGACTGTCCTGGAATACACTCCTGCAACCTGCACCCTGCCAACCGAGGCAGCAGAGCCCTCTGAAGGAGATTTTCTCTCTTTGAAGCCTCTGTCTTATCCTTTTCAAGACAGTCAGGCCTCAGACACGGAGCCCCCGTGGACACCTGGGGAGTCACTCACCTGGGATGCAGCAAAGCGCGGAGGAGAGGAGCACCAAAAGCCCTGCTGTGGTCATGGTGGAGGTGTCTGGAGGCTGCTGGAGGCTGCCTGCTCCCACACTGCTCACGAGATGGTCCCTGCAGGGCTGGCTGCAAATATATACAAATGCAGTGTCTAAACTGCTCAATTGTAACATAAAACAACCTGCAGAATCTGTCAGCAGCACAATGAGGCCGGGAATATTTATGGAGGTCTTGACTTTTCAGGTAATGGTCTGCGTCTGCTGGGCAATTGATTTTGGCTGGACACCTGGCTAATAGAGCAAGACAAGTGTCACAAGTTCTGAGTGGTCAGAAGCAAACAAACAGCCTTTTGGACAAAAGAAACCTCTTTGGGATTCTGGTGGAAATGTGAGGAGCACAAAATATTGGGGGTGCAAACAGCTGATTCTCTGTTTGTCTCTTGCAGAGCAACATTTCCCATCAGGGAGCAGCTTAGGCAGGATGCAGTACCAGCCTGTCTGTAAACCAGGCTGAGCCTCTGCTTTCCTTTCTGCTTTTGGGTGGGTTTTTCTCCCCAGATTCCACCTAATCACCTCCAGGTACAAACACAGGTCAGGTGTGGCTCTGCCATCAGCAGCATCAGCTAAGCTTTGTCAGGCAAGTCTGGCAGGACTGTGTCTAACCTGTGTATCCAAAGGTATTTAGCACCAGTTTGATTAAAGCCAAGGCTTCTTGACAGTTTCACTGCCTGGGTATAGAAGAGCTCAGTAGAAGACTTGAAAGCAGGTTAAAAATCCATCAAATGCCACTAAAAATGTCACTTGAACCTTAGCAACAGGGAGCACTTATTTACAGACCCAGTCCCAGTTAAACACACGGACTCAGAGTGTTCCACCAAAGCAGCCTGGAGAACAAAAGACACTGAAGGTTTGGGAACCAATTTACATTGCACCAGCTACACCTGAAAGTACAGCAGGTCCTTTCCCCTCGCAGGTATTTTAGAAAATGATACTTAAAATATAGAACCTGTCCCCATTTCTCTGTCTGTCTCACACCACCAGCCTTTGTGCCATCCCCAAATTGCTCCTGCCTAGGAGCAGGTCTGTGCCTCTGCTGTTTTAGTAGCTGTAATTTTGCAGGAGTGGGTTCTGCCTGTAACCTGCTTCTCATGCCTTTCACGGGTTCAAAATGGCAAGAACACTTGGGGGATTTTTGGGGGCCATGGGAGCTGAGCACTGTCCTTAGAGCAGACTTCAGAACCGTGGGAGCTGCAGAGCAAAAGGTGCTTTACAGGTGCTGCCTTTAACAAACAAGGCACCACCCATTAGACAAACGAAATTCATCTGAAATCGTCCAAATTCAGCCCAATGAATTTGTTGTTGTTTGATCCAGCACAGTAGCCTAAAGGGTATATTTTGATCCTTAACTCTCTATATTGCACAGTGCATGGAATCACCTCAGCCAGCACACCCAGAAGGCTTCAGCATGGCTGTGTGGGTATGCAGGTCACATTTTTACCTACAAGAGATGAGCTTCTTCACAGGGAGAAGTATCGAAATAATTATGCTGCTGTGATTGTTTCTATAAATTACAGGGAGCACGCATGAATATTTCAGACAGATCTGGCACGTCTTCAGGATATATTGCCCTGAAGTGTCTTGTGAACAGCATCTCTGGAAGCCAAACCCTTTTTTCTGAGCACTTGCAGGAGTTGCTGGAGCTGCTCCCCACATGTCATCATTGCTGCTTTTGCCTGTGCAGGCTCTGCAGAGTTGGAGGGGGCTACACCTTTCTGGCTTAAATATGAACTTGGACGCTGCCTCCTCCAGCCAAGACTTCTCTAAACCATCCTCACCAGTCTTCCCAGCCCCAGCCTGGCAGCTTTTGACAGGTTTCCTCCTGCCTGGTGCCCCCACGCTGCTCCCTGCCCCAGACAGTGCTGTCCTTTGGGCAGGACTGACCTCTCCTGATGAGTGGAAAGCACCTGCCTGCCAAAGTCTGGCACATGTTACACCAGAGAAAAATCTTCCACTTCAGCTGCTGGGTGGGCAGCAGTGGGCCTGGCACTGGCCCCAGGCAACCCAGATTTTCTCTGACCACCACAATGCCTGTCTGATGTCCAGCAGATCCATTCCTTCTCTCCCTCACCCACAGACACTTCGGGGAGACTCAAGTCTGCAACAATTAAATGGTGACTGGGGAACACCTGAGCCACTCAGGTACCCCCCAGGCAAGCCACAAAAGTGACACCCAGAAATCCCCAGGCAATGCCTCCAGCTATTCAGTATCCACAGCCTCCCCACCCAGGGTCACAGCTCCAGATTATCCCAGCTCTGATAACAGCATGGAAAAATCCCAGAGCTGGCTAAGCTCATGCTGTTAGGACAGGTCACTCAGTCCTCAGCTGCTCCTGGAAGAACAGCTAGAAAGAGGATTTGGTCTGCAATCCTGCCACTGATCTGCTGTAATCCACTTCATTATGGTCTTCTAATCCTCAAAGTCAGATGCAGCATATGGCTGATGACCATTTGGCTAAAGGAAAATCCTCTGTGTGCAGCAGCTGGGCAGAGATCCTGCAAGAGAGCTGGAGATGGACTTTGGACGAGAGTATGGAGTGATAGGACAAGGGGGAATGGAAAGGCTTTAAGCAGAAGGAAGCTGGTTTTAGATTAAACATTAGGGAGAAACTTTTTAGTGTGAGGTCTGGGCACAGTTTCCCAGAGAAGCTGTGGCTGCCCCATCCCTGGAAGTGTCCAAAGCCTGCCTGGACAGGGCTTGGAGCCATAGTGGAAGATGTCCCTGCCTGTGGCTGAGGGATTGGACCAAAATGATTTTTAAGGTCTCTTCCAACCCCAAAAATTCTATGATTTTGTCATCTGCAGGTAAGCAAAGGCAGTGCCACATCTCAGGGTCCTGAGCACCACAAGTTCTGTGTCCTGACACCAGGGCAGGATTTGGCCATTATACAACATCCTCTCTCACTTACTTGTGTAATTTCTTGTTTTACATTTCCCATTACTGGTTTTTCTCAGTATCGATTTCATATTCTCAGCAAGAATCAAAACTGAGGCTGGAGAATTTTCTTTGTGGATTTGTTACGTCTCAGCATAAATAACACATCGATAAAAGAATGGCAAATCATTTAATACACTTTTCCTAAACACTCCTGGGGTTTGTCACATTATTTAATTAACAAATATCTGCTGTTAAAGTGGGAAATAACGATTCATTTTAGCTCTTTCAAGAAAATGCCTGCTAGACACAATTCAGGCTGCAGTTTTCATCTCTGCCTTTCTTTTGGCCACTGTGTGGCCAATACCTATTTGCACTGAGCCACATGCCTGGAGAAACCAGTGCAGCACAAATGGAAGCTCTGCCTCTCACTGAGTGCCTGAAGGCCTCATTTGAACTGAGCAATAAAGCAAACAAAGCCACTGATATGATTAAAACATCTCGCTATCAAAACGTATCCACGTGTTTATGGCCTTATTAAATAGAACCTGATCCAGCTAATGCCAGTGTTTTCCTGAGCCAATAAGACCATGTGCAGAACTTTGTACCCTGCAGGTGGAGGCTAACAGGGTGTCACATTACTTATGCAATGAATTAAATGTTTTGGTCCCACTACAAGGGCAGATGTTGACACATGGGAGCCAGGCCAGCAGAGCCAGGCAGGCTGCCCAGGGACAGGGGCACAGGGCATTCCAGGAAACCTGGAGGAGCTGGGCTTCTTCACCCTGGAGCACTGATGGCTGCTGGGATCACACTGCAGCTCCATGATGGGGTAATAGATAAGGCAGAGCCAGAGTCTTCTCTAAGCTGTATGGAAAGAGGGTTAAATTCTGTATAATTGTGAGGAGTTATTCCTTGCCATGATGGTGATCAAGCACAGAAAGCAGAGAGGCCATGCATGTCCTTCCTCAGTGCTACTGAAAACTCAGCTGAGAAAGAAAGGCTTTGGGCACCCTGACCTGCCTTTGATTTTGGCCTTACTTTGGGCAGGGTTTGAGACAGAGACCTCTGGAGAGCTCTGACAACTTGAGTTATTTTACTTATATTGTACTTATATAATTCTCTCTCCTATAAATAGTTGTTATTAATAAAAAAACCCCATAATATTTCTCTATGACCCAGGAGAGTCTTCTCAGAATTTTCCTACAGCTTCTATTAAAGGGTCACAGGTAAGCTCTACAAAGAGCTCCCAGAATGTTTTTACAAGGGGTGACCAGTGACATGTACAACAGAAAGAGTGGATTGTAATCATTGTTAAAACAAAACCACATGCTAAACCATCCAAATTTTAGGACATTATTAGCTCTCAATGATTAAAGTCTCCTCACTTCTGCAGGAGCCCAGCACTTTGCCACCACAACCCCTCCCTAGAGGAGCATCAGCATTTGAATTTCCAGAAAAGTTACCTGCACCACGAAAATCAGCTGCCAAAACATCATCCACTTCCCTGCTGTGCTGCAGCCTGGACCAGACGTGGGTCTCAGCAGCAGCAGCAGCTCTGAGGACACCCCTCCATCCCTCACCTCCCCCAGCTCAAGCTATGCTCCAGCTCTGAGAAGTTTCTGGATGATAAGGACATCAGGTCAGGGCTCCATTGCAGAAGGAAGCAGGAAAATGCTACAATGCACATCAGCAAAAGGAGGCAGCAAACAACACAATTTGGCTGGACACTGACCCGGGTTATTGCTCTTTGAAGTGAACGTACTGCAGGGAAGGTGGGCTGGGGGTAACTCAGGGGTATTAACCTGCAGCTGATCAGAGGAACAGGGAATCATTGGTTTAATCAGTTTCCCTAACACTTCAGTGATCTCAGCCCTGCATCACTGAGCACTCATCTCATCTTTGCCACAGCCCGAGCAGGAACGACAAGGAGGTGGCTGCAGGGAAGTGGCAGCTGACCCAGGATTGACACCATTCATGGCTGCCTGGCAGGACAAAGTCAGACAACTTCACTGCTAGGGCTGGGAAAGTCTCCTTCAGGAGCTGGGCTCAGGAGAAAAATCTTCCAAAGGTAGAAAAAAAAAAAAAAAACCTCAATAGATTCTTATCTGCAATGAGACATTATTTATAGCTCAATGCACAGTTAAAATAGAACGAATAAGCACGTTCAGCTAGGAAAGCAAATTGCTTTGAGTTTATATAAACCAGGGGAATAGCTGAACACACTCTCAAGCCAGCAGTCATGTAGCAGCACTCCCATCACCAGAATAGCACACAGCAGGGGGACTGTGGCTGTGCCCCTCGGGTTCCAGGCAGCTCCGTGACCCACCAAGGAGCATCACTGCCAAGGGAGGCTGAGAGGCAGAAGTAAGATATTTTAACAGACTGACAGGCAGGGCTGGGATGAGCACTTGCTGCATGTTGAGCAGCACAGAGGAAAGTGAAGGCCTCAAGGAAGATGGTTTGATCCCTGGGCAGCTGCATTGCAGGGTTTGTTTACAGAGGGATAACCGTCCCGGATGCCACTGCAGCACAAAATCTGTGGCCAGGCTGGCTGGGGAGCCAGGTTATTGTCTCACATGAAGCACAGGGATCATCTCTTCACAGTGAGCTGCCAAGTCTCATTAATTTATCATAGGGACATGCCTCCAGTGCTCACTCCCCTCAGTTCTGCTTTGTAAGATTGACAGATATGTCTATAGATCACAAAGTGTTCTTGACAAGAGGGTAATTAACCTTCAGTGTTTACATCTCCTTCCTCTTGGTAAGTAACACACAGTTTGGGGGATTTGGGCAGGTCTGGCTATAAATTAGTTTGTTGGTCTGGCTGTAAATTAGTTTGTTTCCTTTCATGCTCTTGATCAGAGCCCAGAAGGAGTGGACTTTTCTGAGCTCTACATGGAGCAGTAGATAACCAAGGAAAAAATTTCCCTGGGTAAATGGCCAAAGCCTTGGACTTGGGGCTTTTGGACCAGCACCAATCATCCATCACAATCTGCAATCATCCATAAGTCTGTAACTCCACAGCCCTTCAGGTCTGGATCTGGGATTTGCTTCATGCAAGCTGAGGACAGGGTGAGCTGAGACTCTGCCAACTTGGGGGAACCAGGGGTGAAGAAGTTTATACACAGAGAATGACACGTAGCAGAGGAATTGTTGTAAAGGGGGATTTAAGTTAGATAAACATTTCAGGAGTATGTCCCCCTGCACAAATCCCAAACTGGAGGAAGCCGCCAAGAGTGCCACTGTGACCTGCAGGCATCACTCTGCCCCAAGAAAGATCAGGGGTGTGCAAACCTTTTTTTCCACATGACACCACACGATGAGGGGATGCAGAACAGAAGTAAAAACATGCTCCCAGGTCTCACCTTATCAATGAACAAACCAGCAAAAATGCACATGAAGAACAATGTTTGGAAAAGACAAGTGAAGGTGCGTGCTTTCCTGCATGGGAATAAAACCAGGAACCCCTGGGATATGGGGGTTGTTAAGAACCATTTTGTAAATAAAGCAGCAACATGGGAGAGGTGCAATAGGCTAAGAATGAAAATTCACTGCTCTTCCTGGTGGGAACAGCAGGGAGGAGAGGGTGAGAGGCAGGATATATCATGGGGCTATAGCTTGAACACTTGGCTGGGAGAGAATGGACTGGATGGAAAGAATTTCTACAGCTGAAGGACTATTAGCATCATAACCACTGAACACATCTTCATTATTATCATCAAAGGAAGGACAACAATTTCATTTATTCTGCAGAGCTGAGCCTTAATGAGACCACTGGCTGATTCTTTGCATCTGGGCATGGGTGAAGCACAGTTGGTGCTGACAGAAAGGAACATGACGCCAAATTACAGGATTTTACTGTTTTACAGTAAAAATGAGGTAGGCAGCAGGAATTCCACCATCTTTGAACTATTGCAGTAGCAAAGTAACCCAGTTATTTTCTTAATAGGTTATACATGCACGAAAACTGCTATATTATACATGATCACAGGGCCCCTACATCCCCTGGTTTGGGCATTGCCCCATTTGCAATCTGACAAACATTCTTATCTCAGGAGAGCTGAATGCACTGATCCCTGCAAAGGCTTTGTGTGCCTCCTTTTCTGGTTTTGAAATGGGTTATTCTGCACTTTCCTGCTGCTGTCAGTGGAGGTTGTTTGTGAATGCTTCCATAGCAAAGAAATATTTCTGCTACTTGTCTCATAATTTGCATCATTTTGCCATCCTTCTCTTCCCACTTTGGAACGCAGCCTGTGGAGAACAGCAATATTAGAAAGCTTGTGTTAAATCACTGCCAAATAAAATGTCAACAGAAGGTATGTGCATCACTTATATCCAATCGTGCGCTGCCTGCTCAGCATCCGGCTGACATTGTTTGGGATGCTGCCACAGACAGCAAGGGGACTTCAGGCTGCTGCTTCATTTGCCTTCCTTCTTAGTCACTGGGATGGCTGCTGTTCCCAAGGCCCTGAGTGCCCCACGTTCTCTGAGCAAGGGAAAGTCTGCCATTAGAGACTCAGTGTGGCCGTTTTCCCAAAGGGACACGAGCACTGGGAATGTAGATAAAAATCCCAAATGATGCAAGTGGAGGAGAGTTCATCTGAGTTAACCACCAACAATGAAGTGGTTTTACTGTCTCTGACTATTATAAACCTATCAGTCAACAAACCTCTGCCATCTGAATGTGCTGCATCATTTGAATTTCCACTCTGGATACTTTCCTCAGCTATTTTCTTTTCTCTGCTAAATCTTCATGATTTACCCGCAAGCACAAACAGCGAGTGGAGAGGGGAGAAAAGGAGGATAAATTGGAAAAGCACAGGGAGAGGCCAGGGGCTAGGGAACTGTCACTCAGAAAGCATGTTCTTTCCATCGGAATGACACTTTATAGGCACAGCTCCCACATTCACTGGTGTAAGTGGAACCATCTGTGCCACGGATCTGCTCCAGCACTTGGTCAGGGGGCCCTGACTGGCCATCCTCAGCAGTGGCCCTGGGGCACGGGCTGCAGCCCAGCTTTAAGGGGAACGGGGAGAAAGAGCTCAAAGCAATACAGCCAAACATTCCTCGTCCTTCAGGGGGCTTGAACAAAATCAAAATTTTGCTTCTACGCGTGAAAAACAGGCAGGAAGCAGCACGCTGTATGAACACTCATTCCTTGCAGTTTCACGTTGTGTTTAAAACTATGGGGCCTCACCTCAGCTGGTGAAATCTGGAAACCCCTCCTGGGCTGTGTGGATGTCTGCCAGCTGGAGACAGGCTCCTTCCACTGCTGCTCTCTGCTTTTTGCCTCTCTACTCGATGATCCGCGGAGAGCACGCAACCGGAGCCCAGGGCATGGCAAAGAATCAAATAAAACTGTATCAAACATTAAATTACAACAAGAGAAAGAACACGTCTGAGTGTGAACATATTGATGGATGAAACGGGTTCACACCAGGGCTATATATTTCTTTAAACACAGAGGCCCAAGGAAATTTTTTAAGTTCCCAAACTATTTTCTTTGCCAACTGTCAGTTAAATAGGATGGTGCAACTGATACAATGAGTTTGAATAATTATTTCTGAATTTTGTTTTTGAGGCACATATGGTTATAAAAATGCTTTAAAAATCATTTAAATATTCTTCTGAAATGAATATTTAAAAATCAGTGGGATGAGCCTTGTCACTCTCCAGCATCCCTCAAGAGAGTGACAGAGTGTCTGAGCCCATCCACATGCCTCACTAACAAATGCAGTATATGAAAAAATAGCTAAATCAAGGAAAATTATCAGCAGACATAATTTTGAAAGGCACAGATTTTTTTGATAAAGTGTTTGAATGAAGTTTAGGTACAGCCACGCTCAAGGAAAAACTGTGGGTTTTTTTTTTCAAGTTACAGATGGGTGAGTGCTGATAAAAGGTGAAAAAAATTCCCAGCTCAATATGAAAAGAGTAAGTATTGTTTTCCACATTCCACTTATCAATCAAAATTTAAATGATTCGCCTCATTCTTCCCCCTCTTTGTGTTGTAAGAAAAATGACTGTAGACTCAGAAAACACTGATAACGAACGTTATAAAGATAAGTCAGACAAACACGGAAAGAGAGAGGACATTTACATTTTTAAAACACTGCCTCTGTGATATGCTCTGGTACATTTACAGGTCGCAGATCCCAGGGCTGGATCGTCACCAGTGTGAAACACGTCAGAGTTGGTCCAGCCCTGGCAGCTCCGGCCCCGCTCCCCGAGCCCAGGGCTGCAAGGCAGCGTCTGGAGCAGCACCAGCTGCATTTCAGCACCACGTCTGGGATGCCTCGTGTGGCAACCACAGCAGGCACTGCAAAGTCATTTCTCCCTTGGCTGCATCCTTAACTGAGGATATAAGGCTGCTTCTGTTGGTGGCAAGAGGGCAGAAATAAGAGCCCACTGAAGCAGGACTAAGTCCACGCTTGCATCTGATACTTTTGCTGCCTCTTTCCAGGTTAAGAACCAAGCTTTCGTAGCATGGCTTGGGAATGGTTTTTGAGGATTTTGAAGCTGCTCAGGCAGCTCAAGGTGAGTAAGAAAGCCCCAGGCTCTGCAGCATCACGCACCTGAGCAGGGATGGAGCAGCAGGCTGAGCAGCACCAAAGCATCTGTCGCCTACACAGAGAGATGGCTACTGAGGATATCTGCAGTTTGCCAAGCACTGGGCTCATAAGGTGACTGGGGACTCTTCTTGATGGGGGAGGTTGGACTAGATGACCTCCAGTGGTCCCTTCCAACTTTAACTATTCTGTGATCTCTCGCTGTTTCCCACCACAGAAACCTCCATCCATCCATCCATCCATCCATCCATCCATCCATCCATCCATCCATCCATCCATCCATCCATCCATCTCTCCAGCCATTCCTCTGTCTATGCCCAAGCAGGCATCCAGCTCAGTTCACTTCACCTTGAAACCACCTTTCAAGTCTCTTAGTGGCACTTGAAACCTGGTACTGCTCTACCTCTCTCCTAAGCCATGAAAATTCAGTGTTCCTTCTTGAATGTGCTTGTCTTTGCCTGATCATTGCCTCCTCATCATAAAATTGTTTAGGTTGGAAAAGACCTTTAAGATCATCAAGTCCAAACATTACCACTGCCAAGGCCACCACTAAACCATGTCCTGAAGCACCACATCCACACATCTTTTAAATCCCTCTAGGGCCAGTGACTCAACCTGAGCAGCCTCTTCCAGTGCTTGACAACCCTTTCCATGAATAAATTTTTCCTAATATCTGATCTAAAGCTCCCCTGATGCAACTCGAGGCCATTCCCAACACAAAGCAGAAAGAAATCATCTAAGTAACACACACTCTGTGAGTACCCATGGAACAGCTGAAAAACAACTCCAAGGCACAGAAAACCACACTGTCCCTGAGAAGACTGCCCTATTTTTATAGTTACATCACTTCATAAAACACCCCCTGAGCCCGGGGGACATTTAAACTCCAATGTCAGGCTTTTCCCATTTCCTGGCCCAGTTTTAGTGATTTATTCCATTATGTACTTCTACATGAAACCCACTGGTGGGTGCTGCATGGAAACCTCTGTCCCCCAACGCCTTGGGCTGCTTCCCTGGATGGCTCTGACTTAATCTCAACTTCGTGTCTCCTTGAATTCTTGTTTGCCTTTGGTGTCATCAGACAATGAGCTCCACACAGGAGGCTTTGGCTGTGCCAAGATAATGCCATCGAGCTGGGTCTTGACAGCTTTACTGCAAAGGCTTGCAAAAGCCAGCGGTCAGAGCACAGCCCAAGTGAAAGGCTGCCAAAGTCCACAAGAAAGGAAAAAAAAAAAATTCAGGTCTTATCCCTGAGGATAACCAAGTAACACTTACACAAGAGTAAAACAGCATGTTCTGCAAAAACACCTGAGCAGAAAATGGCAAAAAGGTTATATAAACCAAAAGGACGTTTACTTTAGGACACAGACCCAGGAAAAGTACAATAACCCATTGTTAGTTACAAATCATCTTGAAAATGGACACTAATGGCACAGAGGTACTATGGCCTCATTCCCTGGTACAATACCCCCAATATCTCCAAGTCAGGAACATTTGCCTTCAGCCTATTCTTCTAGCCTGACAATTCAAAGAGAGACTTTCCAAACTGATCCAAATAATTGTGTTATTCTCTGGTGAGCTACAATGGGACATTGAATCAGGGAGGCACTAGCTGTAGTCCAGAAGAATCTCTGGAATATTAGACTTGCAATAGCTTTGGTGACCCCGTGTGGAGGCAGAGGCAGCCAACAGATGAAGGGCTGCCCTGAGATCCCCCTGCCTCCCTGGATCCATACAGACCACCAAAATGACCCTCATTATGTCACCAGGTCCTGAGTCTCAGGCCTCAAAAAAGTAGGCAAAATTACTATCAGGCAGAATTGTTTTCCTATGACTTGTTATTATATTTGGTTAAAACTGGTCACAAGTGAACCTCTGCATCTTTTTCCTTACTCAATGACTTTAGAAAGCAGCTCAGTGATGCACCAGGGCTGCCCCCACCTCAGGGGTGATCACTGCCCACCAGTCCTGGAGATAGTCTGTTGCATTAATAAAATATTTCATGAGTGGACACTTCTTCTGTCTGTGACCCTGGATGGAGCTCAAGATTCCCCTCCTGTAGATTACATCCTAAAACAGTACTTGACATTGTGGACAAACTCAGTGGACACAGGCTGGGATCCCCTTTCCTGACAGCAGCTGCTGTCTGCCACAGACAGTGGAAATGAGGACAGGGCACCTCCTGCCCAGGCAGCCCATTTCCCTTTCTAGCCCAAGCAAAAAAGTGCTCTCCTTGAGAGAGCAAATCACCACCTACATCCTGGGCATTTCCCCGTGGAGGAGGTGGACCATGCTCTGGAGGTAAATGTCTCCTTGCACTGACTGTAAAGAGGGAGTCTGTGATCAGGTCATACAGAGATATCATGGTTTGATAAGATTAACACTGACAAGAAGACTCTGAGGAGTAAGGAAAGGAACTTAGAGCTCCAAGGGGAGTCCATACCCCTCATCAGAGCAGGGATGATGGCACTGACACATGGCAGGAAAATTTTATCCACATTATTTGGTACTGGAGAACATCAATAGAAAAATAAACATCCACCACTTGAAGTACTATGACTGGGAGGAGATGGGGCAAAAGAGAAGAGATGAGGCACTGAGACAGAGAAATGTTGCCAAGTCAGTTTATTGAACAAGTGTTTTCAGGAGCTAAGGAAACAAGGCAGACTGAAGGGATGTTACTAGGGAAGGTCAGCCCATGGGAAGGCACATGGAAGGGAGTTTGTCTTCCTGGGCTGAAGTCCAGCACAGACTTAGCATTCAGTCAAGCTCATGATGTTGAGAGTAGTCCTGCTTTCCCTGGTAAGAAAAGGAGAGAGGAGAATTACATGTGGCTGATGCCCCTTTCCTCATTTCACTGGCCTGAGCGTTGGTTTAGGAGACTGGAGATAAAGAGCAGTCCCAAAAACCCAAATACCCCCTTTCATTATGCTCATTTAAGGAAAGATGAATGGTTTCATTCATTTGGTACAATCCAGCTGGTTTGGTGAAGTAATTTCCACACCCCCTTGTGAGCTTATGGAACAGATTGAGTGCTGGTGAAAATCAATAAAGTACTTCTAAAGTGAACAAACAGCAGGCCAAGTACAGAGCACAGAAATGGGCCCTTCTCATTTTCCCTTACAATGCAAAACAACTAGAAATGGCCAGTCTGTGCCACAAGCAGTCAGACAAAAAGGAATTATGAGAGAGCCCTGCATTCACAGCAGGCACAGGAACTGATCACAAAAGGGAAGGTTTCACTGCCATACGTACAGGTAGGCGTTGCAGAAAGCACATCTGTTGCTGTAGGTTTTGCCATCAGAGCCACAGTGGGGCATATATTCCATGGTGCAGATAGAAGAGACTTCTTTGTAGTCCTTGCAAAGGGCCTGAACACAGAAAATAGATATGAACCTCTCAGGCAGACAGAAAACTGTGACCCCCCAGCACGAGGAAAGACACACCACTGAGAAATGAAACTGGCTGCAACATCATCATAACCAGCTCCAAGTGTCCTCCTGATAGCAGATTCTGTTTGTAGAATCTGTTTACAGATTGTACTGTTTCTGCTCACTGCCACTGTCTTTTCCTGCTTTGTTACAGAGCAGTGGGATGGATGTTGGCTGGTTTGTGAGCAGGGTGAAATTCCCAAGGGATCTCCTCAGGTGTGAACACCACCATTCCCCAGTTTGTAGCCCAGAGCAGAAGACAGTCCCCCATGAGCACAACAGACACTGAACTTCACTCTTTGTTCCCATCCTTTCCCACTCACTCTCGTAATATCCTCTTCACAGACTCCGTTCTTTCTCTTGCCAAGGTTGGTCCGATGCTCCCTGGAGGAAGGAGGGATTGTTATTAACCACGACCTTCCCTGTTACAGCCTCAGAGCAAGAACAAACCTCACTCTGTGGAGTCACAGAGATTTCCAGATCCCCCAGCTCAGCACCACCTGCCCAGCACTAACACAAACACACCCTTAGAGACCAGACACTGTCCCCAGCTGATGCACCCCCTCCATGGGGTTGAACACCCGTGCCAAACACCAGCCAAGGCAAGCAGGAAAATGGGGGCAGGCAGACAAAACCCCTTCAGCACAAGGTTCTGGAGAGAGCCCTTGCAGATTACTTGGCTCCCACAGAGCCAAACTGTGAATCCCCCAGGGAGGAGGAGGAGCACTCACATGTTGTGGGCACACAGGGTGCACTCGCTGGCGTAGGTGACGCCGTCGGTGCCGCACACGGGGTCGTAGATCATGGTGCAGGCCATCAGCTCTGTGCCATCCTTCAGCATGGACCTGGGGTACCGGCTGCAGTTCAGCTGGGGACAGCAAGGACAGCAAAAGCTCTGCCATGGGCTCCACTCCAACACCCCAGCACCACCCCCCTGCTTATGCCTCTGCCTAAATCTGCCTATGCCAGACCCTAAAAGGATCTGCCAGATGACAAATTATGGTTATATATTAACTCGTTCTTCATGGAAAACTAGCAATTTCCTTCCACAGACTTCCCTGGAGAAGACTGAATCAAGGCTGGAAGGTAGACATTACTCATTGAGCTCTGCATTTATCACGCTGCCCCTGCACCTTACTGAACCCACCAGGATATTACAAAAGGCAGCTCAGAAATCATCTGTAAATCAAAATGGCACAATTTATGCACTTCCTGCAAGGGGGCCGGCTGTGACCAAGGTGTTTTTCATGGCCCACAAGAATGGAGGGGAGATGTGCTGACAGGTCTTTTGTTGCAATGGGACAGTTCTGAGAGTTGAAACCTGCCAGCAGGACTGACAGCAGTGGAAGCTGATTTACGTCAGCTGAGGAGCTGGCCTTGTGTTTTAGCATTCTCAGTTTCTCCAGTGTGAACTCTTCTTTCCTGATTTATGTATCTCACCCAGCCTGAGCACAGAGCGTACTCGGGAAACAAAGGAATGACATTTCGTAGTTTGTTTGTATAGAAATGAAATATCTGACTCAGGATGTTGACTCTTTAGAACACATGCTAATGAGGTGGCTTTGTTCTTCTATTCCCCAGTGAGAGTGAATGGTTTAGAGCTGGCCAAATATAGTTAATCTGGTATTTTTACAAGATTCATGTTGATATATATTGGATTACATTGCATTTACAAGAAAAAAAAAAAAAAAGGCACAAAACCAGAGGTGGGTTTGAATCCCCTGATACCTTAGGTATCTCAGCATTCAAAACACAGGCAATTTTCTAATCTCTGCAGAAAATCCTTTTGTAAAACACAAGCATCGAGAAGGCACTGGGTTCCCCAGGCCCCCTGCATCCCCTGCCCATATTGCCAAAACATTCTGCTGAGTTCCTGCAGCAGCTGTGACAGGGTGCTGTGGGAAAAGCACTCTCTGTGTCAAGTCTTAAATCATCCCTTCCACCTGTCTCATAACTCAATCCTCACCTGTCCTCTCCTCTTTCTTTTCCTGACTATGGGCAGGAAGTGTACAATGTTCCTGCTGGTGGGAGGGTGATGTTCACCCACAGAAGGAAGGGCAGCACAAGTGTGACCCCCGTGGAGGCTACACCCCCCAAACCACCCAGCATTTGCTCAGGTTGTGCAGCTGGCACCTGCTCAAACTCTTCTTTTCCTTCAGGTTTCACTTACCTGGGGAACTTCTTCTACGCACTTCCCATCGTGCTTCTTGGCAACCTCAGTTCCGTATTCGCTGGAAGAGAAAGCCGAGTTTAGAATGCTCAGCAGATAATTCTGTGGGGCTCTTGGGGTGTGGGGTGACCTGCAGGGCTCACATGTTATGGGCACACAGGGCACAGTCGTTGCTGTAGGTGACACCGTCTGTGCCGCAGATCTCTCTCAGGATGTAGGGACAGGCTCTGATGGCCTCGCCGGATTTGGCGCCGCTCAGGTACATGCTGCAGTCGACCTGGGGAGACAAAACAGCAACGCTGGGCCTGTAGATGCTGGAAGGGCTTCAGCAGTGAATTTCTTCAGCTCTCTGGTATTTTGTGAGAGCTCTGTCTTTCCCATGCAAGCTAACCAAAAAAAGTTAGCAGTTTTATCAAATATCCACACCTGCGACTTGTTTTTGCCAGATTGTTATGGCTTCAAATAGAAAAACACTTGGGAACGGACGTGGTAGAGTTGGGCCAACCCCCTCGAGGGGTGGATGGGCAGAGGACCAATTACTTGATGCCATTTAACTCACTTTTTGAGAACTAACACATTAAAACCTCGGGAAAAAAACATTAAACCAGCCTTGCTGCCATTTCTACCTGACCCTGGTCTTGGTGTGGTTTTTCTACCCGCCCACATTGTGACAGCGACAGGGCCAGCGTCCCATCTACAGTCTGCCCACTCTGATCCTCTAGATTTTAAAGGCCTTTGGCAGGGGGAAATCGGAGGGTTTTTAAAGTTTAAGCTTGCATTAGAAAGTAATGATGCAATTGTAGTTTGGTATTTTCTGCAAGCACAGGGAAGAAAGGAGCAGCTGGCAAAAAATAATATTTTCCTAGAGTAGAACATATGCAAGTTTTAAATCAAGCATTCATAAAATCATAAAGACTGGAAAACACCTCTAAAATAATCGAGTCCAACCATTAACCCAGAACCACCATGTTCACCACCAAACCATATCCCCAAGTGCCTTTTGAACACTTTGAAGGAACACTGATTCCACCACTTCTCTAGTCAGCCTGTTCCAATTACTGACAAGACTTTCACTGAAGATATTTTTTTCCTAATGTCTAAACTAAACATCCCCTAACTCAGCCTGAAGAATCTGATTTAAAGCGTTTGACATTAAGTGCAGCTTGAGATAGTTTACTATATCCAAGATTTTGTTCCAGCATTTCCAAGAGCAGCAAGAACTGTTTCAACAGCTTCTGTTGCAAAAATATTTACAATATATAGAATCTAATAGTTTAAATATTTGAGGATCAATAGACAAACACCTATTGGAAATCAGTCTACATTAGCCAAGCATCATCGACACTTCACTGTCATTTTGCAGTCTCCCCAGTGCAGTGTCTCTTAATATCCATATTTCCCACGTGGTCCAAGAACAAATTAAAGCAAAGACCACATTTTAACAACGTGCCTTTTCTACAGAAAATATATTGTGGTCCCTCAGGAAGCATGAAATTATTTTTGGTGCTTCAGAGCAGCTCTGCATAAGCAGAATAAATGTGTTGAGATATTATCAGCACATATTGTTACTGTGCAGGATAATAAAGCTATTTCTGTACACATACCTGAGAGCAGATTTGTCCTGGCTGACCAGAGTACAAGGATTTTTTTAAGCTGCCTGTCCAGTGCAATGGAAATCTCAGCACTGAATAAATACACAGACACCTAACACAGCCTTCTGCCTCCTCTCCTACTGTGCTAAAATGGGCTGCATGGTTCTTGGGCTGCCTCTGAGGATTTGTGTTCAGAGATTGGCAGTACTGGGACATTTTGTTTCTGAAGGCTCAGCCTGTCCCCATCCTCTCTTGCCCTCCTGTACAGCACACTGGCAGCTGTGAGCAGCTGAGGAGAAGCAAAGCATCAGCATGAGCCCTGTGCATCACTCTCCACCCATGGCTGGGTACACTGAGCCCAGCCAGAGTCTTCCTGGAGATTGCAGAGAAAGTAGATGGTGTGTGGAGCTAAAAGAGAACTTACAGGAGTGCTTTCCTCCTTGCATCTTCCATCGTGGCTTTTCTTAACATCAGTCCCGTGTTGTCTGAAAGGGAGAGGTTGGGGTTAGCACCCTCACCACCTGAGCCCTGGGGCTCCCAGATGCAACAGAAAGCAAACCAAACTTTGCATATATATCAGAGCTGATAAATATGATAAAGGAGGCACCTGACTGCCTGATAAACCAGCTCCTCCCCATCATTAGAAAGTGTCATTCTAAGTGGTAACAAACCCATCAGGTCTCCCCACTGGGCTCTATATAACAGCTCCATTCACTCTTTCTCCTGCACAAACACCACAGCCCTCACAGAGTGCTCAGATTGAGAGCTTGCTCTGCCACAGCTCCCCTGAGGAGCAGAAAGAGCATCAGGGAACAAAATCCAGGTGACAAGGGCTTCAGGAGGTCGGAAGAGGATCACAGACTTGTTAGTACCAAAATAAAAGCCATCTGGAGCACTAACCCTGGCTTGCCAGTCCAGCAGAGAGTCCTGTGTGCAATACTTACACGTTGTGGGCACAGATGCCGCAGTCGTTGTCATAAGTGAACCCGTCTGTGCCACACACTGGGTGCAGGATCCTGGGGCAGCGGACCAGGTCTTTGCCACCCTTCACCTTTCTGGCTGGGAATTTATTGCAATCAAACTACAAAAAAGCAGTGGCATCAAACCTGAGGAAGACCTTGTTCTCCAACAAAAAAAAAATTCCATCATAACCTCCTGCCATGTCTCTAAGACTGGGATGCTGAGACAACGCCAGGGCTATGGTTCAGTTCTTGCAAAACCAGGCTGAGTCAGCTCTGCCTGAACCTTCTCACACACCGGGGGAACTGCACAGCACTACAAAGTGTGTGAGGTGCCAAATCCCTGGCTTAAGCACCTCAGTCAGTCCCAGCTACAAGATATGTCAGAAAAGAGAAAAAATTTAAAACATAGCCCCTTTCTAATTGTGCAGTGAAAGGACTTGAACTTTGCACTTGAAGGGCATCATCAAAGGAAGCTCAAAGCCCAAACTGAACAACTTCCACAATTGTGTGTTAGCATGTCCTACACAGCTGCTCTGGGACTTCTCAGCTGACACACTCCCATCAAAACTTCAGGTGTGCTCCACAACTCAGAATACATCCCCACCCCAAAGACTGCTGTAGGTGCCAATTCATCATGAGAACTCTGTGCACAGCTCTCATGCAGCCCATCTGCCAGGGCTGTTGGGCAAGGAGGGCCCAGAGGACACCTGCCTCAGGACAGGTGGGATTTGTAGGCATCCTCAACACAAGGAGCTGACAAGACTTAAAGGCATGTGGAGAAAGCCAGGCTTCAGGCCAGCTCATTTTTAGAGTAGGTGTCACCTCGGGGAGCCCTTCAGCTGACAAAGCTATGAGGAGTAACCTTTCTATTGAGCACTTACCTCGTCAGTCTTCTCTCTGCACTGGCCACTGTGCTTTTTGCCAACATGGGTCCTTTGTTCCCTGGAAGAGGGAAGCAATAAAATAAATGCTCAACCTCTTGGTCAAAGTCATGTGGAAAATGAAGCAAACCATGGACTCAGACTCTACAGAAAGCGTTCAGAATGGCTACTTTACTCATTAACACACTCATCCCATCTTCTCACAACGTGCAATTTAAAGCAATATTCTGAATTGTTCCTTCCTCTGCCCAGCCCACAGACTCATCTAAGAAGGTGCCTTACGACACTTCATGAGCACACAGAAGGCGCCAGAAAGAAACTCAAGGCAAATCCCAAACCACCCCATTTCTAAGAGAACTGAAGAAACAGGCAGGAGCAGAAATGCAGCAGGATGGTTCTCAGGACTGGCACTCAGAAGGAGCCCTCTGGGCAGGGCACTCACAGGTTGTGGGCGCAGATGGCACACTCGTTGTCGTACGTGGTGCCGTCCGTGCCGCAAACGGGATTCATGTCCCTCGGACAGGCCACCAACGTTCTGCCGTCTTTAGTGGCTTGTGTTCGGTACCTGGTGCAGTCAACCTGGCAAAATAAGGACAAACGGCTCTGGTGGAGCCCTTGATATGCAAGAAAAGCTGATTCAAAGCCTTTTTGTTCTGTACCTCAGCCTCCAATGTTTCTGCAACAGGACAAAGCCCTGATACACTGAAGCTAAAATTACAATCAGAAATTAATTTTCTGAATATTATCCTAGTTCTCCAGGAGTCAAGGAAAATAACTATTTAGGAGAAGGGAACCTTCAGGGAGAAAAAGATGTACAAAAGTTTGGGCCTAGTCTCATTAAAAAAAAAAAAAAGCCTTGAATGTGGTAAGAAACATTTTTCAACAGCTGTAAATCTGAATAATATTGATTTGGTTTGCGTTGGTTTTCTTCGCACTTTTTCAGCTCTGTGATTATTTCTTACTTCAGATTCTCTGCAGTTCATCAAAGGATTTTAAAGAATAGGAAAGAATTGTTATCCATCAGGTGGAGAACGGACTTCCCACATCCCAGAATTTTAGTGCTGAAATACAGAAGCTTCTCTTTCTGAGGCATCAGACTATTGGCCTAAGACAAAGATACAATAAACTATGCTCTATAAATATTTATGGTTAGTGCTCTTATGAGTCCCACTACGTCTGTGAACACAAGCAGCATGGGAGTTTTGAATCCCTGCTGCCGAGGGTGGAAACGTTTGTGGTCTCTGGAGAGGAAAGTGCCAACCTGCACAGCATGCTGGCAAGAGAAATCTTGTGCCACTCCACCTTCTCCTGGGGACACAAGTCAGCTCCTCATCCCATACCCATCTCCTTCCTCTTTCCTCAGTTTGGTGGAGTAAGAATGGGGTGATGTCTCTGGAGCAGTGAGGAGGCCAAATCCACCCTCACCATGCAGAAATGCAAATAATGGACTGAGACCCTCACACACCTTCTCCTATGGGCCTCTTGCAGCTTCATAGGGAAGTCTGTGAGGTCCTCAGTATTCTTTTAGCAGCCCTAAGAGATGGATTTTTGAGTTATACTGCACTTACAGCGACAGACTCCTTGCAGGGCCCATCATGTATTTTGGTGACATTGGTGTCATGTTCTCTGGAAGGAAGAAAAGCTTTGGTTAGGGAGCATTGAGAATAACATTCCTTGTGACACTGCAGGCACTGGGACAACAAAGCAGGGTCCCACCCTCCTTGTGGGACATTACAACTGCTTGAATTCTCCAAATGTGCCCTGCAGATGGCAGCTGCTAATGCACAGTATTCCCATCTCCCATGAGAATTAAGTGTTGGGAGTAATTAGGTTTTACAAGCAACACTTTGATCTGTTTGTAGCTCTGCTCTGGCTCTTTTTGTGATTCCCTTCACGAGCACAGACAAAAAAAATGGGGAAGAAAACCCAAGCTGGCCAAAGAATCACAAGCAGCCAGCAGCAAGGAGTCCGACCAAGACACCTGCCTTAAAACTGGCATTTTACAGAAGTGCTTCTGAGATCCTCAGCTTGCTGATTATCCAGCAGGACATTCCATGCACGAGACTTACGCATTGTAGGCACAGATCCCACAGTCGTTGTCATAAGTGAAGCTGTCTGAGCCACAGACTGGTTTCATTATCCTCGGGCACGCTACCATGACGTGATCGTCTATCACAGCTCTTTGGTAACTGCTGCAATCAACCTGTAACAACAGCAGGAATAGAGAGAAAAAAAACAAAACCACATTTTTTATATAAAGATATAACACTCTTACATAGTGTTCTTACTCTCCCCCAGCCTTTGGGGACAAATCCAGCATCAAACTAATTTCACTGTGAAAAGTAGAAACCAGAAATTCTGTGGGAATTCTCTCGCAATTCTAAAAAAATGGTATATTAAGAAGGATTGTGATTTAGGCTTTGTGAGGTCCTTCATAGGATCCTGCTGGAGCTATCCAGGTGGTGAGATCCAACCTTCAGCCAACGTATTATTTGTATTTTATTCCCAGTTAGAGAGGCTAAAAGTCTGAGATAGAAAATAACAGACGTGGTATAAAATAACCCATAAAAACCCTCCTAGCTTTGGTTATCATCAGATTTTATTTCCTTTTGGCCTGTGCAGACCAGCTGTGCACATTCTGTCCTCCTCCTGCACGGTGTTTGAACTGTCCCCATCACAGAGTTCACCTTACCACGACAGGTTTTGGGTCACACTCCCCATCGTGCTCCTTCTCCACGCTGTCGCCGTGCTCCCTGGAAGAAAGCAGGTCTGTGTCAGGGATTATGGGACAGAAACCCCTCAAGGCTGGTGGTGTTGGCACCCAGCTGCAAAGGCACATGCTCCTCTGCCCAGAGCATCCTTGGGGACCAAAGCTGCCCCCCTGCCCTTTGGCCTCTGCGGGTTCCTGGCAGCACTCACGCGTTGTGGAGGCAGATCCCGCAGTCGTTGCTGTACGTGTTGCCGTCGGTGCCACAGACTGGTTTCAAGTCCCTTGGGCAAGCCACCCAAGACCTCCCATCCTTGGTGATGCCACTGGAGTACTGGCTGCAGTCAAGCTGTGAAAGCAGCCCAGAATCAGCCCCGATTTTGGCTCCCGCACTGAACGAAACCCACCCTGCCCAGCATCCTCCCACTACCGCCGCGCCTGCAGCTCCTGCTGGGAGGCAAATCAGAGGCATTATTGGGAATCTGCTCAGGCAGGCAAGAGGAGGGAATCTTCCCCACAGAAGTTTGTGATGATGCACTCCTGCCGGGGTCCAGGGAGGCAGGATGGCTGTGGGTGAGACAGTGCCTAATGAAGGCGGTGGTAATTGGGAGCCCCTCGGCTCTGCAGCGGATCCTTGCAGATCGTGCTGCACTCTGGAGAGTTACGGGAGGCTCGGAGCTGCGTGGGAGGAACCTGCAGAAGAATCCGTGGCTCAGGCCCTGCTGGTTTTCTCTCTGTGATATAGGTGTAGATATTTATGCAAGGAACACAGTTCTCTGGGTCTTGCTGTATGGAAGCAATTACTGGAGTCACAGTTTTTGATGCTTTCGGGCGTGTCATCCTAAGACAGTTTTCCTCACGAGGAGGCAAACTGCTGCCTTTGGCTGGGAGTAACTAAATTATGTCTTAGAGTTAATATAATAAGAGTGTACAATTACTTCTTGCTTTTTCATTTCATTTAATGAACCGAAAATATTGCAAAAAATAGGGATCTTTTACTTTCTTGTGAAATTGGCGACATCGTTCAACCATGCACTGGAAAATATTATTTTAACACCAAAGATTTCATTCGATTTAACCCACGTGCTCATCAAGTAGCAATATACTGTTTCTACTTTACCAGAAGCCTGAATAGGACATAATAAATAGATCTTTAGCTCACCTGAACTCCAAAGGCAGTACCTGAAAGAAAAAAATGGAGACAGAAAAAAAACCAAAAAAGAATTATTGACATGCAGAGAACATATCTGTAAATATTTTCATGAAATGAGTTAAATTTGGTGATTAGTCAACATTAGCTTATTTTGTTTAGGAAAATATGGAGTTTTACATTATTCCCGTAAATGGCCATGGGATGTTTTAAAAGTTACTAAATAAAGCTCTATTGCACTTCTGAGGGAAGATAAAACACATGAGAGCACATACATTAATCTATCCCTAAGACATTACAGGGAAGTGATACAGGGACTCTCAATTCATAAACTCATCTAAGAGATTTTTATGTTTCACTTTCAAAAGTTTGGACATGCATGTTCAAGATAATTATCGCCACCAGCACTGTTCATGTCCAAGTACATCATCCTCAGTTACCAGAAGCAGCACAGTAAACTCCCAGTGCAATCCTAGAGGTTAAAGTTTGCATTTATATTCCTCCCATGGGCAGTGATGCCATTTCTTACAGTTTTATTTTGCCTTTATACACAGGATTACCATGTGCAAGCCCCTACCCTGCACTAGAACTGCTCCTACAATCCAAGAAGGGTAACAGTTGTGTGAAGCTTTCTGAAACCTCAACCTTGAAACCTAATTTCTTTGCTGTGCTCTCTCAGGGAGGCTATTTCTTCATGGAACAAGGTTCTCCTCCATGTTGCAAGACCCAAAGGCTTTTACCGAAATGAAAACTCAGCTCTGATTCAGCCAGATCGATCCTTGCAGTACCCCAGGAAATACTCACCCAAGCAGCAGCAAAGGGCAAGAGCTGCCCTCACAAAACCTCCTGTCACCTTCATGGCAGCCAGGGACACCCCTCCAATGCAGCCTGCCTGCTCTCTGTGCGGGAGAGGAAGATTGCAGGGAGGAGCAGGAATATATAGAGCACCACGCTAGCAAGTGGTCCCACCTCATTAGGTAATGCTCCCAGCCTGTCATCACCATTCAAAGCCAAAAACGTGTTTACCCAGCTCTGGGTGTCTGGCTAATGATTGATACAGGCGTGTGTGCCAGGAAGGGGACTCGGTGTGGCTCGAGGTGAGTGGGCACCGTGCCAGGACCCCTCTCCTCCCGCACACCCTGCCCAGCCTTGGGCTGCCCCTCGCACGGCTGCAGCACCTTGTAGGCTCCCATCTCCCCTGTGCCTCCTGAAACGCGATTAGGGCTTTCTCCTCATCTATAATTTTCAACTGAGCTGTCAACTGATAGCCAAGCCCCCCGTTATTTAACTTCAGAGCGTGGTTTTGTACTCCTCACTGCTGTATTTCAGCCCAGTTTGAGCCCAGGCAGTTTCAGCCCAGAAGGTCACCCTGTGCTCTGCGGGAGGAATCCTGCTCTTCTCTTGTTTGAAAAACCCAGCAGTGCTCTGCTCCACATGCCAGCTTTTCCTGTAATAAAGCAAGCAGCAAAACCACTAATTCTGGTCCTAAAAAATCCACCTTTTAGGCTGTTCACTGATAACTCCCATGGCACCTTCTGCTCACCTGCTACCACCTCCCCCTTGGCCAAACCCTGACCCACCTTACTAAGCCCAAGTGACACCAAAGTCCCAGGGCAGCAGGCCAAATGCCTTTAATGTCTGCACAGAATAGATGTACTGTACTTCCTTTACCTAGGAAGTCAGCCAACTTTGCAAAGATTGGTATTAGCCCACGCACGGTTTGCTTCCTGAAAATTCACTGTGTATGTTATCTCTTTACGCTTTGTATCTTTAGTTTTCTTCAAATATCTCCTTAAGGTTTGCCCACTATTCAGGTAATGGAACTTAGATTGGCCCTGAGCACTTTTTTTGTCCTTTATGTAAGCAGATTTTTGGCAATTCTTTGGATTAATCTCAATTGTAGACTTCTCAGTTGGGATCCTAAATTCTCCAAATCACTCGCTAACTTTTAATCTTTCAAATTCTGTATTTGGTAATCAAAATCCCTGCTTGCAGATCTATTTTTGACATAATTTAAACAGAGTGAGCTTGCATTGAATCATCACAGCTTTATTTTCTAAGAGAAGGACATTTCCAATATCTCTCTCACTTGAAAAGCAAATCCACAATAACGCAATTTTAGGGATTACCTACTGGAAAAATATTTGCCTTCATATCCAGGAGCTCTGCTAATATTAGTAGTTTGCAGTATGCACCTGCAAAACTAAACCCTCTCCAAATGCCAATGTTTTCTGCTACACGAGGAACACGAGGGATCATCTCCCTACTCGTATTCCTGGTTTGCATTCCTTCCCCCTGAGGTTCTGCCCTATGTTTCCCGACCTTTCCCTTATCTCAGTTCCACCAAGTGTCAAGGACTCCAGACCTTTGGATCGATGCAGACCTCGGCTACGAGGACCCCTTCTCAGGCCGATTACAATATCCATCTCTCAGGGCTTATTCCAGCCAAGGCCAGGATCCATTAATGCTTCCTGGCAGTGGAAAATGATTCCTGACAACTTAATTGCCAGGCTCTGTAAAAGCTGTCATGGTCAAGCAAATTCCTGCCAATGTCCACAGCAATGACACCTGAACCCTATCGCAAAGGAGATATTATTTGCAAACCAAATCTGCAGTTAAAGTGGATTGACTCAGCATGTTCTGTCAAGAGCAAAGTAATTCTCTTCCAACCAAGCTATTAAATTTGGGAAGCAGTTTGCAATAGGAGACAGAGTAAAGGGACAGGAGAGCAAACACCTGTCAAGGATCTGGAGAAGGAACCAGGGTTTAGGAAACACAGCAGCACATGGCTGCTGCCACCGGTGTGAGCCGAGGCCCACAGAGCTCAGCTTTGGGCTCCTGCTCTGTGCACGAGAAAGATCCATGCTGGGACCCTCCTGCTTCATGGAGAGTGGATTCAGCAAAGCTTTTTCCACCAGGAACTTGCCCCTCAGGACAGAGCCTTTCAGGAGCAGAGAAGCAGGTGCAGCACATTCCACCCACGCTGGATAGGGAGACCTTTGGTTGTGTTTACACCTTTCTGCTTGAGCAACTCCCACTTGCAGTGATGCTTGTGTTGACATCCACCTGTTTATTTTCCTTTGCTGCAAATCCCACCTGGCTGAGCAGCCCTGGACGTGAGCACTCCACCCCTTTCTTCTTCTGCTGCCTCTCCAGGTTACCTCTGGTTCCAGCTGTGAATCATCTGCCTCCATCCCTGCAGAATTTCACTGACACAGGCCAAGGAAGGAAGAAACCCCTTAGAGGCAAGAAGGCAACGAAGCCAACTCATCTGTTTTTCAGAAACACATGCAGAAATTTTCCATGCTTCCCACCCCCAAACCACAGGGATGGTTATTACTGCACCCAGCACTAAGATATTTCTTTTGGAACCTTCTACATCAAAGGTCTGGATTTCTAATTTTCAAGCAGTTGCATCTTGTTTTTAGTGAACGACTTGAGTGGAGTTGCTCATACCTTCACACACGGGAAAGCACTGGAAGTTTTTGTGTTGCAGCTCCAGAGGAAGAGCTGGACAGCAGGAGAGATCTTGCAGCAGAATAGAGCAGAGAACTCCCTGTAGTAGGGAGGTCCCTGAAGCAGGGAGAGCCTTGCAGGGAAAGACAGATGTTCTAACAGATGCCAAACAGAAGCCCTAAAGAGAGGAAAGAGAGAGGCCCATTCATGAGTCCCCAGGGCAAAAGCAGATGGGCCATGGAGCAGAAATTGTGATAATCAAGACAAATAACGCTGAAATCTCCAGGTACCCAGACACAGAAGTTGTGTGGTGGGACTGAGCATCACAGGGGATGTGTGGAGAGCCAGACAGGAGAGCTCTGCAGCAGAGCCAGAGGGGCTTCCCTGCACAAACAGCAGCAAGCTCTCCATGTCACAATTCACCCAGTTCTTAAAGGAACAAATGCCCCTGAACTGCAAGATTTCCAGCACTGTCTGCTGTGGCAGCCTGCAAAAGGTGCCCTGGGGCACAGGACACCACAGGGCCATGCCAGGGCTCTCCCTCGGGGTGGCTGGAGAGCAGCAGGGAGCTGCTGGGCAGAGCTCCCAGGCTCCAAATGGACAGAGGTCTGAAAAACACCATGGGGAGTTCAAGGTCTGCTGAGGAATCTGCCAGAGTCAACAGCTCTCACTCTCTACCATGAGCAGCACTTGTATGCTCTGAAGAGTTGTATATGTTCCTGACACCTTCTGTGAAAAAAAAAAAAAAAGGAAAAAAAAATACTGGGACACTTAAGGTCCCTGCAGAGGGCATTTTATCTCAAAACCCAACCACATTGAGAGGCTGGAGACCACAGTGTCTGCTCAAAATGCCAGTTCTGCAAAACCTCAGGAGCTGCTATGAACTGCATGGGGTCTGTGGATATTGGCAAGCAGCACCCTTAATAAAGTGTAATTTACAGCAAATCCAAGCGTCCCCAGAGCACTGGTACCTTTCCAGTTTCACAGAGGACTGGCTTGGCCTCGTTACCATTTTAAAGGGCAACGAAAAGGGCAACCAAGAGCAAACATAAAAGAAAAAGGGATAAATCTCCAGCACCTCATCAGCCTTTGCCTCCTTCTCCCCAGGAGCTGCAATGTGTGGCATCCCTCCGGAGCTCTGCTGTGCCACCAGGGACGTTCCTCACCTGCCAGCCCTCGGAATAACCTGCAAAAGGAGGTTGAGAGCAAGAGCAGAGTGAGCAGGCAGGCTGCTGGGAGCAGGATGGAGCCAGCACTGCTGCCAACAGCAGCACAGGCAGCTTTAGCAAGTCCCTGTCCTGTGCCTCCTCAGCAGATGGGCTTGGAATCTGATTAACGATCCCTTATCACCAGCTGCGATTTTTGTGGATGATAGTTTCTGCTGGCAGCAGGAGGAATTTAGAAGGTGCTCAAATACTGACAGAAGAGGCTACTGGGGCAGTCTTCATCAGTTTATTGCTTTTTCAAGCACAGTTAATGAAGGTTTTAGGGGTCATTATTTGAAAACTTAAATACTTGAAATCACTACAAATCATAGTAGCTTTCGAGTGCACTGATTTTCATTTGAAAGAATTTATTTTAAGCCACAAATTGTACACTGCTTTTATGAAATCATGTAGATGTCCCTGCACATGATGTTAGCTGGAATCAGTTAGCAGACATCATCAGAGAACATTTTTACTGTCTGACATTCATCACTCTCAGGCTGCATAAATAACATTCAAGAGCATATTTGTTTCATCTCAGCTCAAAGACAAACTCTGCATCCCCCAAAACAGCTGACCAGCCCCAAACTGGTGACTCTCACCCTACATGACTCCTACTTGGTGAGGGGATTTTCCATGTAGAAAGAAGCAGTCATAATTTATTTCTAAATCATGGTGTTTGCTCACATTAGAAATAAGCATACAAACTATTAACAACCACTTATGGCAGAGTTTGCTCATAATCAAATCAGTTTTCCTTATTATCAGCTGCAATAAAACATGATGCATGCGTAAGCATTTTGAGAGTTTAAAAATCAATTCTCATTAACTGCAGTAGAAAATGAGGATTTGATAACTTTGTTGAAAGAATTCTGCATCTTTGGTGGGAGTGAAATTAATTGGTATTAGGTAAAATCCTGTCAAAATCTGAAAGCCACTTCAGCCTTATCTGCAAGAGAAAAGTGTTTACAGATCAGGTCACAGCTAAAATGGACTCAAACACTGCAAATGTTCATTCAAGGTCTTCTGGAAATGTCCTGCAATAAAGTTTATACAAATAAAGAACCTATTTGCTTTAAGTAACAGCTATAAAAGAAAGTACAGGAAGTACGTGCAAACCACCAGCAGATTTCTATTAACTCACCATCAGTGTCTCCTGTTCTTCAAACCCTACCCCATTCCCAGATCCACTGACCCCAAAAAAACAGGGAAACCCCTGGGTCAGAGGCCTGGCTTCATCTGAGCACAGTTTCAGAACATAAATTAAATAGAACCACCTGCAGCTCAGTTACATCTCAAAACAACAACGCTTTTCCTTAAAAAGCTTCAGCCATTCCACACCATGGAACTTCTCACTGCTGCAGCTGCCCCAGCACCAGAACCCCAAAGGAAGGGCCCTTCTCTCCTTCTCAGGACACAGTTCCTGACTTGAGCTCACAGGGAAGCTCAGGCCAAGGCAGAGGGTGACCCAGCAGCCAGTGGTCCATGGGCCCCCACAATGGCTGAGCATCCTGCTCTCTGCCTTGAGGGTGCCATCTGTGCTTCTGCCCTCTCACAGCAAGAAATACCAGCCAAATTCACATCTTCAAACCCCAGAGACCTTTTTGGTATCAGAACATCTCCTAACATGACCACTCAACATATATCCACTTCCCAGCATTGCCCCAAACTGTGGTCTGGATTTCCTGGTACCTCACATGAGAAGCCTGGAAGAAGACACCCAGTGCATCATCTGAACTGCCAGCCCAAGGCACTGGGTGCTTTAAAAGCAATTTTTTTGCTGTGGATTTACAGATGCAAACCAAACAAATCTCAAACAACCCTCTGAGGTAGGTAAGTATCGTTTAATGTTTGTTTTACAGGCAGGAAAATAGGGCTGATAGGGCAGTGAAGTGATTGACCCAAGACCCCATAATGAGCCATAGGGCACCTGACCCCTCCTCACAAAACCCCAGACCATACCCCTCCTCCTTGGGTCCAACATCTTTGCCGGGTATTTACAGCAGGTGCTGCACCCCTGGGTGCTCACTGCCTGAGGAGCACGAAGTGCAGAGGCAGAGTGGGGACTCGTGTGTCCCTCCCCTGAGGCTGAGTGAAGAAAAGTGACATGAAGCTGAGGAGTTATCTTTATTGGAGAAGCACATTGAGACACAGCGGGGCGGCAGGGACTGCAGCAGCAGCACGGGGCGGGTCTGGGAATTCACCACCGAGTCCCCACAGCCTTTTGCCCTCCACCTGAGCAAGGACGGGCCCCGTTTGCTGCAGAAGGGGATGAAGGCAGCTCTGGCAGTCCTGGGGACTTGGCAGCTCCTCTGGTGCTCGACATCGACTCTTCCTTTACTTGCTCTGCAGAGACAGAGGACAGAGTTTATTACTGCAGTCCCAGAAGGCGAAGGGACCTGAAAGGACCACGGGGAAACCTTAAAGCTGTGATGTTCCCCATGCTCTGCAGGGGCTCTGGGCCATTCCTGCCTCGCTGGGATGGGGGACAGCTCTGCCAGCATGCTCCCTGCTCTGCAGGGACAGCTTGGCTGAAAAAACAGAGGCTGGGGAAAGGAGCGGGCAGAGCTCCACTACTGCAACTCCCCACAGGCTCAGCCCCACCATCCCAGGGCTGCAGTGAGAGGAGAAGTCAGCAGAACCCTCTGTCCCAGCCATGCAGCTTGTCTGAGCAAGGTGGGATACTCCAATCCTCGTAAAACAACCCAGAGGACAGGCTGGCCAAGCAGGGCTAAGTCACTGCCTCTCTTTCTCCATACCTTTGGTCACAGCTGATCCCTGGTGTTTGCTGGCAGTCTGAATTCCATTACTCCTGGAAAGGAAGAGCAAAAAGGATAAGCCCATCCCCAAGCCTGAGCACTGCTGTGTGACACTGGCATTGCTGTGACAGCCCCTCAGGCCAGCTCCCTGCCACTCAGGACAACTGCAGCAGAGCCTGGCACAAGGGCAGGCACACTGGGCCATTGTCAGCTGGGGAAAAACAAGACTGATTTCAACCTCAGGCTAAGCTGCTCTACACACCTGTTCTCTAATCTGGGAAAGCTCCTGCTTTTCTCCTTTCCCTCCTTTCACTGGATTTAATAGCACAGCAAAACAGAGAGCATTGTAAGGAAACTGGAACTTGCCCATTGCAAACCTGGGAGTTACTCTTTGTTGAGAAACAGGTTTTAAAAAAAAAAAAAAAAAAAAAAAAGGAAAAACTGGATAAACCCTTTTTTCCCCTGATCTATTGACCAGTGTGGGCAGACTGGTGACTACTGCTCAGGTGATTAGTATGAAAAACCTTTGAACAAGTAAAGGAACTGCAAGATATGCAGCATGAAAAGGCAAATGCACTGGAAAGACCCACAATCAATTCATCCACCTGACACAGCCCTGCAGGGCCTACCAGCCAGTTAACTTACCAAAAAAAGATATCTACAGCCAGGATGCCGACCTATATTTGTCGTCAGTAAAGCAGAACAGGATCAAAGGAATTCAGTTATGGCAGGGACCTCCCAGGGAAGGTGGCGAGACCCAACGCTGGCCAGTGGGGACAGGCTCTCTCTGCAGCAAGGTTTTCCACCCCAGCCATGCCCAGATACACCCTTTAGTGTCAGATCTCTCTCAAACCACACTGCTCCCAACCCTTCCCACAAGCATGCTTCCCTGATGGCCATCAGGTCACCAGAGCTTCCAGAAACACCTGGAAGTCCAGCTGGAGCTTTGCAAGCAGGAGCAGATGCAGGCACTGGGCTGCAAAGGGATGAGGCAGATTTAACACTCATTTTCTCAGGCAACCCTGCACTCTCTGTGGCTAATTTTAAAAATACAACTCAAGGAAATAGTACAATTTTTGGGTGACAATTTCTTATCTTCCTCCAAAGCATTTCACATTCTGCACATTGCAACTCTCTAAACCCATTTCTGATGCCAAAAGCACTGCTGGAGCTGCTTTCCTCCAGGTTTTAGTAGCATATATTGAGTGCCTGAATCTTCAGCAGTAAGAAAAATTCATTATACTGCGAGTATGAATTTCAGTGCCGAAAATAACATTGCTCTGTACACTGTTTATAAGCTGCCATAAATTTCCAGCCTGATTCTTCAGAATAATAATAAAGAATAAATCATTGTGCAGAGGGGGGGGCTTTTGTTTGGCTTTTCTTGCCTCAAGAAGAAAAGCTTATCACTTGGACTTTTAATTGCATCCATCTCTCCTTGGAATACTTAACACAGCTACAAAGCTCTCTGATTTTCAGTAAATGGCATCCCCCTCTGATTGCAAGGGCTCAAGAGCTGTAACAGCTCAATGAAACACGAAACAGCAAGGAATTCCAGACCAGGCAGAGTTTTGTGGGAATCCCCTCTATTTTTCAGTTGCCATGGTGCATCCATTCTCATCCTGTCTTGGACACAGTCACCACCAGACTCACGTTGTGCCTCATCTCCCTGTACCCAGAAGCCAACAGTGGCTCCATCTCCCTAAAGAATGAGACACAAAGGCCCCCCAGTACCATCACAGGCAAAAGTATTTCACTCTGCACTGCAATTTCTTCAACTTTGAGCAAAGTTCAGAGCACTCTGCTGCTTTAGAGAAGAGGGGGAAAGGAGCCAGGATGTTTAGTGTGTTTTGGGGATCTGCTGGTGTCCTGGCACTGAGCAGAGGAAGGCGTGGAATGACACTGTGGCATGATGGATCTCTCGTACCCCACAGCTCTCTGTGCCTACAAACACACAGACACCACATCCACACTCAGAAGACAATGTTCCCATTCACAACTTCCCAGAAATCTCTTTGGTAGGTTCAATATTTGGATTCCCTGCGGGTTTAGAGTGGGAACCGATCTATTTCCCTGGGGATGAAGATTCAGTTTCTCAAGAGTTCATGCCAATGAGGACAGTCCTCCCCAGGTGCCACAGGACATCCTGTGCACAGAGCCACAAACTGGGAGACACTGGCTGCAGATCCAAGAACTGGAGACTGTCCAGCTTCCACTGGTAGAAAGACAAAGCACAGCTGAGAAATGTTTAACTCATCTGCTATGTGATTGCACAAGATGTCAAGGCTCAAGACCTTTCCCGAAAGTATGCCACCTAGTGAATAATCTTCATTTCCCAACCATCTCCCTGGGTATTATTTAGGGAGCAAGCCCTTTATGGTTTATACAGTTCTGGTCTTTCTAGCTCCATCAAAGTCCCAGGAGGAAAGTCAGCTGTTTTCCCAGACACATCACACTCCTACCATGCAGCCTAGGCAGAGCACAGAGACTATGCCCAGGTTAAATACTAAATCTGAGTCTCAACCTGTATTTAAACATCTGAACCATGAGCATCCATTCCTGGGGCTCTAATGAACCTGTCACAGGTGCAGAAGCCAGGCTGGCTCCTCAGCAGCCACTTGGAGTGAAGTGGGATGCTGCGCACCGCCAAGAGACGCTTTCTTTTCTCCACCTCTTGGCAACATTCCACTCCAGGAAAAAAAATATAAAATAGAAATAGGGGCTTCAGTACCTCTCTTCCCTCCCAGCCAGTGTGGCTGAAGAGCAGCTGCAGAGCATGCCTTTAATTAGCCCACTGCTAACTGAAGGAACAAGCTAACTCTGTTAACCTGCCAGCAGGGTCAAAGTGTGGATGCCCAGCTCCTGCTGAAGGGCACAGTGGGCAGCTGGCGACTGCCAGCCACTCCTCATTCCTCTCTCCCTATTGTGGCTGCCTGGATCAGGTCACCACAAGCTGAGACGGTGCCAATGGGGAATTTCCACCAGGGGAAAGGGAGAGATGGATGTTTGGCAGCCCAGCTGTGGTTTGCTGCTTACCACTTCAGGGGCAGGCTCTCGGCACTCGCCTCGATAGTTTACCGTGATGAAGTTTGAAGCTCTCCTGCAAAGGGAGGACAAGACATTGCTCATTATTCACTGGCAACGCCACAGCTCTCAGCCTCCAGCATGACAGTCCTCTGTGGGCTCCTTAATGCTTTGATGCTACTTCCAATGTGATGGCATTTATTACTCCCCAAACAATCCCATGATTGTGCAGAGAGGGAATAGGGGACCCTGGCAACTTGTGTATCTTAATTAGCTGTCATCAGATTAATCTCAGGCATTTTGATCTATGTTTGCTTAACAGCAAAGCACCAAGGACACACTTGATAGTGAGTCATGATGTATCAAAACAAACACTGTTCTGCAAAAGACACTCGGGAATGGTGGATGGCCCTGTATTACTGAAATCTCTCCGCCTACTCACATGGCAGCTGAACACAAGTCACATTCATTCTTGTATGTTTTCCCATCAGTGCCACAGACTGGTTGTGAGGATTCGCTGCAGAAAATCCTTCCACCCTTTACCCCATGCAGAATCCGATCACAGTCCAGCTGAAGAGAGAAAGAAATCACATTTGATGCTGGTCCACTGGCAAGACCCTCCTCTTGGCTCACAAACCAAGCCTTACAAGGGGCCCCTCGGTTCTGTATCACATCCACCACACCTCCAGCCAGGCTTGGAAAGAGATCGTGTCTCTTGTTGGACGAGTCAGCCAAGCTTTGGGGTACAGAGCCCTCACACTCCTCTCCTCTGATCCACCCCAACACCACGGAAGGTTTATTTCTCTCAGAGTGCATCCACAAGACAAAAATCTTCTTCCACCTATACCTAGCCTTCCATACGAGTACGTTGATGCCATTTTACCTCCGGGGATGGGGATGAAACCCGGTAGCCAGGACGGAGGAAGAACGCTCGGAGCAGGCGGGCGCTGCCCGCGGGCGGTGCGACACGCAGCGCTCCTGACACCGCGCCGAGAGACACGGGAGGCTGCCAACAACGAGGGCTGCCCTCCTGCTTCCTCTCGAGGGAACACTTAGGCACAGTTTTCCCCACAAACCCATCCAACGGGAACATTTAGGCACAGTTTTCCCTGCAAACCGCCCCTAGCGCAGCCAGGATGCACTGGCAGAACCTTTGGGGATCCCAAAAAGCCTCTGGCACCCTGCGCGCAGAACGGAGCCGGTGTTTGCACGGTCATAGCAGATTTCCGACAGCAGAGGTCAGGGATAGCACAGCCTGTTCCCCCCGGCACGCACAGCCCCTTCCTCAGCCCCACCGCAGCTCCAGGATCCCAAAAAAAAAGACAGAGACGAAGAAGCGACTAATGGGCCCCCAAGCCCTTCTCCAGGTGCTACAAAATGTGTTGCGACGGCTGCAAGTGGTGCAATGGGGCTGGGAGAACATTCCACTTCCCCTTCCACCCGGAGATGCAGCATTTTGCACAAAAGCGATGGTTTATCAGCAGCCCCGGGGGGCAGAAAGCACCCCGGGGAAGGAGGGTTTCGTGCCGGGCAGCGCAGGGGGAGGTTTGGGTGATGCTGGGGTGCTGCGATAGCACCTGCTGGTTAAACGTCACTTGCTAATTTCCATAATGTGCTGCTTCCTCCCTCATCTGGGTAATCATCAGTGACGTGAGAGCAGACAATGCTGACCTTTGCAATCCTCTGCTGGATGCCTTCCTACGCACCAGACACTGCTGCCCGCACCACAGCCCGGGGCAGGAGGCCACCCCGCCAGCAGCCCCGCGCATCACAGGTGCCAGCAGCCAGTGCCACCACTCCTTCGGCTCTGGGAATTGTCCGTGACAAAACCCACAGGTGGCCCTGGAAGGAGGAGAGGAGCAGATCTGCTCCCTGAACCACCTCTGGTCTCTCAGGCTCATGGGCATCCACTGCCCCTCCAGTGGTACCAGGAAACACCACTAAGCCCTGGAGCAGACTGGCCTTATTGCACCTAATGCTTCCTCTGGAATGCATCAAAATTGCTGCACCTGAACGATCTATTGGGTTTTTAACTCAAATATCCCTTTTCTAAAACTGGTCAGCAGCAGAGGCTTCTGAGAGAGTTAAGACAGCTGGTAGTAAGATCCCTCCAAACCCATAGAAACACATTTCCTATCTCTTCCAAAATGCTATTTAAATTACTGTATGAAAATGCTGGAGGAATTAAAACATCAGGTATTTTTTTTTAACCATCCTACCTCTAGACAACACCCTGTGATAGTGAGATCCACAGTTTAGTCACCCTTTTTACGGTAACTTATTTTCTCTTATTAGTTCACATTTTTCCACTTTTAGCTCTGTTGGAACTATTCCATTTTCTCCTCATGAGAAGGGAGAGCAGACACCCCCACCTTCCTCCTACATTATTCCTTACACAGTTATCATCTACCACTCAGTGTTTCCCCTTTTAGCACTCCTTCCTTCTGCCAAACTTGTCCTCATTCCGTGGTCAGCTCCACCACCCTGCTCTGACCATGGCCTTTTTCCTCAGCACCTTCTCACATGGGATGGGGGAGAGGACTTCTCACCCCACTTTGGCCACGTGTGGGGCAGGATTCCAACCTGAGCTCAAGACCCACACCCCCCATAGCTGGGGGGCTTCCACAAGGAGCCAAGCCCTTCCTCTGCTTCAGTGCCAGGTGACACAGGGGCTGGCAGCAGGCTACAGATCCTTTCACTCATTCAAAACCTTCCAGGGACATGGGGCCAAGTGAAGAGCTCCAGGGTTACAGCAAGAATGGGAACGGCTGCTGGGGAAGGAGCAGGGGTGGCTCAGCAGCAGCAGAGGAGCACCCCATGGGAGGGGTCCTCATTTCTGCCCACACAGCTGCCACCCCAGGGGCAGGAGGTGGATTTACCGTCGGGTCCTCATCGGTGCCTCTGCTCTGTGACTTGCGGCCGGGTGACCGGTTGCAGTTTCTGCCACGCTGACCTTGTGGGCTGGCAGAGAGAGCAGAGATACAGCTCATCAGCACCTCCTTCCAAACAGGGGGAGCAGAGTGCAAACCCACCCTCCCTGCAGACCCCCACAACTCTTGGAGGGCTGTTTGCACCGTGGTATCCACCCACCCACAGGACAGGAGAGGGCGAGAAGCCCCCCAGCCACACGCTGAAAGGGAGGAAGCCAAGAGCAGGACACAGCCTTGCCCTGAGCTCAGTCTGAGTGCACCACCACCCCAGGGCTCTGCACCCCTTTGTGTGCTGGCAGCACTTGATAAAAGGGGGACATGAAGGACTCGTACTGAAAGCAAAAAACCTCAGTGTGCCCAAGAAAAAGCAGCAGCGGAGTCCTGCTTAGGGCCAACAGCTACAAAACAAACAGCTCCAGCCTGACCAGTGCCCAGAAAGCACATGGTGCCCCAGGCAGAGCCTTTGAGCCAGGCACACACGTGTGCTCTGCCAGGAGACAGCTTTTGCTGCACAGAGTGTCCTGAGAGGGATTCTGAGCACAGAAATCACTGGTGTCTCATATACACAGCATCAAGGCCAAGAAGGAGAAGGGCTTCCTGACAAACACCCCCCACTTTGTGTCTCTTCCCCATCACCAGCTCAGCCAGTGGGAAGTGCTAAAGAAAGCACCAAACATTCACTGCTCCTGTGCTGTTGAACCATTCCTGCTCCAAGTAACCTCCTAATCACCCTTAAAAAAATACAAGTACATAGAAGGGGGCAGAGAGCAGTGCCAGGGCTGGTGGTGCCCGTGGGGACAGGCTGCCACCCCCAGGGGCTGCTGAACTCACCCTCTGCCCGAGAAGGGACGCCTCTCGTTTACACCCTGCCGTGAACCACCACAGCTCTTCTGCAAAAGGGGGCACAACACACTCAGCAACAACTTTTATGCAACTGGAGAAGCAGCAAAGCTAAAGCAGCTCCTGCCCTCTCCCCCTCATCCTCCCAGACCCAGAGAATGACAGGGCTCTTCTCAAAGTAGCAGGTTTGATGTGTTCCATACCCACCAAAGTTATCATGCAAGGGCTTAGAGGGTTATGGGGAGTCTGAGCCTGCCCTTCATCTCTCATATATCTCACATCACTGGGAAAGTGAGAGGGGCTGTTCTGTCAGGCCCAAACGAGTCCAGTTTGTATGCTCACACCCAGGTCCAACCCCATCATTAGCTGGCTACAGAATCCTAAGCACCTTGATCACCCCAGGCTGACCACAGGCAGTCCCTGGCCACCCAGACCCCACAGTCTCTCACCAGACCCTCTTCTGAGTTCAGCACAGGCTCCAAGTTCCATCTCACCTGGTTTGTCCTCTCTGAAGAAGGCAATTTGTTGCGCTGGACAGTTCCACTCCCTCTTTGAGCTTCTTTTTTGCTGGAAGAAGGGAAGAGGAGAAAAAAATGGAGTGCTGTGGTAGTGTGAGTGCCAGCAGCACCCAGGGCTGCCCTGTAAGCCAGTGTCCTGCCACTAGGTACCACCTCCCCATCCACAGACCCTGCTCCTGGTGGTCCTGTTCCTAATTCCCACCCCTAAGCCTTCTCCCTTTCTCCTCACCATTCCCACTGTATGCTACATCCCGGATCCAGGTGGCTGCTTTCATATCAGGGCTGCTTCTGCATATGCTCTATGGGAGTAGAGAGAGAGAGCATCTGGAAGGCAAAGTACAAGTGTGGGAAACTCCTCAGGAGCTGCCTGTGCCTGACAGTCCCCTGGGAAAGGGGCTGCTCTCTGTCAACTTTGCTTCTCCTCCTCTACTCCACTCTGCTTCTCACCTGCCCCTGGGCCCTTAGTGCTGACACGGGAGCGCAAAGAGAAGCCCCAGTGCCAGAGCATCTCTTCGAGGGCCACTGGGAGTCAGGACTCTCCCCCAGGCATTGCCCAGATGCAGCTTCACAGGCAGAAGCTGCAATTTTGCAGCCCGAGATTTCCCTCTTTGCTGTCGCTGCTCAGAGGAAGGGGTACTCACAACTTCTCAGCACACATGAGGCATTTGTTGGTGTGCTGCTTGCCAGAGGCATCCCGGACAGGGGCGTTCTCCCTGGTGCAGGACAGGCGCCCTCCAGCTTCGAACTGGGAGCGGAACTCACTGCAGTCATCCTGCAGAAGGAGGGCAGGGTTAGGGCACTCTGTGCTCCCTGCCTTATTGATCAGATCCTTAGAAACCTGGGGTTTCCTGCCAGGAAAGCACGGAACCATCACAAACGCATCACAGGAGAGTCTGGGTGGGGGTGAGAGAAGAGGGTGTGCAGTACCAGCCACTTAGCATATAAACAGAGGGGTGAGTCAGAAGAATTCCGGGTCCTTCTGCCTGCACAGCACGTGTTGGGAGTTTTCTAGTATGGTCCCACTAATTATTATTCTCCTGGTTGGGCTATCCAAAGCATGCCAGTGATGTGACCGATACGGTAATGAAGTCACTCCCTTTTCTCCCAACATCCTTCATACACAGCTGCAGCCTTTTCCCAGATTGTAGCTCGAGATAATTTTCTTTACAAAGAGCGTAGGATCCTCCAAACCAGCCACACTTTGGGACGTGTCAATCAAGGAGCAGCAGTTAAAACATAAAAGCACAATGCAAACATACTTAATAGCCCACAAGCACAGGAAGGTTGTTTGGAGAGTGGATGATTAATTTGTTCCTTGTTCAAAACTGCTGTACAGAAACTGTGTTAACCTGCCCCTGTTATGTAACGTGGATGGAAACATTCAGTCCCCCTAATTTCAACTCTTTCACACACGGCAACAGACAGCTCCAAACAGCGAGTACAAAGGACAGGGAAGTGACTCCCACTTACCCTTTTCTTTTTAAAAACAGGTTTTAACGCTTGCAATTTCCTGCCCATTCTGTGCACAGTTTTGCTGGCTTCCATTAAGGCCCTTGGCGGGTCACTGGCCTCACCCTTTGCTTTGCTCTGAAGTTTACACCACCTCATCCTCCCTGCCAGGGGAAGGTTTCCCCAGTGTTGTCCTGCATCCCATCCAGTGCACCTCAGCCTCCAGCTCCTCAGCCTCCCCACCATGAGGGTGATGCTGGCAAAGCACTCTGAGTACAAAGCCCCACATTTCTCTAGAGCTACACCAGGCAGGGGTAGCAGAGATGATCTGGCCCTGGATGAGGCTCTGCTGCTGTGCCAGCAGCCATAGAGCACTGTCCCACCAGAAAGAAGCATTGTACCCACTCCAGAGGGGGTCCCCACGAGCTTCTCCCCACCAACAGTGTGTGCTCACACCCCTGCACAGTTCAGGCAATGCTTTCCCTTCCCAAAAAGCCCAGGAAAGCTCTCCCAGCCCCACTGTGCCTTATTCCCTGGGACCAGACCAGCCCAGCTCAGCAGCCCAATTCTCTGCAGACGGATCTTCCTCCCCCTAAGAGCCTCTCAAACATTTTCTCTTTGACCCAGCATTTCTGGAGCCCTGTTCAGGCCTGACCTCTGCTGTAAAAACCTCACCGAGTCCCGTGTTTGCCTTTTTCATGGCCTGTCACATCCCTGACCCACTAATAAATGCAGGGCTTTCTTGTCCTTTGTCACTTCTAGCCAATGAGTAAGAATTCTTGTTAATCACTGACTGTGTGATCTTGCACTGCCATTACATTTTATCTTCTTTCTATTACTCTAGGCCTCAGCACTATCCAATTAGTCTTGAGTGATCTGCTGATCCTCCTCTGCTGATACTGCCTCCCAGCTTTGCCATCAGCAAATTTCACTTACACTTCTATTTTTTGGTGCCAAATCCATTAGAAAAAGCACTAAAACAGGATTATCCCCAAGACTGAGGCTTAAGGGGGCCGCACCAGTCCCTATCATAGCAGGAACTGAGAGCAAAGTGGTGGAAAGCAACTATTTTCCCTTTTACAGGGCTGCTTTTGCCAGCAAAGCATCAGTGCACAGCAACATGGTGGCTGCAGCGTGCCAGGGAGAAGGTGGCAAATCACAGCGCCATGAGAACAAAGTTTCCAACAAAAAAAAAAAAGGCTAAAACTGAGCCACAGGAACGGAGAACGTGCAGGGCTGACGTCTCCCAGAACAAAATGATCTCTTAAGCTGTGTAGAGTTCAGATTTAAGGCTTTTCACACATTTTTCTTTTCCACCTAATTAGCAGCCTCAGCAGAACTGACCTCTCCACCCGTGAGCCGAAATCCGGGACAGCACAGCACACCTGGCTTCCTGCTCTGTCAGGATTTGCCTGTCCCTAGATCCACAGGTCAGTGGGGCAGACCATAATATTCAGGCACAAGCTGTTCACTTGAGGGACTCAAGAGCATGGATAAGAAATACGGAGGGCAAGGAAAGTGGGTCTCAAAATTAAGTCAGAGGAGAAGGAGTAACTGAGTGGAGTAACGTCGCCTTTTCTCTGTCTTGGGTGAAAATCCAATGAAGTCCTATATTGACCTGCCTAATACTTTAATCTCACCTTCTCTTTTCCTTGTCTGTTTTTAGATAACTTCCGCTCATTCTCCCTTTTGCTGGAAGAGAAGAAGATGAGAAAGTGAATACCGGGGTGCTCAGGGGAGGAGAGGTTCCCCCGCCGCCCACGCCAGCGATCCCACGCTCCTTCCCCTTACTCACAACTTCTCTGCACACATGATGCACTTATTGCTGTGCTGCTTCCCAGAGGCATCCCGGACAGGGTCGTTCTCCCTGGTGCAGGAAAGTTTCCCTCTCTTGAACAGATCCCGAAACTCGCGGCACTCGTCCTGTGCAAACGCCAAAAGCCCGGCTTTGATGGGGGTTTGCTGATGGGGAGAGGCATCTCCTGCAAACCCACCGTGGATTATCCACCCAACAAATTACACTTCAAACGTTATTTTGCTTCCTTGAGGCGTAACTCAGTGGAAAAAAACCAAAACATGCAGCATTAAAACAAATAAATCCGTGTGTTTAGATGAGCAGATCTGTCTCTTGCATCCAGGGCAGCCTTGTTGCTATTTCTGACAGGTAACACATGCAAGAGCCTGCCTGAAGGACCTAAGCTCTGCTCTAAGTATAAAATGCACAGTTTCAGTGAATTTTGGATGAGAAAGTTGGTTTTTCCCATCTCTCGTGAGAGAACGCACTGCTAAGAATTTTAAAACCCGTGCACAGTAAAAAAACGAAGCTGCAGGCATAAAAAATATAATCCTTGAACACCTCCCATCCCCAGGTACACGAGAGTAAGAGGTGGGTGTTTTTACCTTCCACTTAACATGATGGTACGTGTTAATTGAACCAAAGCCCTCTATTTCACAAAAGGCTTTTGTAGCAAAGCCTGCTTAAGCATTTCAGCCTGGCCTTTACCTTCCTCTGAACAGCTTTCCTATAACTTTCAGGGCAAGTCTGCAGTGTAAGAAGCACGTGGAACATGTGAAGTCTTTAGGTTCGTTTATGCGGCACTTACAACCTTATCTGCCATGAGATCTGCAGTGCATTTTTCCTCTCACACCATGTAGAGGAGATGGCTTGATAGCTTATCCCAGCCCTGCAGATGGGGAAGTCAAGCCTAGAAAATTACTTGCCAAAAGCCAGACAGAAAATCTATGGCTTAACAAAGAAATTCAGTGTAGGTCTCTTCCTGACGCTGTAAAATTGTCCTTCTGCCTTCAGGACCACACTTAGGCAAGTCAGATGTCTAAAAAAAAAAGATGTCCCTTAGGACTGCTATGCCTTACAAAGCCTTTAATTTGTCTGCACACACAAGAGCCAGAAAGCCACCCTGCTTAACCAGATGTAAAAAATAAATAAATCAATCACCACAACCAACACTATCTGATGGAAACCAATTCACTCCCATCTAGAATAAAAACCCAAGGCTAAAAGGACAGCTCCCTCCACATAAAGACCTGCTATCTAGAAAAACAGCTATGGGTAAAAGAAACCAGCCAGGTGCATCAACAAGATAAACAAGGGACAATTAGAGGCTGTTCCCACACCCTGCCCTAGTCAGAGCTCACATGCGCCAACCTTGCTATTAAATATTTGCCAGATGCCAATGGTGTGCCTTATAAACAGGCAGGCATCCTCCTCAGCCAGGGCTCGGGGTCAGGCACACACCGGAGGTGCCGCCGTGATTGCCTGGGAGGAGCCGCCGAGAGTTTTGGTTTCTTTTATGCTGGTGGATGGCACAAAGCATCCCAACTCTTCCCAAGGCTGGGCATGTTTGCCCTGCTCCCGTTGCAGGGCCCTTTCCCACGCTGCCGACGAGGAAGCGCCCTGGGCAGCGGGTCAGAGGCAGCAGACGCGATGCCATCGGCAATAAACTGGCTTCGGCAGCGATGTTTCACCTCACCTTTCCCAAGGAGTTCACATTCCTGTCCGCCTCTCCACCACTCCCTTTGTTTTTTGAGTCTCTTTCCCTGCAAGAAAGGGAGGTGTGAGTGACGGGGCAGCGTGCGGTGCTCGGACACGAAGCCAAAATAGGGGGTGATTAAAGGCCAGTCCCGCCGACCCCACCTCCCCATTGCACAAGGCAGCAGCGCAGACCAGCGCCAGGGCTCAGCTCCCTGACACATGCCCAGCGTGTTTAACATCTCTGCACCGGGGGCATCGTGCCATCCTTTCTCCCTGCCCAACACCCAGCTCTCTCCATCCTGAGGAACACCAACTATGGAAACAAGAAGTTCATCTGTGTCAATTTTCACTCTGCGTTTGCCCCTCACGCTCCACAGCACATCCCCACTGTGTGATGAGCTGGAGAGAGCTACTGGGTTCACAGGTTTGCTGAAGAGCTACAAACTGGTCTGGCTGGCCAAGGACAACAACTTCATAGCACGGAGCCTCCTGAGAGCTGGCTCCGTGCTGTGGGAGGGCAGGGCTGCCACGGGAGCCAGCAGGCAGCTGATACTCACAGCAGCCTCTGGCACATCATGCACTTGTTGAGGTCGCCTTTGTTGTTTGGGCTGCTGAAGGGCTCCTTGGTGGTGGGACAGGAAAACTTCCCGCTGCGCAGAAGTGACCAAATTTTCCTGCATTCGTTCTGAAAAGCACAGAGGAGGGCAATCAGCGGAGGCTCCCGGCAAGATCCTGAGAACTGTTTGTTCGCACTGAATCTTTTTTGGGTGTGCTGCAGGCTCTCAGCAGCACCAGTTTGCTCCCACAAACCACACTCCTCCTGCCCATACACCACACGTGGCACACAGGCTGTGCCCAGTGCCCTGCTCGAGGCTCCCGAGGCAGAAAAGGCAACAAGAAAGTTCAAAACCCATTGCAAGAACCATTAATCATGGGGAAAGGAATATATATTCAGGGAACACATTTAATTTACATACAGCTGCAAATTGCTACCCGCTACAGAGGAGGACTGCACGTTATAAAGTCAGCCAGGAGCAGAAAATAGAGCCCTGCAAGTGCCAGAGGGATGCAAGAGGAACGAACAGGCCAGAGCGACAGAAGAGTGATTCACGTGCAAGACAAGCACAGAAAAGCACAACCCTGTGAGGAAGCAGAGCAGTGAGATTGTGCAAGGCTGCAGCAGCCCATTGCATCTTCTGCTGGGGAACTGAGATGCAGACCAGGGAGAAGCAATGAACCGTTCAGTTATTTTTGGCTACTGTGTTTCCCGAAAGGATCTTTACCAAGGAGACAAGCTCGCCTGATTAAAACATGAATGGAACTGACTTCTAAGTCATTGAATCAAATTATTTTCCGAGACTCAGAGGACTTGCCTTAATTCTTTTAATTATGAAACTCAGGAATTATCGGAAGCAGGGGTTTCTTCTGGATCAGAAGCTGTATTCTAAAATGTCATTAAAAATGCAATTCATGCCGTTTTTAACATCACTTCATGAGATTTCCAGCCCAGAGCTGTTTGGGTATGTTCAGAGCATCGTGCACCAAACACACACTGTCAGCTGGAGCCGTTGCTGTATTACCTAAGTGTTGTCTCTAAATATGGAGAGATTCAGTGCTTTTTCCACCACTGAAAAAGCATTATAATATCTAAGTATAGTGCATCTAAATGGACTTTGCTCAGAGCATGCATTAAGCAGTGTAAGTTGGCAAAACAAAGGGAGAATCAGAACAGAAAAGGTTGGACTCGCCTTAATCGAAGCTTGACTGGCAACATCTGCGACAGAAAAACCAACAATGAAACCATACAAAAATCTTTGAAGGGAAATTTTAAAGCAAAAGCATTTAATTAAAATACTTGATGCAGTTTCCTAATCCACCCAAATACCTCTTGATAAAAGCTAATCCAACGCATTATTTCACACTGATAGAAGGTCTCTAATGCCCAGTCCTTTCTGGAACATTGCACTTTTTGCCATTCAAATGCAAAATCACATCCATTTTTTTGTGCCCTTGTGCCCTCCTTTACTGCATTTATTTTCTGAGGCTTAAAACCCAAGTTCCAAGGATGGTTCAGGAGCTGCTTCTCCATTATTCTACACCCCTGCCTTGGTAGTTGCATCACACTCACACATACATTTTTGGCATTCTACACCATCCCTTAAAATTGGGATACCAGAGCCAGGCCATATCATTGTTGTTTGTCCAAAATGACAAATTCCTTTCCAAGGCCCATTCCATGTGCAGTACTTCACACAAATTATCAAATTAATAATGAGTCAGCAGGTGAGTAGCTGATACCTATTTCTTTTTACTAAGCCACTTAAAGCTGGTATAATGTGGTTCATCCTCTTTTGCATCATCAGTGGCATTGCAAGGAACTGTCAAGAAATCTTCCATTAGCACTTTTTCAATAGAAACAGGCAGGAAATTGAAAGACCATTGCTTCAAACCCAACTCCTGCTGAAGTCTATCTATTGTAGCCAAATTACTGCAGCCATGTGAAAATGCCTTCCTTGGCAAGTATTGACAAGACATTACCATTTTTCTGAATTTACAAAAATTTGTAATACATTTTTGTTCAAAGTTGGGCTTTTTATGGAGGAATTCAGTCTGGTTGGAAATTGGTATTCTCCCACTTAGACAAATGGGGGTTTGGCTTTTTCATTTGTTCTTAAACTGTTAATTCCAGTAAAAATAGATGCTTTAATCTACCAATAAAACTTCACTATTTCCATAGGAAAAAGAAAGAGCAGTTAACAAGACAAGTTATATCAAATCAACACACGTAGTACAGCAAAAAAAAAAAAATTTAAAAAAAAATTGGTGGTCTTCTGCTACACCACTCTATGCTCCTTAAAAAACAAGGGCTCTCTAATCCTCTCTCTGTCTTTATGGACACTCCCAGGCCTCGTCCTCTGCCAGTCCCAGATTCCAGCACAGAGAACATCAAGAGTTACTAACCTGAGAAGAAGCAGAAAAATGCCAGAGCAAGGACCACCGAGGCACCTTCTATTTTCATGGTGAGGGTGGTGGCAGCTGCTTGCCTACGTTGGCTCTACTAGAGCATTGCTCAATGAAACCCAAAGAAAGGGCTCAGGGCTTATCACATATATATAGATGACCAGGATCTCCGCCTTCCTTGTGACATAACCTTCCCAAGAACCATCATTAAGCTGCAAAAACCAGTTTGTTGACACTACTCTAAATTCTAATGATCCCATTAACACAATTAATTTCCATAAGGATGGGACATATTTGAGTCACTCCCTGCGTTTTGTCAAGGTAAGAAAATTATAAATAGATCACTTCAGATCCCCCACACAGCCAGAGGGATTCTTGCCACCTTCAGGGTGGTTCATAAGGCAGTGGGGCTCCAGCCACCACACCACAAATACCCTTTCACATCTCAACAAAATAGCTGAAGGGGTTTTTATTTTAATAACTTGGCTGCAGAAGAAACAACAAGAGGACCAGGTCACTCAGTCCTCTGGAAGCCACTCTGCTTTATTAAAGCACCTCAGTACGAGCCTAAGGAGTAAACATTCAGGAAAGGTTGAAAAACACCAAGTTTGAGGCTTCGTTGAAATTCTTTGCATTTGATGATGCTGTTCTCATAGCAGCTACATTAATGATAAAGCCACACAGCCAAATCCTCATCCTTTCCCAGCTTCTCCCTGTTGTCTTCAGGAAAAACAAAACTGCAGTGTTATTAGTGAAAACCTTTCCTCTGGCAGACCAGCACAGATGCTGCTCTTTGAGGTGTGCTGTTATTGATGCTAAAGGGTCCAGCCAAGCAGCCCTGCTCTGGTCTTTCCCAAAGAAGAGATAAGATGAAAGTAATCATCCTGTGCAGGGTTTCTCAGGAGTCTCGAGAGAGGGAAATAAAGATGACATCAAAGTTTTGGAATGTGATTTACGTGGGAAGGAGCTGTGTGCCTTGTCTCCAGTGAAACGAGAAGAATTTGGAGAGAAAAGTCATTTGCAAGGTTTGAAAGGGGTGGATAAATGAGTCAGTCAAGCAAACCAGAGCAATGAGGGGCTCAAGCAGAGGCTGTGGCCGTGCAGAGAGGCAGATCAGCACCATCTGAGGAAGAAAACATACTTCTGCATGACATATGTGCCTGGCCAGACAGGCCAGCAGAGCTCAGCATAAATCCTTGTAATAAATTGCTGCCACACTTTTCTCAGATCAGAACAGTTGTTCATGTTCACAACTGGAGCCAAATCCAGGCCAGCACAGCTTTAACTTTGAGTATGGTCATCTCTAGCATTTCTTTTTCAACTCAAAACAAAATTGTGTGCAGGTCCATAGTGGAGAGTTTGCAATAGAGCAGCAAACTGCCCAAGGTCATGCAGATGGCTCATGGCAGATCTGAAGAGCCGTGTATTGTCCTGAATCATGAGATAATTCCTGTATGCGTATTTGGGCGTGGAATTGGAGGGGAGGCCAACAGGAAGAGAGGAAAACTAAGCTGACAGAGCATGTGTCAGTAAATCCTTAGGAGAACTGGAAGTGAAAAAGCAACAAAAAAAAAAAGCGTATGGTAGTTTAAAAGTGGTTTGAGCTTGGAAGTCTATCTGAAGGACAGAAAACAAAAGATGTTATTTGTTACTGAAGTGTCTGCCCATGAGTCAGCCATGAGGTGGGAGGGTTTGGGAAGGGGAAGTGCATTTTTAAAAAGGGTTTCTTTCTTAAAATTTTCTTTTCCTCCAAAAGTTCTATTCCGACAGAGAAATGAAACAATTCCCTGCTTTAAGACAGCTGGCTGACTGCCCTGTTCCTGAAGGAAGCAGACTGGGTGCCAGATCAGGTCAGACTGGCCAGGTGAGAGCAGCTCCCAGCCTGGCAGTGCAGGGTGACAAGGAAAAGGAGAGGGAGAGACAGGGCCTGACCCCACACTGGCCCTGTGACCACCCCATCCCTCCCATATTCCCACCCCTGCAGCCCCCTGTCCACCACTTCTACCCACACCACCACGTGGGAGAAGCTCAGAATGTCCCAAACACACCTCAGTGCCAAAACCAGATCCATGTTCAGTAACAAAACTCTTGAGGGGAGAAGAAATGAAAAGGATTCCCAGCCTGATTACTACTGCACAACCACAATGTCCTAAAAAAAACCCAGCAATGGTACGAAATGGAAAGGGATGGAGAGGACCCAGCAGAGCCATATGGTTTGGAGGATTTGCTTGTGTGTGCTTGAGTTACACAAACCTGGGCACGATGAGGGATGACAGCAGGAGTGTATTAAGCATAAACCTTGCCTGACTCACTTGATTGCCTTTATTGATCGATTTACACCGTATTGATCCATCTACACCGTGAAGTCTCAATCCTGCCCTGGAATCCAGACAGCCCATTAATTTCCATAGGAGTTTATATCTCACAGGATTGGATCTGGAAGAGAGATGATCCTGATGCTTTATCAATATATTTTTAGGACAGCACCTAGCTAATTTTAATTTAAAAATCTACGTCAAACAGCTGGAGAGGGAAATGCCACTGAGAAAAGCAGCTGAGGGCTGAGGAGATATTGCAAAGATGTCTTTTGTTCATGTCTCAGTTAAAAAATTTGGAAAAGTAAACAGCACATAACGATGCTCTGCCTGGTAGGACAGCTCTCACTGGGTCTATTTTTCACCACATTCTGCTATGAAAACAGGAATCAGGATAAAAATAATTATGAAGGAGTAACTAGGAAAATGCAGGAGGAAATAGAAACATAACATGAAATTTAGGGAACCCCTAGGCAGCTGGAAATCCAAAAGGTTGGGACAAAAATCCTACAGCCAGCAAGCTGGGCCAGCAGTGGGGCAGGCAGGACACGGCCACAGGGGCCACTCACCTCTTCCCTCTCCAGGGACCCGAGGAGAATGGGAAGGGAGTCCAATAAGCAGCCAAATGATTCATACCCCAATTAGTGATGAACACCACACTCCTTTTCCTATGGCCATTCTCCCCTTTTCTGATGTTTCCATAATTCATTCCTTCACAGCCTGTGCCTGCACAGAAATAAATCTACAGGCAGAGAAAAATAATTGAGATGCCTTGTCCTCTCAGGAAGTTGTTTTCCTTCCCATTACTGGCATGGCACTGTATTGCAGGCAGGATCAGCTCCTTCCTAATGGGTTAAGCATCACTTAGGGATATTTTTACCCTCCCAAGGAAAGGCCTCCTGGCAGCATAAATGGTTGGGATGGTGATGGTGGGGGTGTTGTTTGGTTTGGGGTTTTTTAGGGTGTTGCTTTGGTTTGGGATTATTTTCTTGAAGGCAGTGGAGGGAGGGTTTGCTTGGGGATTTTTTTGGTTGGTTGGGTTTGTGGGGTTTGTTAAACCATCAGTGCTTTGGTAACTCTTCACAGTTTGAATGCCAGCCCCCAGCCCAAGCAGCTCTGAGGTTGCCCCAAATGCTTGAGGACATGAGCTGTGTTGTCCCACTGTCACCCCAGAGCAAGGCAGTGCTTTGGGTCAGGCCCCCAAAGCCACCACAGAGCAGGACAAAAAGCCCTGCTAAGGATCTGTAGCCCATGTTTCACCCACTTTTTCCCTGGCAGCAGTGCCAGTCTCTTTCACAGCACTGCTTGCCCTCATAAAACCACAGACACGCCAATATTCCCACCACAGTTGTACTTTCCTGTCATGATTGATGCAATTTTTACATCCCACCATCTCTCTTCTTCTGAGGAGCCCCATCAGCACCACGGCTCAATACCCAATTTCTATAAAATATTAAAACTGCTTCCTTTTCCAGCCGACCAGTACGTCCCTCTCCAACCCAGAGATCCTCGGGGGGGAAAGGAAGGAGACAGTTTTTTGGCATATTGAACAAAGGAAGCACAGAAAAATGGTGTTTTGCTTCACAGCCAAAGCTGAATCCAGAGCTCTCAACCTCAGCAGTTCCGTGAGTTCATCGAATCACAGAATGGCTCGGGCTGGAAGGGACCTTAAATCCCCTCTCATTCCAATCCCCTGCCATGCACAGGGACACCTTCCACTACCCCAGGTCACTCCAAACCCCATCCAACCTGGCCTTGAACATTTCCAGGGATGGGGCAGCCACAACAGCTTCTCTGGGCAGCCTGTGCCAGGGCCTCCCCACTCTTAGAGAGAAGACTTTTTTCCTAATATCCAACCCAAACCTACCCTCTTATACCTCCAGAGTGAGGCATTCCAAAAAGAGGGACTTCAGAGACACAGGAGGGTTTCCTGCCCAAAATACTCATTTCAAAATACTCATTTGTGCACCCACCCTGGGCTAGACTCTGCTGCAAGAGGAGCTACGAGCCTCCCCCATCTCAGCAGAGCTTAGGAGGCACCTCATCCACACAGCCCATGTAAGAACAAGGTTTGTGGTGCTGGACAAAGCTCTGCCTGCCCTTCCAAGAGCAAAATCCAGGTGCTGATCAGCCAAGAATCCAGCGATCCCCAGGCTGATGGGAGTGAGTTTGAGTTTCTGGGCTGCAATAGCCACATGTCCCAGAACTCCCATTTGTACCCTCAGGTGGAGCTGCCCAGAACCTCCAGGGAAACCAGTCTTGGTCATCCTGAAATCCCACTGTCACTGCAGGTACCCAAGGCCACCACAGTCCCATCCCTCCAGCCAGGACAAGCTTCCTGAGCCCAAAGCAGAGCTCCAGCAGTCTGACACAGAGAAAAAACCTTCCCCAGAGGCTGCTGAGCTCCCAGCATGGTGCTGGGTGTGCAGCCCAACCCCTAGCTGCATCCCTGAAAATGCTGCAGGTGTTAACTCCCAGCATCCTGGAGCACTGCTCCCTCTCTGGCAGCTCAGCAAGGAGGAGGAATCGCTCGAGGACAGGACAGGAATGATGGGAATTTCCCAATTTCATCCACCTCTGAGAGTCAGGTGCATAGTGAGTGCTATGCACCCACAAAGCCTCAGTTAGAAGCATTTCAGAAGCACATCCAGAGTGCAGCAAGTCCTTACTGAAGAATAAAACACACTCAAAAAGGAGAAAGAAGACAAAGAAAAATCTGTGTCAAGTGAACTTAGTCTACCAAAAGGAGACAAAGTCGAGAATAATAATTTGAATAATTGCTTTGCAAATCTCTGTGCACTTAGAGCATTTAAGAATTTCCCCTAAATCCAGCATCTGCTGTAACCTCCTCTGGACTCAGTGCCTCATGAGTCACACCCTGCCCTGTCACCAGGTTTCCTTTCCCACCCAAATCCACCTTTTTAGCTCTGATCTGAAAGTCAGAAAAAGCATCTTGGGTTATGGACTGACCACGAGCACCCTGTACATCCTCCAGCACAGAAAGCTCCTGGGTGTCCTTGTCACACCTGCAGTGCCATGGCAGCAACCTCCAGCCCCCTTTGTTGGAACCAGAGCAGGAGCCTCATCTTTGCAGCCCTTGCCAGGCCATGAGCCACCATGACTTGTGCCTGACTGGCCTGGACAGGCCTTTGCCACTGCTGATTTGGCTTGACAGTGCCAGGGAGGAGGGGGAAATGAATCAGGAAGTGAGCAACAGTGAGAGGTGTAGGTCCAAAAGGCAGGGATGAGGCCAACTTCGGAAGATCACAATAATAGCATGTAACACATGCCATCTTCAAAGGACTAATGAAACCCTGCAGGGTTCCCCTATTATTATTTGCATTTCACAGATGGATACATTAAGATGCAGAAGGCTGCATTATCCTCTGGGTCACACCTAATTCAGTCCATTCATCCCTGGTCTTATAGTGGAGCTCATCCCTGAGGAGCGAGAGATCCTCCCACGAGGAAAAACAACTCTGCTGTCTCCCAGGCAGGCCTGGCTCAGGAATCACTGCTGTGCCTGGGGTCTGATTTGCACAGCACACCAGACTGGCTGGTCCTATTGATCTCTCCTGACCTTGAAAACTGATTAACTCATCAATTCCCCTTCCCTCCAATCAGGCTGAGGAGTGGGAGCAGCTCTGGCTTAAAGCTGGATTGAATTTTTTTTTTTTTTTTTAACGTACTTTTCTTCTAGATGTGAAATATAAGACAGGGGAACCCACAGGAGAGATGCATCTGAGTTTTCAGCACACAATCCAGTCTCATTCCACCCCTGTCTCAGTCTGGCTGTGGAAAGGACACACCTTCCAGCCAGGAGCTTCCCTGCAGCTCAACAACTTTTGTTCACAGAAGAATAAAGCTGCCCTGGGAAACCACGCTCGCTGGGAGAGCAGAGCTGCTCCCCGAGCTGTAACTGATGCCATGTGGGGCTGGGGATGCTGGAACTGGAATCTGCATTCCCAGGGAGATCCAGCATCGGAGCAACAGGCTCTCCCTGCCCACTCTGAGGAAGCAGCTGCCATTCCTGCTGTCAACACTCTCCTGGGCGGTTTTTGCTCATTGAAAATTGCGAGGCTGGAGATGGCAGGAGTTGGGTTTTGATCTACAAGGCCTCAGCAAGTAACATCTGCAGGCTGAAAGGACTTCCCATGGCAAAGCACCACGACATCCCCCGGAGCTGCCGAGCACTTGGAGCCTCCAAGGCCACCAAGATCTGCACTGTGATAGCCCTTCCCAGAGCCAGCTGGTTTCACCTCCCTTAACAGTATTTGTAGCTCAGATAAGGGTAATCAAAATCTCATCATTCAGGGTGGAAACTGATCGCCTGCAGGGGTTAGAAAGGAGTTTTACTTGGTGTGTAGTGTTGCACAACTGCCAGGGTTCGCTGTGGGTACTCTCCAGCCTCTGCTGAGCACCAGGCGGGGATCACAGCAAAAAGCAAAGCTCGACACACCGGCTGGAAAGCCGGAGTCATCATGCAAAACAACACAGCCCCATTGTTTGGGAACAAAGAAGGAATTTTTCTGACTCTGGATTCAACTCACACATGGAAATGAAAGACAATGACTGTCACTGGGCTACTGAAACAGCAGAATTTCAACAGAGGAAGGAAAATCTGTCCTGAAATCATTTTCCTGCGGACAGTGAGCGCAGTGCCTGGAGAGCACTGAGGATTGCACTTGTGTAACTCTGTCCCACCCAGTGCATCCACTGGACCCTCTAAGTGCTGCTCCAGTGAGTGGTACCAACAACCTGCCCCCCTCAGCGAGGGCTGAGCCCTTCCATGCCCCTCAACAACCCTCATGCCCACCTAGCCCCACCTGAGCAGCAAGCCACAAGAACACAGTGTTTTTTTCCCTCTGCGAAATTACTATTTATGTTTTACCTGCAGCAAAGGCTCCATAGTGCCGGAATTGGCCGAGGGGTGTGGTGGCCTAAGTGCCAGTACCCATGGCTGCAGTGACAGCAGGAGGCCAAAAACATGCCCCGTGTGGGTGGTGGTTGCTCTCAGATTAAAGTATCACCACGCCCCGCTCTCCTAATTGCGCTGTGAAACTCCCATCTCTGCCCGATCCCACAGCCGGACCCGGGGCAGGTGCCTTGAGCCACCCATGGCATCCCCCAGAGCTCCAGCCACTCCTCCAGAAGAGCCTACAGCAAGATGAGACTCCAAATTTCCTTGCCCTGTAGGAGGTAACTGAGAATGGGGCATTTCAGAACCTGTACGTGGTAGGAAACCACAGCGTCGTCACTCTGCTGCTGGGGATAGTGGCTGGCACCACCAGCCAGGAGGGAGAGTTCCCAAAGAAAACTATCAACTTCTCACACAGAAAAATGACAGCTGATAGTTGAGTACGTTTGCATGAGAACAACAGCTTTTCCATAAATTGAATTTTCCTAAAGAGGGGCTACAAGAAAGCTGGAGAGGGACTTTTGACAAGGGCACGCAGTGATAGGACAGAGAAGGAATGGCTTTAAACTGGAAGAGTGTGGGTTCAGGCTAGAGATTAGGAAGAAATTTCACTGCAAGCATGGCAAGACACTGCCACAGATTGTCCAGAGAAGCTGTGGCTGCCCCATCCCTGGAATTCTCCATGGCCAGGTTACAAGGGATTTGGAGTGACCTGGTCTGGTGGGTGGTGTCCCAGCCCATGGCAAGGGATGAAACTGGATTATATTTAAAGTCCCTTTCAACCCAAACTATTCTGTGCCTTTCTGTTTCTCCTTCCACATCCCCCAAATTTAGGGGAGATCACAGAACTAATAAATATTTGCATTAGGTCCAAACACCCTATTTTCCATTTGAAAGCTGAAGAATCTGTTCGAGGCACCCCAAAACTATGACTTTTCAGTTGACTTTCCCCAGTGTGCTGGTGATGCAGCAGCACCTGGGGAAGAGGAGAGCTGTTCCTTTACATGAGATGTAAAAAGGTTTAAACACATTTTTTTGTGAAAGGGAGGCATTTTGCCAAACAGCATCAGTACATTCAATAGCATCACTCTGGCTGCTGAAGGAACAGCTCAGCCTTATCAAAGATAATGGCACAGCCCTTGATGCTGCAGAGAGAAATCACCAGAAATGCATCACTATTTTGGGGAATCACTCAAGGTCTAATGCACTTAAAGGAAGCATCTCCATTCAGTCCTCACCCACACACCAAACCCAGGTTTCACACAAACACGACCCTGGGGTCTGCTCCTCTGTGCTGCTGTCAAACACTCCAGAGGATGTGTCTGCAGTCACCAGATTCCTGCAGGTTTGTACCTGATTTTCACTGGAACACTCGCTGCTGAATTAATAATCAGGAGGAAGTGTTTGCCAGGCCCTTTCTGGCAGCAGCACAAGGGCACCACGACAGATTCCAGCCAGGACAGCTTCCCCTGCATACAAACATGACACTTGTGACACAGAGCTCTTATCCCTGCAGCAGGAATGTGCTCACCCTGGGAAGTCCCAAGGTTTACCTTGTTACCTTTAACTACCTGGGGCTTGTTGCTTGCATTTAAAAACCATTTCCCACAGCACAGTAGCCTGTGCACCCATATCCAACCCAATAAAAATCCCATTTCCCACTGCAGCTGGATCACCAGGACAGTGCTGGAGCACTGCTGACAAAAGACTGGTGACCAGAGTGGGAATCAGCATGTGTCCACCAGCACTGGCTGATTTGGAGATTGGCTACCAGGAGTGATGTGTGGCAGGCAGCAGCATCCCAGCTCTGAAACAAGGGCAGGAAAGACCTGAATCAGTGCTATTTTAAATCTTTTAGGGAACATCTAGATCATGGTCCAGCCCTTTTCATCACAAGTTAGTGCCTGGCAGAAGGGTCAAACCAATAAAATTTCAAACAGGCAGCAGGGGTGCCCAGTTCCTTTTGATGTTCACCTTGTCCCAAAATATGTGATGTTTTGGCTGAACATATTCCATGTATTTGTCAATAATGCCACAATAACCACAAAATCGTCTTTCTGGTGGACCACTGGGATCTGCCAGCCCATGGTCCCTTCCAGGGATGGGATCGCATTCACCCTTTGTTTCCCAACTGAAAATAATGCCAAAATCCAACATTTCAGCTGCAGAAACTGAGCCTTCTGAATAGGATTCAGGAAATTTGCATAAAGCTTGTGTTTGCAGCTTTTTAGGGAGCTGAGGATGACACACACCAGCTGTTGCACGTGAGCACATCTGTACAAATGTGAGCACACTCCACATACAGCATGAACCAAAAGAAGTAAAAAAAAAAAATGAGAGAGAGGGAGAGAGAGAGAGAGAGAGAGAGAGAGAGAGAGAGAGAGAGAGACCTCCCCTTTGCAGCACTGAGCGGGTGACAGACAGAGCCCTGGGGCTGAGGAGCAGGGACTGAGATTCTGCCTCAGGAATTCCCCCTTCATTTCCTTCAGCCCTTGCTTGTAGCAAAGTAAATCTCCTGCATTCACAGAGCCCTTTTCTTTTCCAAATCTGCTGCACGTTCACTTGATCCCTGCTGCCTCCTGCCCAACCATCCTGCTGCCTTCGGTGCAGAGGTTCATCCTTGGCTGAGCTGCTGCCTGTCCAGGTCTGTCCTCCTATCGCTGGCCAAGGATGAGACACAGCAAGCAACACTCAGTGCCCAAATGCTATTTTTGCCTTGCATTCATCGTGTTTGGTCCATATGTGCTGTTGGCTGGAGCACTGATTTTTGGGGGGGTCACACTTTGCCTTGCCAAGCACAGCTGGAGATGCCAGGGGAGGCTGGTTCCAGAGGTGCAGGACAGAAACACCCGTGATTCACTCTGGCACCAGCACTGCGCTGCCTCCACGGGGCACACAAGTGGAAAGGACCTCCTGGGTCATCAAGTTCATCTGCTTGTCATCACCAGTAACCACATCAGTAGATCAATTAGGAGCTGTTTGATTGGCCTATCACAGCTAATGGGCTCCTCCACCTGGCAGAGGAATAACAGGATCCAGAGGTGATGCCAGCCTGGAAACGAGGGGTGACCATTTAACGGTGCCTGGCTCTGCCCAGGGCACCCCACACCACCCTCAGATTTCCAGTCTATCTTCAGTCCAACCTGAAGATTGTGCCAAGACCATTTTAACCAGTGGCTTTTTGCTCCAAAACTGAGTCTGGGAATCTCTGGACAGCAGTTCCATGGTTTGTGAGCAGCAACAAAGAAAAGCGGTTTCCATCTACTGTGTAATAATACACTTGCTGAAATTTCCTTGGGTTTTGGGTTGGTTATCTTTTAAGGAATTGCACCTTCCCTGAGCAGCACCAAAGAAACCAACAAGCTGAAAGAGGAGGTTGGAAAAAAAAAAAAAAAAGAAAAGAAAAATCAGTGCTCTGAGCAAAATAAGAACTAATTCTAAAGAATCCTCTGGCAGCAGCTTTAAAACCCACCCTAAGTGCTGTGCTCATCACCAGGTTTACAAAAGCAAGGAGTTAAATGGAATTTATTCTTTGTTTTCAAGGTATGGCATCAAATAATGAATCAAAAAATCCCATATTCATGTGCCCTAGGCTTTTTCCCACATGCTTTTGAAGATGCCCTCTTGGAGATTAGACTGACATCTAAGATAATTAGCATATCTTCAGGCTGGAGATTTAATGAATAACAAACAAATAATAAGTCTCTCATACTTAGGAAAAAGCCTGAGCAACCTCTGCTCTAATATTTTTTCCTAAGTGAACATGTGTATTTCACCATGGTTATAGTGGTGCCAAGATTCACTTTCTGATCATTATCAGTTCCAGAAGAAAAAAAAAATTACCAGAAAACCCAAAGACTTGAGGGGAATTAAAATTTTTTTTCAGGCAAAAATGAGATGTTTTCCTTCATTCTTGAGCTTTTCTATATTCCACATTTCACGTAAACCCAAAACACCTCACTTAAATGATGCAAATCACTGCAACATCCCAGACAGACACAAAAATAAACACTTTTGTTCCATGGGGCTGTGTTTCAGCCTTGTGTGGGATGCTTAGACTATGTGATTTAATGGAATTACCCAGAACTGACAGCACATTTTACACAAGGGATCCTGAATTTGTGTCGAGAATGTCATGGAGAGGATTTTGAATCCCTAAATGACAGGACATGAATTCACCTTCCACTGAGCAACAGGACAAACAGTCAAGTCCTGGTCAGGGATAAGAGACGACCCTGCAGCTTCTTCTTGGAGATTTGTGGGACCCTTCAAAATGCAACACCCTTGAAAAGGTGCAAAAAATCATATAAAAAGAGACATATCTAAGTATTTACACATGATCATGGCACTGTCCAAGGGATCATTTACCCAGTCTTTCCCTTCTCAGTAGGCATCCAAAGGCCTTTTCCAGATGATCATCCCATTCAGTGCAACGGGAAGAGAAAACTGAGGAGCAAAACATCGATTGTGTGCTGGATGCTGTTGAGGTGATCTCTCACCTCTCACTTCCCCGAGCTGGGGAACAGCTCATGGTGAGGTCTACAGGGTCACCACCACTGCAGGATGGAGAGAACAACCCTGAAGGCAAAGTTCAGCTCAAGGCCAGGAGCAGCTCAGTAAAATGCTCAGAAATGCTTCCCCAAGTGCCCTGTAATGAAATCCAGGGTCACCCCAAGATGCAGAGTGCAGTACCCTGAGGACAGGCTCGAATAGGTAGGACCTATACAGTAAAGATACAAACATTAAATACTAATGAAAACAGACCAAGGCTGCTGGCACATAAAGAAGGTCTTTTAAACTAAATATTGTGGGCAAAGCCAACAGTTTGACAAGACATGTGGCTTGGGAAAACGCAGTCTCCAGTGGAGAAGTCAAGAAAATTTAGTATCCTTGAAGAAAAGGATAGGAGGGAAGCCAAAAACAGTCGGGGAGGAAACAGCAGGCTGCAGGTCCAGCTGACAGCCCTGTCAGGGCTGCAGAGAGGGAACAGCACAGGACACCACATGTGCATTTCTGTCCAGGCAACTCTGCTCACTCAGGGCAGTGAACAGCAGTGCCCTGGTTTCAGATGGGGCTGTTAACATAAGCAGCACCTGGGGAACCTGGTGGGGGCAAGATAAGCAGCAGAACATGGTAATGAAGGGGTACAAATCGAACAGGAATGAGAGGGGGCTGAGCAGGTGGAGGGGCTGAGCATCAAAGGAGCTGGGCATTAAGGAGAGCTTATCAAAGAACTCAGCCAAGATAACTGTATCAACAAATGCCCCAGGATTGCAGTGCCATGCTCAGACATTGCAGCTTTAGAGTTATTCCATCCTCCACCCACCCACAACAGGGCAACAACAGCAAAACCTGAAGGGAGGCAAGAGAGGCTGCAATGGATATGAGCAGGGACAAACACAAACAGGAGGGAACATGTCTGCATTTAAAATGGAAAGTTACTCCAGCAGTAATTTATGACCTCTGACACAAGAGCCTCTTCAGCACATCCTGAGCAGCACCCAGGACCCAGCAGGTTTGACTTCAAGCGTGTGGCCAGGGGCACTTTGCACCTTAAAACTCACAAATATTGAGGGCAGCCTTGCAAACCTGCTACTGTAAATTAAGCTTGAAGAGGGAACTGCCTAAAGACACAGGCACTTGTTCAAAGAAAATTAAAAAGGAAAAGCCCTTCAGGAAAAAACACACCCAGGAGTGGGAAGACCATTTGAAGAAGTCATTAGAGTAAATGTGTATTGCTTAAGGAAAAAAAAAAATCAGAATAAAAGCTGGTGTGCTTGAAAGGAGACAATTAACAGTAAAATGAGACTAAGGAGAAGCACTGTCCAAATAGCAAAAATGTAAAAACCAAGACTAAAATCTAAAGTCTGCAACTGTGCCAAAAGATTCCAAAGACTGAGGAGAATTTTCCAAGCCACAGCACTAATAACAAAACACATTGAAGAGTCCTTGATCACAGGGCTAAGGGAGCCTCCAAGGAAGATAACAGCAGAGTAGAAAAGCTAAATTAACTTATTCACAAGAAGCTGATAAATCCTGACAATGCAGAGCCACAGTCAGGGATTAAATCCCCCCCTCAGCAGCACTGACGGTGCTCAGATGTGCAGTCACCCAGCCCCAGCCCCACAGTGCACTTTGGGGGAAAGGGAGGAAAGCTCATACCAACAGAGCAGCAAAGCACACAGGGAGAAGTGACAGACTGGGGAAAGCTCAGCCTTTTCAGGTTTTTAGGAGACAAGTCCTGCCTCATCAGCCTGAGTGCCCCAAAGTGTGGGCAAGCGGCGGCACAGCTGGACACGATGAACTCCTCCTTCTAATGAACCAAGAATGCAAGGTGCCATCCAGGAAAGGAAGAGTTTCTTTGAGTTAAAAATGGAAACTTAATAAGAGGTCAGCTCTCCCAGTGGAGGTGAGATCTGACAGGCATCTCTGCTGCTCAGCTTCTTATAAAGGACTGGGAAAAGGCAATTAGCAGAGGGACAAATTGAATGACTCGAGGGAGTTCGGAGCTTCCAGTCAACTGAGAGAAAACCACAAGTCACTCAGGACACAGTGGCTGGAGAAGAAAGTAGCAGACAGATTTCAGTGCTGAAAAACAGGGAGAGAGGAGAAAAGCTTGCTTTGCTCTACCTGCACATTACAGCTCCACAGTAACCATCCTTGTCAGGGGTGTATTAAGGAGTTCTGTGGCTAAGGTCACAAATAAATGTCACATCATCGCTGAGCAGCAATCAGGAAGGTTTAGCACCTGATAGGGACTGTTAGGAAGCACGGAGAGGATAAAACAAATTATTTCTATCATGCTGCCTTTTGATTGCTGGGTCTGCCCAGCTGCACAGTTGTGGCACTGTGGCCTTCCTCATCATCATCATCATCATCATCACAGGGACTTAGAGAGGCAAAAAGGGCACAGGGAACACCTCTCCTGGCTACAGAGAGGAGCAGAAATGGGAAGGGCTTTTGTCTAAACTCACAGCAGCTCCCATGGTGGAAAACAGGTTATAGAGGGAATATGGTCATGACATTGCACAAAATCAGGAGGAACCCACAGAAAATAAAGAGTAGCTGCTGTTCAGGGTTACTCACAGCACTAGAATTAAGGGATACTAAATAAATTATCATATAGTAGGTTTAAACAAACAAAGGGAAGTTGTTTGGTTTTTTTTCCCCTCCCCATAAGATGTAATTGCCTTGTGGAACTCATCGCCCCAGGATGTTGTGGATGCCAAATACATCAAGAGAGTCAAAAGTCAATTAAACAAATTCAGGGACAGGTCCATCAGTGGCTATTAAACATGATGATGGAGATGCAGCCTCTGGCTGACAAGTCTCTAAACCACATGAAACTTTATCACTGGGAGATTTACTTTGTGCTTGCCTTGTTTGTTCCCCTCAACATCCACAGCCAACCCAGGTACTGGGTTATTCCAAGTTATTCCAAGCTGGTCCCAGCTCTCAGAGTTGAAGTGAGCACTCTCAGGTCTCAGCACATGCCAGCTGTGGTCTGGAGCTCTAGACTTCCTCTTTGTCTCTGTCCTGAAGTGACATTAATCTTTTGAACACAGGGTGGGGATTGCCAACATCTTAGGCTAAAATTTTGGGCTTTAAACCTCAGGAGATTCCAAGGACATGAAATCCAAAATCACACCCAGATGTCAGCCCTTTGTTTGGATGTAATGATTTATACTATGAATGACACTTCCTCTTCTGTCTCCCTAACAATGACAAAACAAAGAGCTATAAACAAAACCTGACTCCAGATGTTCTTTTGCCCTCATTAGCAACCAGCTTGGCTAATACTATTTCATCAGCCCTTTGTTTCAGGGTGGCAAGCCAACATCAGCAACCAGAGGAGGACACTTTGATGGGCTCCCCCCACTTGGGATGCGACAAATTCCCAGGACACTCCTGCCCAACACTCACTACAATAACAAGCTCAGGGCTGAATTACTGCCCTCGACAATGTTTGGTACGTGGAAAAACTTGTGCTTGCTAATTACCAGGATTGCTCCATAAAAATCCCCCTGGGGCAGCAGCGTGCAATGCTGGTGAGCCGCAGCCCTGCCCCTCGGCAGCAGCCCGGGTGGAGACAGCCTTTCCTCTTGGAAGAGCCTCCCCAGCCTCCGAGGTGTCCCACCCACTCGCCAGATCTATTCCTAGACATATCAGCTCTATTTATTTTCCACGCTCACTCTTACTCAGGTGCAAAGGGTGAGAATCCGTCGGGCCGGACACATAATTAGGCTACAAAACAAAGACTTTTCCTCTTCCTTTGAAGCCTACTATCCATTATTTCTGATAAGAGGTGCAGCAGATTTATTCCTCTGGTTTGAGCACTCCTAAGCCTCTTTACTAAGCCTGGCAGCGGGAACCTCAAAGCAGATGCCAAACTCTGCAATCTTTTTATGTGTGGTAGAAATAATCCCTTTGCCTGGTGCCTGGGAGAGCTGAACCCTGACATCCACAGGAGCTGCTGCTGATGGACCAGCACTCAGGAGCCAAAGCAGAGCCAGCAATGGTCTCTCCTCCCCACAAAGCCCCTTCCCTCTGCAGCCAACCAACAACCACACACTCTGCTTTTGTCTGAGCTCCTCCTTCTGCCAAGGTTAAGAAGAAATCTTAACCAGATCTGGTCAGATCTGACCCCAAAGACCATCATATCTCCCTGTGCCAGCTCTTCTGACAAATGAACCTTTAGTCTTCCTCCCCCTGCAGTTTCAATTTTACTTCAAGATGCTTTGTGAGTTGAAGAAGCTCAAAGAAGCTCTCGGGACAGGGCAACCCAAAGCCACCCCTGCTCCCAGATTAACACTGGGTCCTTGGGCTGGCTGCCTGCCTTGGGCTGAGGAACTGCATGAGTCACCAAATCCCAGTGCCAAATCCCCAGCACCAGGGCAATTGCAGACATTTTGAACCTGCAAGATCAAGCTGCAAGGGCAGAGGGAAGCCAATCATAAAAGGAATAAATCAAGGGGAAACACTTGGCACTTCACTTTTGGCAGGGAAGGGCTGATCAACTTTTACTCTGGAGGAAAAGGGAGCGAGAGAGGGAAGATTCACTTTCACTTGGCTCCCAGAATGTCCAGGGACTTTCACATCCCTGCACAGATAACAGCTGCTGTATGTCTTTACATCTCACAATGATAGATTCCTCATTTAAAAATAAATCAGTGCAGCCTGGGATAGATGCCAGCACATTTCCCCCAGTTTTCCCACATCCCACATTTTAAAGGCAGCTGATGAGCTCCATCCTTGCTGATCCCTCATCCTTCCTTTAATAACTCCCCATGCTCCCATTAAAACCAGTGCATTGCCCTCCTCACCTTTACATTTCCCCAGAGCTGTAGTTCCCTACTTTGGCTGCTCTTGCTCAGTTTTGCATCATATGGTGTTACTGCTTCAACTGCACCAGCACTCTCTGAAGTTCTTTTCTTTTTGTAACTTTTCTCCACAGGCAGCACCATTGAACCCTTTGTGTAGGGAAAAAAAAAAAAAAAAAAACAAAAACAAAACAAAACAAAAAAACTAACCACCTCTACTGGGTCAATCCATCCCCAAAATTACAACCTCATCAATCACTTGTGAGAATGTTTCGAAAGTTAAAATCAATAGTTCAGGCACAGCTGGAACCAACCCTTTCCATCCACATATTGATCTTGACCTCCGGGTCAAATTGTTCCCCAAAAACTGACAAAAGGGGACCCAAGTCTGCAAACAAGGAGCCCAAGCACATCATGTTGTGCAACACCGAGGCTTATCAAAGCTGGGATCTCATTACACCCTCTGCCTCCCACTCCGGGTTGTGTTCCCTTGTTACATCTTGTTTCAAATTAGAGCGAGAGCTCGGCACGCCAGCGGCAGCGGCTCCCCGTGGCACCACTGCAGCAAACAGGATTAATAAGCTAAGACTAAAGACAGCTCTCAAAAGCACAAAAAAACTCGCAAGAAACAAAGGGATGTGGGAAAGTCTTGCCCCTGCCCTGAATAAAGAACTCTCAAGATGCTTGAATAACTTCAGGATATCCCTGAACTTGGCTTCTCTATCATGAGTTCCATTTCTCACTTTTAACTCCAGCACTCCACAAATTAAGTGAACCTAAATGAAAAGATGCTTTGTATGGTCTAAGATTTTTTTTTTTTTAATGTTCTGTTTCATCAGCACAGCTCAAAGATTTAAGTAGTCCATTCAAACTGGGTCATTTGTGTCGTAGACAACAGGGCACACTCAGCAAGCAGAGGATAAGGACTTCAGTGGCAAGAAACAAGCAGCTTGTCCTTTGTCAGCAGGCTGCTCTGTCCTAGCCCAGCATCCCACACCCCCCAAAGCATGGTTCTGTCAGTGTCTTCCTTCTGGTTTAGGACTTACCTTGGGAATTAGGCCACCCCAGCCACAATAACACCTGGCTGGGGAGGTGCTGCCTGCTCAGCTTCCCACCAAACTGCACCCAGAGTCCCCAGTGCTGCCCTTCCATTAGGGCACACAAAGTTGTGGCATTTGGGCATCCAACCATCAATTCCCAGGGGCTTTGCACCAACTGAACCACTTTCCCATAGCCTGAAGGGGCTGACCTGGAGCAGCATCTGGTTTTTATCAGCTGGGATACAGAGAAAGGAGATAGATTTGCCACTTGCCACCAAACAAGCCAGTGGTTAAGGTGAGAAAGCTCTTTGCTTTCCCTGGAGCTGAGGCTGCCATTCAGTTCAGTGTTCCCATCATCTTTTCAGACTCATCTGCTGAGCTCCACGGTAACAGCTCAAGGTTTGGGAGAGCTCACAATGCACTGCCATTTCATCCTGAAAACTCTCATTTAGCTGAGACTTTCATCCCTCTTTGTTAGTCATGATTTCAGAAAGCTTTCAATGTGATAGGAATTCCCAGGCCAAAAAGTATAATTCCAATAATTCAGCTTCACAACAGCTGTCAGACCAGGTGTCACTGCTTCCCTGGAGACCTCGACTCCTTTCTGCCCCTGCCCACCTCCCCAAGAGCATCACCTCTGAAGGCCCACCTCTCCCAGGTCTAGCACATCATCACTGGATTTTGCTTCCACAGGACTTTTCAACACCAAAAATAAAGCCCAGGTAGTGGTTCTGGTGATTTTTTTCTAATTAGGCATAGTGGGCCTGCCCTGATGTCAGCACCTCCTTGGACAGCACTGCTGTCCCTGGCACCAAGGGCCTCCATAGAGGGTGGCTCTGGGGGCTACAGAGGGAACTCATAATTGCTCACAGAAGAGAACAGCACTAGAAAGCAGAGCTCTCACTCCATGGGAAATCCTCATTTTCAAACAAGATTAGTTTTGCTTTTAATCATCCTCCATCCAACCAATGCTCAGGACAAGAGGACCTGCAGGCAAAATTCAACCTCCCCATCCCACCCTTTGCTTGCAGCTGTTTTTACAGAAACCCACAAATGAAGCCCTCATATTTGCATGCTATTCAGCTTGGCATGACAGTTTTCCTGCTGGAAGCAAAGCCTCCTCAGGCTGGGTGGGGTAGGGCTGTCCAGGAACAAACCCCTTTTCCACAGAAAAGGAGGAAGAAGTTAGTTATCTCCTGCCTTGTCCCAGAGCTTTGGAGTGAAGGCACTTATGGCAACAGCAAACAAGTGCTCAGCAGCACTTCAGTGATGTGGTTTAGGGAGGAAAAAACCCTCTTTCTTGAGCATGGAGCTAAGCAGGCCCCAGGCAGTAATGGGTACATGGTGAATAATAAACCCAGCTGAAGCAAGATGCATGAGTCAACCCAGATGAAGAGTTCCTCTTGGTTCCTCCCTCCCCCCCTGCCTTTGGCTGCTCCTTGGAAAACCCATATGCGTTATGAGAGTGTCCACAAAACAAACATTTGGCTGTTTTCTTCAAGAAACTTTGGAGAGCCCAAAACTGGCTGTGTGGGCTGAGTACTCAGCGGGGTGCAGCAACCAAAGCAAAGAGAAACCTTCCTCAGGGGCTCTTAGAGCATTTGGGATGGGGGAAATGGAGCAGAAATCTTTGTAGAAAAGCTATTTACATCTGTTTGACCCTTGTAAAACAGGTCCCCAGGCTCTTCCCCACTCGGAGGCATTTGGATGATAAGGTTGCAGCAGCAGTTTGATCCTTCCCAGGGGAAAGGAATGGGGCAGAGCCGCCACTGGAAACCACCAAGCACACACACAGAGCACAGGCAGAGCTGTCCCACCTGCTCTGCCAGGCAGGAAGGGACAACAGGAGGCTCCCTGGAAGGACCAGGTGCTGCCTGCAGTGCTGTCTCTTGGCTCCAAGTCCCAGGAGGAGCCAATGAAAGTGAAAGATACCTGCACCCTCCTCCAGACTCCACCTTGACCCCCAACCTTGCCCTCCCCCAGGCAGCTCCTCCCCAGGAGGCTGTTCATCCCCTCCCACTCACATCCCTTCACCTGCCTGCCAAAGGTGCTCCAGGAGGGTCTGGCTGCCCACAGGTCACTGCAGGGCTGCACCCCAGCTCTGGCTGACACAGGGCCAGGTGTGTCTGCTCTTCCCTTGCTTTGTTCCAAATGCCCACTGGGGATGTACAGACTCACCCATTCCAGCAGCACATGCTGGCCCCAAACCTTGGGAAAGCCATCCCAGGAGGTCCAGAGAAGGGGGATGCTTTGCTCTGAGAGTCTTTGCTGAAAGGAATGTGGATGCACACAAGTGACCAGCCCATGCCAGGCTCAGCTCCTGCTGCTGGCCCGGAGCCAGGCTCACCCACAGCTCACTCTGCCTCCACATTTGCTACCACCACAACCTTCCTCACCCCGAGGCCAGCACCACCTCCAGCTCTCCCTGAATCATGAGTGGCACCGAGCCAGGAGGAGTGTGGAGGTGGTCTGCTTGCTAGGGACCATGAACAGCAGAGAGATGGGATGGCAGAGGCCTGACTTGCACAGCCCTACACCCAGCAGCTGCTGTGCCATTGTGGGGCAGACCACAGGGTCCACAAGAGGTGAATGCTGACCCACCTGCACATGATCTGTCTTTCCAGAAGGAAAGTTTCAAGTCTGGTCTCATTCAGAACAGCACTGGGTGTGACAGGCAGCTCTGCTGCTGGGTTCTGTCACTGCTTATCCTGCAGGACAAAGCCTTGCTCTGTCCACTGCTCCAGGAAGAGAGAAAGTGGAGTTTGACTCCTTCCTCCACCGTGGATGCCCTGCAGTACATGGACAATGCAGAGAGCTTGTCTTGAGGGCTGCCACACAGACCCCAGGAGAGCTCTGCCCCAAACCCAGAGCACTGGCCACCCCATGGAAGCTCCCCGTTCCCTGAGCCATCCCACTGCAGCTGGGAATCCTCACCAGGCTCATCACACACCACGAGCAGCCAAGTGAGCATGGCCTCCTCCTCCTCCTTCAGCCTGTTGAGCAATCACCAGTGGGTGGACACACACCCAGGCTAAACACAGCTCCAGCACGCCGTGGCTGGGACCCAGGTCACCAAACACATTCTTGCTGTGGGTGCGCTGGTTCCCATGCTCCTCCCAGGGAGCAGCCTGTCTTGCCCAACCCCACTCAACCCTGGTTTCCCCAGCGCTGAACCCGGAACCAGATTTCACTCATCACAAAATGTGCCAGCCCTTCTTGCCACACAGGGCCTGGCAGGATGCGACGCTGCCGGGGAGAGCTGGTCCATAGCCCAGCACTGCATCCCTGTGGGTAGGGCTGCAGGCTGGCCCAGGACTGATGGGGAGGGGGGAAAGGTCTCTGTTGAGATAGCCACTGTCCCTAAGTCCTGGTTTGGACACCAGATCAGCCCGTGAGGTGCTTGGCACCTGAAGGACAGGGAGTTTAAGGCTCCCACTGCCTCCTCAGCACAGCCTTTACCTCCACATGACACATCAGAGCTTTTGCAATCCAGGTTAGCACCAATCTGCCCTATTTCAACTTCTAAGCACTTGACAAACATTAACCAATTAATCCTCTCACTGCCCTCCAAAGGAGGTGAGCATCTTTATTTTTATCTGTTTCCCCATCAATGAGAAGGAGAGAGTTAAGTGCCTCTCCCAGGCTGTCTGCACTTGACTCCCAGCCCCAGGCTGGAGCCATCAGAGGAAGGGACAGGTGAGCCTGAGACACAGAAAATGCTGCAGGAATCACAGCACCTAAACCAAGCAACTTAGTTTTTCTCCAGGCCCCGTATGACTTCGCATTTTGAGGACTTTCTGTTCATCATCAGTCAATGACCTGGAAGGAAAATGATCTGAGACAAGCGAGACAGAGGAGGCCACTGACACAGCAACCAGGACCAGCTGGAAAGCCAGGGGCACACACACAGTAAGTGTTTTTAATAAGCCAGGAAAAGTCCTACAACTTGCAATAAAAAGCAGAGCTCAGCATGGATGGTTGCAGAGCAAAGGGACAAACTTTGATGTGACCACAGGTAGACAGACAGCCAAAACACAGCATGAACTACTGGCAGTGCTTAGCTTCTGCTAAAAACTGGGGCAGAACATCCCAGCTCATCCTGCACTTTAAATCATTCTTATTTCCTCCAGCTCAGTCAAAGCTTGGCTTAGGAAACCCTGCAAACCTCTGAGGCATTGGTAGGGACAGGGAGCTGGAAAGGGAGCTGGCCTTGAACTGGAAGCCTGTAGGAGGTCAGCAGGTGTCACACCAGCACGGGGACAGCTCACTCCGGGTGGGACGTGTCTCTGGGAGTGCTGCTGCCCCGCAGCCATCCTCCACATCAGTCAGGGTTCACTCGAGCACTGCCAGCAAAGGGCACAGCTCCCACATTCACCAGGTCATTCACCAGGTCCATCAGGTACCTCTGAAGTGTAACCAGCAAAAAAAAAAAAAAAAAGTGTTTTAGCACCTGAAATGCCTATTTATTTGTCGAACACATGAGCACTCCTCCCTCCCCCATCATCCAGGAGCACTCAGGAGAGGGGAAGGAAACGCCAAGGTCCCAAAAGTCCTGAGACAGGAGGCTGTGCAGAAGGAGAAGAGGGCACACAGGGGTTGCACACCAGAGCCCGCCATCAGTGATGGCTGCATTTATTACTGATAAATGTAATAAATGAATGTTACTGCTGGCTGGGGAGAAGGGGCCACCTGAGCTGCAGCAGTGATGCCGTGGGGCCGGGCCAGGCAGGGCTGGGATGTTGCTCCCAGCTCCCTTTCACTTCAGCAGCAATTTCTGTCCCTGGGGTTCCTCAGAGCAGTGAAAGTCTCTCTGCTTTTGCAACACCACTGATCCAGGGTGGGACTCCTGCTGCTCTGCTGCCCCGGTGGCAGGGAAAACCCACAAATGCGGGGCTTGCAGGGAAACTCTGGCTCGTTTTTCTCATCCTTTCCGTCATTTAGTGTGGCTCAGCACCAGCTGCTGGCAATTGCTCATCACCATTCACCCCGAGGTTCCAAACGGTTCGCCAAACCCTGTGGAGGTGTAGGAATCCCAAAGCCTTTTGGATGGGGAGGGGCAACCTTTAAACAAAGCTCTGCAATGCCAGATCAACACTGGCAAGAGCTGGAATCAGTCCAGCGTCTCGCTTAGGCGGCAGGAGAATTTCAGGCAGATGAAATGCAATTCTCTAACTGCAGTTATTAGAGGCAGCGGGGGTAGAAGCCTTGCTGGAGCTGGAATAGAAGTACCATCCCGAGGGAAGGCTTTTCTTAGCATCAAGAACCACTGTATGCACTGCTTTAAACAGGTATTCAGAACATGCCTTGAATTTATTGCTGAGCACAGCCCTCGAGTCGCAGCAGCACCTTGAAAAGGGAGATTTGCCCCCCTCGGCAGGGGTGTCACATCTGCACCCCCAGCCGGGCCCCGGGGAGGGGAAGCGGAGCTGCGGCTGCCCCGGGTCCCGCTCCCACCGGAGCGCCCCAAGGAGCGGGGCTGGCTCACAGCAGACAGTGCCACCTGCTGTCACCTGCTCCCCGTCCCATCCCTCCCACCGGGTGGGGTCCCCAAGCCAACTCCCAGCTCATCCATTGCGGGCCCCGTGCAAGCCGGGCCCCAAAAAGCAGCCACTTTCCCATACAATGCTTTTGGCCGCTCACCAGACCTTTCCCCCTCCCCGTGTGGTTGTGTGGGATGGACACGGAGCTGCTGGGTGACCCACTGTTCATCCACAATCCTCAGCATATCACAGGATCTGACACCACACACCAATATTGTTCACCAAGGGAAGGAGGAAAAGGCAGACACCAGCACTGGGATACGACAAGAAACAACCTCTGAGTGTGCTTTGTCTTCCTCCTCGACTGAAAACGCTGGTTTTGTGTGTCTTTCTTGAGCATTGACATAATCTCTTCCACTCCTGAACCTTTCACCACCTTTTTGGGGCATGGAGAAGAGCCCAAACTGCTTGGAAACACCCTAGAACTGAGCAGGGAGAGCACCCCATCCTATTCAAACACCACGATTAGGTGTGCATTCGGATACTGCAATTGCATGACACGCCTGCAAACCCAAAATGCTTTAAATAACAGTTATGGGGTTTACCCTGACCCCCACAGTGATGCAACAACCTCACAAAACTCTTATGAACTCCTTCAGGCAATCTTTGCAGCTTGGCTCAGAGCAGGAACAAATTTTGAAGCAAAACCACCAAACTGAGAGCTTTGGGCCCTCAGGGACTCAGCAGACCCTGAGCATTTACCACAAGAAGGTTCTTAACAAATTGATGGATTCTTTATCACATTCTCAAACTTATAAGCCTTTAATTTGCTCTTCTTCTTGTTAAAAGTCATTGGAAGATGGAATCCCCCTATCCAGGAAATCAACTTGCCAAGGCCTTTGCAAGCTCAAATTTGCTTTTCCATTAACTGGCCACCAAGATCTTGACCCACAGTACATTAACCTTTGTCATGGAAAGAGAGGTGAAAGTCCCAAGGATTCACTAGAACAGATACTTAAACCAGTTTACAAAGCAAAGTTCAAGTTAAAGAGAAAATCCACACAAAGAGGAGGGAATGGAACTTAGGGCCCAAAAAGTCCCTCTCCAAAAATCTTTCCTTAACCGGAATCCAACAAACCCAAATAAGAATGAAGTGACCTGTTCCTCCAGAGCCCCCTCTGGCTCTCCTGCTGTTGGTGAGCACAGAAACCCCTGCAAGTGCCAGCACAGCAGAGCTGCCCAAAAACCTGGCACACAACAAACCCCTGCCTGCCCAGGAGCAGCTGCAGAGACAGCTCTGACACGAAAGCTTGTGCCCCTGAGCCATCTGAGAAAGGTCCAGCCTGGACAGGAACCATCTAGGGGAAAAAAAAAAAAACCAAAACTTTTTTGACACCCTCCTCAACCACACAGTTTTGAAACCAAATAAACGATCACAGATCACACACCAGATTTCAAATAAAGCCCTAAAAAAGCAGGACAATCCCTGAGAGTGTACTTAGTCCCCTTCTACCCCAAGTCTCATTATTACCTGAAAATCAGTTTAAGAACTCACATTCAGCCTGCAGACCCCTCACAACCAATTACATCAGGATCCATTTCTTCCTGGTGCAGCCCAAGGGATCTCTCAGACTCTCCCACTGCTCTCTGTCCCAACCACCCAGCCTCCCCCTGAGCATGGAGGGGCACATATTTGTGATATCAGGAGGAGTCACATGCCTTAGGTCAGCTCAGCCCAGTTCCCAGTCTCCCCGTTTTCAATTTCCCTCCTTCAGTCACAGTGCTAAAGTGGCACAGGAGAACCAAATTTAATTAACAGTATTAATAGCAATTAAGCTCCTATTGGAGTCAGGGTTGTACTCTTTAGTCCTGGAAAGAAACTACATGTCACTGCAACAAGATAAGCAGCAGGTAATGCCAGAAGCTTTTTATTTCCAAGGAGAAAAATTGGTTGTCTTCCTGAAAGTCCTCCCCACCTCCTCTGACCAGTCTGGGCCATCTTTGGCCCAGATGGAACAAATTCCCTTCCAACCTGCTCCTGCTCAGCTTCCCCTGAACACCAGTTACAGGGTCTGAATGAACCACCCCAAAGTCACTCTCTTTTTCCATGCCTGTGTAAAAAAAAAAAAACAACCCAGTTTCACAGCATGTGTGGGAAAGAGCAGAGCACTTGGATGCGATGCTGAAGTTCCCTTCGTTCTGCCTTCTCTGCAGGATTTGATCCTGACAGCCTGACCCTGCTGTGCCAGGGGGTTCTGCCAGGAGGATCAGTCCCAGTTACCGGCACACTGGGGCATTCCCACTCCCTGGCAGAGCCCCGACCCTCCCCACAGCAGGGGCCATCCGTGGAGGCAGGAAGGCACTGTCACTCTGGCAATTTATCCTCCGGTCCCACTCCCTTATCACAGCACCTCACAGGAGTTATTTTAGCTACAGAGCAGCTTTCTGTCTTCCTGTGTAGATCCTTAGTGTTCCTCCTAATTGAGGGCTTTTAACATTAACAGCCTTTAGCAGCTGTTCTCCTTCCGGAGGTGGGGGGAGCACCAAATCTTTTATTCAAATTTCTTCTCTAAGAAGTGGAAACGTGACCCACATCCTAAGCAGATGTCCCTCAAGTGACAAGCCTCCCCCACTCTGCCAGGGGCTCCTTTCAGCCACTGGTCCCATGACTTGCTGAATTCACCAGTCCCTACATAATCCCCAAGCAGGAACCAGGGATCTCTGGCTGAATATTTCCTACAGAACCAAGCAAGGGGCTCTACACGGCTCAGTGGGAGCTGGAGCTTCCCAGTTCCAGTGCTGTGCCACCTGCGAGTGAAGTGCTGGACAGGTGGGATGGGTTCACCAGGGGCTCCTGTCCACGAAGGGGCAGAGCAGCAGCAGCAGCAGCAGCTGGGGGCTCTTCCCAAGAGGAGGATGCTGCGTGCAGCAGCCACCAAGCAAAATGGAAAACGGGATAGGAAGGGATCGTGGGACACACTGAGGTTGGTGCCTGCAATTCCTCTTCAGCCAGGGTGGGATCTGTGTGGCTAAAAGCTGCCTGAGCCCTCGGAAGAGAGCTGGGATTTGCTTTTGTCAGAGCCTTGACTGGTTTGAAGTCTGGAGAGTGGCAAGAAGCAACAAACTCCACCAGTGCCCCCAGGAAATTGCAACAGAGTCAAAAGCATTCAAAGATCACAAACCAGACCCAGATGATCATGAATCACAGTTTAGAGACCGCAAATGGTTCTTAAGCCTCTCCAAAATAATGTCATTTACCAGGAGGCTCCTTTGGAGTGGCTTGCATTTTCCAGCCACTTTCTGAACCCAGGAGAGAGAATGGGCTGAAGCTGGAGCAGAGCTCCTTGTGCAGTCCCAGCTCCTGGGAACTGGGGTGATAACAGGGAGATGCTGTGACACCTGGCACAAGGTCACCCTTGCTGGAGGTGGGAAGGGCTCTGTGGGAGACCCTGGTGCCAGCGAGGCTGAGCCCGGGTGTGAAGGAGAGCAGGGGGTCTCTCACCTGGCTCCCCCCAGGGCTCTGACTGGGGGGCAGGGGAGGCCAGCCCCACACCCACCTTTGGAAATCTGAGGGATGTCAGTCAACAATTTTGTTTGAAAGTGCTTCCCATGCTTTTCATCAGGGAGCACACAGAGGTGATGTTAAGTGCTCTAACGTGGTAAAACACCACGGGCTCCTTGGGTCCACGTGTGTGGGCAATCCTGGAGCTCCAAACAGAGCAAGACCTACATCCCAATAATGCACAGGCAGTAAAGCTCTTACGTGTCATCAATGTTTTAACGCCCCATTTAAATATTGATATAATGGAAGAGTATAAAAGCAATATCCCTGAAAGCACAGGGTCATTTAGTCCATTGCCCTGATCTCAGGAAGGACCCAGAGACCTCCTCCAAGTGTTTTACTTCCCCAGTCCAGTGCTGATTTTCTCAGTCTCATAACATTAGTTCTAGTAATAATAATACATCATCATAATGCAAAGCTGGCCATCGTGATAATTATTTATGACTTATGCTTCTGGCCGTAACTGAATGTTTCTGTAGAGGTTTTAATTATCATTTATGCATCTTCATTCCATGTCCATTAAAATCCCAGGGCTCTGTATGGCTGAAAGCTGAATTTATAGGATCCTGGGAATGGCAGAGCCTGGATCCAGTGAGAAAGGCTGCTCCTAATCACCAAAATGCCAGATCCAGTGAAAGGACATGAATGTCAGCAGGGCACAAAAGGCAAAAATGAGTGCCAGCAGGTGGAACTGCAGTTCCTGGAGTAAAAGGGACTTGTGCCAGCTGCATTTGTGCCTGATCAATGTCGGCACTGTGATGGAGACCACCAGAGAGAGGTCTCTGGGTCTGAGGCCCCAGCTGGTCAAGGGGCTGGCACGGCAAGGGTGACAGCACACAGAGAGGAATTCGGGCTGGGGAACAAGGACACTTGTGCCCCCTCCCTCCCATGCTCCACAGGGAGCTGCACTCAGGGCTGTCCAGCCCCTTGCCAGCAGTGTCTGATCACTGTGTCTGTGTGATCCTGGAGGATCCTCAGGGAGAACAGGACCTGGCCACCGGCAGCCCTGCGGCTCATCCTGAGCAGAGGAACAGCAAAGCACAAAGCTCGGGGATGCCTCAGCTAAACAGGCAGATGCAGCAGCATCAGCTGCCTCCAGCACACCCCTCACCATCTGCTCCTGGCAAAGCCCTCAGCACTGCAAGAGAGATGCCCCAAGTGCAGGCACTGCGAGGCTGCCTTGAGCTTGGAAGCAGGCTGGATTCCTTCTTCCAAAACACACAGAGGGAAAAATACGAGATGCAGCATCCCCGAGTATTTCCTACAGAAACTGCAGCATAACATGAGAACCTTGGCTCCTTTTTTAACTGGAAAGCCAAGTTTCTTGGTAAGTGGGGCTTGAAACTGTGAGCCAGAGGCTTCCAGAAGCTCAGAAATGGGGGAGGAACGAAGAAAAGAGGATCTTGGCAGGGATGAATGAGGATAAGAAGGAAAAGCATACTGCAGGCAGCAGCCATAGGCTTTGGCAGCTACTTCCTCATGTAGAAGGAAAAAAACCAATTTAAAAGCTGCTTGGGGAAAAGGAGGTTCAGCACTGGATTTTTTCATCTCTGTTACCAGAGCAAAAGGACTGGTCCTCATATCCCTGGTGGGCCAAAGACAGTGCCTTCACTGCAAAGCACCTCGCTTTCACAACCAGGCTGGGAACGTACAAGGCATCAAAAATAATGTCACATTTATTAGGGAAGCAATTCAAGTGCAAAACTCACCGAGGGATGTAGGCAGCTGACTACATGCAGGAATCAAAGGGAACCCTTGATGGAAAAGAAATGTTTAGCCACTATGTTCAAAGGCTCCCTAAATCAAAGACAAACTCCTTCTTTAATCAAGGCCATTGACCGAGGCTGAAAGCACAGAGAACTGCCAACAATTCCCGCAGCGTCGCTTTTCATGGCAGGGCTGCAGGTGCTGATGCTCTTACACCCAGCATCCTCCCCCCAGCATCCCATATCTGTGTCCTGGGAGCAGCTCCTGGCACTCCAAACACAGCAGTTTTGTGGGGACAATAAACCTCAGCCACCAGCCAGCCAAACATCCCCGTGCCCCTGTTTTAGCCGCAGGAAAATTTCAGCCCAGGAGCTTGAGGAGTCATTAGGAGAAGGAGCAAGTGTTAATTGGGCTGTATCTAATCTCAGCCCGACCCAGGGGTCAGTAGCCGTTAGCTAAAGTTTATCAGCAGTGTTTGGCCATCATTTATCAGCTTTGGGGAGATTGTGCTGGGACAGGTGTGTGCAGCAGGCTGACGCACAGATGGGGTCAGGGGGTATTGATTTTCCCAGCCAGCGATAAACAGGCTCAGGTTTGCTGTGGCTAAAGCAACCAGCAGCAGCAGCAGCATGAGATGCTGGTAGGGAAAGGGCTGGCCAAGAATGGAGTGCATGCTCATGAATGGACTTCTGAAACAACGTGGATCTCACAGCGCCTGGTGGTAGCAGAGCTCTGAGGGAAAACCATCTCTGGAAGCAGGCTCAGTGTTTCCCATCTCTGCTGAGCTTTGTGTTCAAAATCAGAGTCCAGCAATGTTAGCCCCAGCTCTAGCTCATGTCTGCTATTTGTTTTCTCTTCCCTCCCAAAATCTCCTTTCTATCAGTCTGTGAAAACGCCCACTGCTCATTTTAAAATCTCTCTATAGATCACAAGAAGAAGAAACGTTGTCAGAAATTAAAGCCTTATTTCATAATTTGCATTAGTTTTCTCTTCCTATCCTCACCTTTCTAATTGTTTTTAATAGGCATTCTTTTCCTATGGAGCTAAGCATGCTGAGAGCTCTCTACTGGAGAAACCTCATCTCTATTTGTCCACAGAGCCACAGTGAGATGGATCAAAGAGTTTCAGCATCCTCTAGCCATATGTTTCATTGAAATCAGAAGTATAATACTGTTTTTCCTATTTCTGGGCCAGTGCTGGGAGCAAATCATGTATCAATAGCCATTAATGCTGCCAGTGGAACTCACAGGGATTGCTAAAAATGCCAAATATTTCTGGGGTTGTGATGAAAGTCATTTGCAGTATATTTGGTTTTGTTGATCAACTGGCTTACAAAGTGATGGAAAATATTGCAAAAGCTTGACAAAAACTTTGAGAAATTGTTTTCAAGACATCAGGGGAAAATGTGAAAATATCCTGTATTTCAGACCTCCACTAAAAAAAATCTCCTAGTCCTGGAGACATTGGGTTAGCCAAGGACCACAGAGGGGCTGTTGCTTCTCTGCTGCTTTCTGACAGTTTCTGTGGAAAATATCAGTTTTTTCAGCCATGTCATGAACCTCTGGAATGATAGACTGCACAGTCTTTTTTGGTTCAGCAGCAGTGTTTGTCCACCCTCATGGTGAGTGGTTTTTTCCTACTGTCCCATTGGGATAACCCTTCCTGCAGCTTGTCTCTGCCATCTGCCATTGTTTTGATGTTTAGGTCCAGGAGGGCTCTGGCTCTGACTTCTCGCCATGCCCTGCCAATCCTTCACCTCCTGACACCAGCTCAGCCACCAGGACAATGCACCCAGAGCTCACCTGGACTTCAGCCAACTTTCTAAAGAGCCAGAGCTCAGATATCATCCCTTGAAACTCACCTGAGGGAAAGGGCAGCAGTCAGAGAATCGCAGAATCACAGCACGGTTTGGGTTGGAAGGGGCCCTAAAGATCATCCAGTCCACCCCCCTGCCATGGGCAGGGACACCTTCCACTAGACCAGGCTGCTCCAAACCCTGTCCAACCTGGCCATGAACACTTCCATGGATGGGGCAACCACAGTTTCCCTGCTCAATGCACAATAACTGCAGGCAGACAGGATCTGTCACCCAGACAGGACCAGGCACTAGAGATCCAGGATCCCTATCGAGAGTGGCTCATAGCAGAGCTCTTAAGTTACCTCACACACACTTCAGAGCAGCCCTGGGCAAGGGACATGTGGTCCTTGGGAGCAGGGACAGAGCAGCCTGAGCCGAGCAGAAGGACAGATTAGACCGGATTATCCCCCCTGAGTCTGTGACCCCGAAAGGATGGGGACCATATGCTTCCCATCTTGTTAAGCTCCGTGAAAGAGGGAGTGGGCACAAGGTGCTGCTTCGAGTTGGAGAAAGGGGGAGTGATTTTCTGGAGGAGATTGAAATCTGTGTTTGCCCAATTATCAGCCGCAGTGCTTAATCACCCTGCCCTGGATCTCTCCGGCAGCCGCAGGGGCAGTCGGATGTGGAGGCGGGAGGCAGATAGGATTTAATAAAGAAGCAATTTTATGAAGGAATACTTCGCTTTTGGCATTTTCTGTAGGAGTGGGAAAAATCTTTTTTTTCTTTGGTAACGCCAGGGAAAGCAAGAAAAGCAGAGCTCTGTGCTTCAGCTCCTGGAGGATCCACCCCGTGTGCTCTCACTGCCTCTGCATCCCATGGAGATCCTGCAAGAGAGACAAGGAGAGGGGCAAAGGAGATCAGGGAAGAAAGGTGGGAAAAAGCCTTGCCATCAGGGTCCCACCTGCAAGGGGAAGAGCCCCAAGGTCACCAGAGCTGACCACAGCCCAGAGGTGTTCCCAGCTGGCACATGCCACCAGTAAAGCCATAGGTGGGAAAGGTTTCCGTGGACTGAGCCCATGGGGTTTGGTGTCACTGCAGCGGTGGGAGAGCAGAGGCAAACAGGCCAGGAGCTGGGCTGGGAGCTTCCACACCAGGCTGGGAATTCCAGCCCAGCCAGTGTCAGCCAGTAATCCTTACGAACACACAGCCTGTCCCCAGCACGTCCACCCTCCTCAGGAAGCATTTGATTGGCATCCAGGCACGGTCTCTTCTGAACAGCCCAACAAGCTGTGATTTATGTGATGTCTTTGTCTTTAGACACTGCTGTCAGCAATACCCATTCTCAGGCAAAGCTGCCGATGCCTGCAGATTTCCAAAGGTCTCTCTCACGGACACGCTGCCCTTGCTGAAGGATAACAAACAGAAGCTTTAGTAGAAGTAGAAATGATGATTTGGTAATCCTGTAGCTATGCCCAGCCCCCTCCCCAGAAACCAGAGGTCCCAAGTCCAAGATTTCCAGAACACAAGAGAAAACAAATTGATATGCTGTCCTGGGCTCCAGAGATTCTCTTGCAGCTGGTGAAAATACGTGATGCTTTCTCAGCAGCTATTCACAGGATCCCTTTTCCTAAACTGTCAGAATGTTCAATATCTTCCCATGCACCCAGAGCAACAGAATAGCTTTCTCAGCGTTAATGGGAAAGAATCCAAGACAAAAATCACTACCAACAAAATTATGGTTTGGGGAGGGATTTTCTGCAGGAAAAATCAGCATTTGAGCAGTATTCCCTGGACAGAGGAGCAGCTGATGACTGCACACCACTCTCACCCTACTGGTGCAAAAGGGCTTGATCTGTCTCATGCTCCTTTCAAAACCACCTTGGATACCATGGGCAAGGTCTTGGCTACACCTGCAAGATCCAGGCCTGGCAGGTAACAGAGCTTTAGGCATTTTTGGCTTTTAAATCCAACACAAGGAGCATTTTGGACCCAAGAGAGCTTTGAGCATCTTGGGAACTGTTTTTTGTGACACCTCTAGGTTTCACATTTGCATCAGCCTTTCTCCAAATTTCACTCATCCCACCCATTGCAGGGCAGGAGCAAAGTTCCCACCTTCCTTGCTGAGATCCTGAACACTGAGGAGCCTCTGCTGTCTGCCCTTCATGAATCCCAAGAAGGTCCCCACAGCCTCCACCAAGGGACCAAGGCTCAGGGATGCCACCAGCACAGGGTCACGGTGCAGGTCTTGGCCACACAGTCATTCCTTGGTGAAAGGGGTTGGGACTGCACAAGGAGCTCTGCTGCTGCCCTAGACCGTTCTCTCTCTGGTTCAGGAGAAGGCTGGAAAATGTGAACCACCCCAAATCAGCTTGTTGGGAAACGCCATTATTTGGAAGAGGCTTAAGAACCATTTGTGGCCTCTAAGCTGTGATTCATGATCATCTGGGTCTGGTTGGTGATCTTTGAATGCTTTTAAATGGTGACTCCCTTGCATTTGCCTGGGGGCACTGGTGCCTTTCTTTTTGTACATCAAGTCTCCACAAAAAAACAATATCCAGCCCTGCTTACAGCAAGTGATCCTCCAGCCTGGCATGAAGGGACCATCACAGGGAAACAGGTAGTTTCCCAGATTTTTAATTCCCCTGCAATGTAATTTTTTATTCATTTGTAACACTTTACTACAGAAAGGAATGTAAGTCAAAACCATTCAGGTTTGGCCAAAAGATGATGCAGAAATTCATCCTGCAGAAGGAGAATCACCTCTTCCTGCTGGTCTACCTGGAGGCAGATCTGGAAGTTCAACTCACCTCCTTACCTCCTTCCCCACATTCCTCATGTAGCATCAATTCCCTCTCCAACTGCTTCCAGCAGCCAGGAGAAGACACCACCAGCAGCTGCAGAGACCTTGTTTGTGGTGGCCACCACCCAACAAAGTGGCCAAGGGGATGCCATCCCATGCCAGCACCTGCTTTGGGACCCGCCTGTCCCCTCCATTTCTCCACGACAAGCTCAGCAAGTCACACAGCACGGCTGGCAGAGCTGCCTGACTCATTTCTCTCTACTCCTCCAGCTGATGTGTTTGGAGGAACACGCTGCTCTGACAAGGTGACACATCCTGAGAAAGCCCACACTGCCGAGGACGGCACCAGGAGCACCCAGCGTGGTAGCAGTTCGCAGCTCTTTTTCATCCCTCCCCAGTCGAATGAGCCCCAAGCATTTCTGTTTGATTTTCCTGAAGGATATGGAATTGTTGTCAATCAGGAGAGAGGAGCCCTGAAATCCCCTGGTTTTGAAGGCATCTCATAAAGACGCAGCTGTCAGTGGAGACGCTTGGAAAGGAAGAGCATTTGCTAACGGAGAAGCTGCATTAAAACCCAAGTGTGCCTACTGTTCAGCTGCAGCCTGTGCTGGAATCTTCTTTTGGCAGAGGCAACTGCCCCTGAGTCTGTTGGTTTGGCTCAATTCGTTGTGGAATAATTAAGTTCAGTCCATTGCACTGCATAATCTGGAGTTTCTTCAACCTTCTTCGGTAGCAAAGTACTTAATCTCATCCAGCTCTGGGAGCAGTTGGGAACATGAAAATCAGCCAGTGCAAAGCTATCAGGAGCCTAAGCAGTAAGAGGATGAAGAGAGAAGTGTCCAGGAGGCAGGGGAAGGTCAGCAGCCTGCCTGTGCTTTGATGCCTCTGACTTCTGGAGGAAGGAGAAAACCACGGCGTTACACACACTCCAAATGTCCCAGGAGCCAACAGAGCTGCCACCTGCAGAGCATAAACACTGAGGATTTACCCATCAAACTTTCCAAGTTTCCAAGGAATCTGAGGAAAAACGTTTCTGTTCCTGGACAATCCAAACTATCATATTTCCTGGCTACAGCAAGGATCTCTAAACTGAAAGATGAGTTTTACCAGGAGTGGGCACACCCCAAACATGGGTAGTCAGAGAAACTCTTTTCAGCACTGTTCTATTTACTGGTATTAGGTTGAAGGGGAAAATCTTCTCCCCAGCTGCCCTGGTGTGTGACCACCAATGCCCTTGCTGAGTCCCATTCCAGCTTTGGGAAGTGAGCCCAAAACACCTATTGGCACTTACAGGTTCTACTCACACTGTGGACCTGGCAAGCAACAGGGGACAGTGTTGAACTGAGACGAACCTTTTTCAGCTATAAAAAATTATCATCCTTCCCTTCCTTGCTCCTCAGAGGGTGATAACACCACCTGAACCACTGTCCCAGGCACGCTGAAGGACTCTTGTCTGTGCTCAAAGGTCCACTAACACCCAGCCCACCTCCTGAGAGCTGCTGAGCAGGTCATACCCAAAGCCAGCTTTACTCTCTGAGTTAATAAAATAACAGAAGCCTCTAGGAGCAGTTCTTGCTGCCTCATGTTGCAGGTCAGCCCAGGAAGAGAAGAAGCGAACTCAGTCAAGAGGGAGGAATCTCCCCATGACCACCAGAAGCAAAATCACAAGAGCTGTTTGTGGCAGGGGAAAGCACCCTCCAGAGACACATTGGGAATGGGGTATCCCTTGGATAACAGAGCAGCTGCCAATGGAGCTGAGATTTCTCCCTCTCAAACAGCTCCTTGAATTGCTCTTGGCATTGACTTTTTCCTGTTCAGCTAATTAAAAATCTGTCTTTGAGTCATAAGCCCCCATTAGTAATAATTTGCTTTGCACTTCTCCAGTGATTTATGGCTGAGATATCAAAGTGCTTTAGAAACATTAATTAATCCTTCTAAACCCCAAGGGACTGATCCACTCTCTGCAATGCACCATTGGTGGTGTAACTGCAGGAAATCCCCAGGGTTTGCTCCCAGCTGCAGGCAGGGAGAGGGGAAGGGAGCAGCATCTGACCCAGAGGCTCATTTCAGCTGCTGTCTGCAGTCAGAGATGTGCAGTCAAAATAGCAGCACTGAATCTGCAGCCACGAGCGAGCCCGAGGCACAGCTGAGCTCTGCTCTCCAGGAGCAATCCTTGCTCCCATTGCTGCCTGCCCAGGGAGGGAAGGGGAGCTGCAACACCCCAGCTCTGCTCCGTGGGTCGCATCTGGAAAGGTGTGTGTGGATCAAAACCACCTCCACCCAGAGGTGGCTTCACTGGACATCTGCACCCTGCCAGTGTCAGCAGCAGGGTCATTAATCAAAGCCACCCTGCTGCTAACTCTGTTTCCCTGGCTGTCCTGCCCATTTCTCCAGTCTCGCTTCCTTGTACAAAATTGCTCTATCACTGCTTGGAGTGCAGACCCAGAGCTGTCCCCCACACCTGGGGCAGTGCCCCAGTCCTTGCTGGAGATAAGGATTGTTGCCTCCATTGGCTTGGGAGAGGCTTTCATCCTCGCGCCCACCAATGAGCCAGTTGCCACCTGGTGTTGTCCCCGTACTTTGAATGTTGTCACCACAGGACTGCAGGGTGGAGCTGGCTTGTATGGTGTGGTGCCAAGAATGGGGAAAGGTATAAATGTTCCAGCAGCCTGCCAGAGACAGGATCTCTGAGACACTGAGGAGTGTCCCGGTTTCTCTCTGCTGGTAAAACACCACTTTGACCATGAGGGTGGCTGGTGTCCTCCTGCTCCTCTCCCTGACACTCTGCTTCTACCAAGGTGAGTCCAACATTTTGCTTAGTGCAACATTTCCTCTCCTTGCTAAAGTTCCCAGGTCTGCCACATGGGAAGGTGAGTGTGGGAAGAGACCAGCTGGTGCTGGGACCTTGCTGTGGCCCTGGGCAGGGAGTGTTGCAATGGCCAATGTGTGTTAAACCTGTTCTTGCCTGTGAGCAAACCTAAAACAAAGGCTTTGAAAGGGTGCACCCGCTCCCAAAAATGAACAGACCTGCTGGGCTGATGCTCGCTCTTCAGGGGTAGGATTTGTCCTGTAACTGAAGATTTCTAGGACAGTGTGATCCTTTCAGAGTGAATAGGTGCTATTCTGGTTTTAAAAAAGCAAATCCAAGAAGACAGGAAATGAATCTATGCAAGGGAAAATGCAGCTCTCTCTACCAAAGCCAATGTTTAAGCCAACTGTGTTTTCAAAATCCCATATGGCACAGGGGGATGAGAACATGAGCTGTTGCTGCTCCTCAGGTCCTGCTTTAGTGGGCTCATTCCAAACAGGAGGGTGCTCCTGAAGCAGGTCCTCTGTCATCCTGTTTACTGCACAGAGGCTGCTATGGCAGAGCTGTCTGAGCACAAAATCTGGGCTTATTTCAGATGAACTGAGCACACTGTGAGCTGCAGCTCCTGAGTCTGGACCAGCACTAATCCAAAGTAAAATCCTTGTAATATTAAACAGTGTGGCCACCAGCTCCTCAGCAGTTTCACTGCTACTGGGCCACGCTGGTTGTTAACAGAGATGGGGTATAAATCCTCCATGCAGATGACTTCTGGATTTATAAGCAACCCAGGATCTTCTTCTCAGCTCCACCTTTTGCCAAAAAAACCTTCAGGTTGTTTTTCAAAACACACCCACTGTGTGTTCCACCCCTGTGATCCCAACTCAGGGCCAGCTTTTCCATGGGGAAGCCCACAAAAGTCATTCCTTGATTCCACTAGCTCTGATATGAGACCTCAGGTCTCCTTCCAGGCGAGACCTTCAGCAACTTCTGTTTTGCTCTGCTTGCTTGTGGTACAAACAGAGTAGCAGTAGAAAAATCGCCCTGAATTTACTCCAGCACCTGCCCAGTGTCAGCAGGAGTTTCTCAGTTACTCATGAACATGTGGTAAGACATGAAAAAAGCCACCTTTGCTCCCTGACAGCTGGCAGGTGACGTCTCTAGAAATGCATTTTGCCTTGGCAGGGCCTTGCACCATTACAGTGTTTCTGCCAGGGGAAAGAGGGTGACGCAGCAGGGAGGGATCCAGCTGAGAAATGTGGGAGATCCAAGGGAAGAAATTGTTTTCTGGGACGAAGGTGTTTGAGTGAAGACATAGAGTCCTCAGCCTAAGCTGTCTTTATTCTGTCCCCCTTGAAAGCAGCCCGAGTGATGGGTGCTAAGGTGTCTTCTCTCCCTTTCTCCCTCTCTCTCTCCTCTTTCTCTAGGAAATGCCAACATGGATGCAGCTCCAGGAACAGAGGTGAAGTCTCCTGTTTTGTGTAGCACAAGTGAGACAGTCCTAACCCACACACTGAGGAGCCACCCTTGCTAAATACAGTGGAGTAGAGCGGGTTGGCAGCCCGAAGATGCCAGTGCCTGGGAACCCCCTTCCTCCTGCTGTGCCACAGCAAAACCCCAGTGATGGTACTGGGTTTCCACTGCATTTCCCCCAAACACTGAAGGAAAAGTTCCTAAAAAGCTAAATATTTCTGTTAACCTGCCAAGGCCAGAAATCCCCTTAGTCTCTGGCTTGTAAGTGTGAGGACAGGTATTGCTGTGGCATAAAAATAAAAACTGGGAAGAAGGTGCTCAGGCAGTGCCCATGGAGCACTATTTACTCTGTGCTGTTACTCCTCAGGGTGTGCAGCAGTGCCAGGTGGAGTTCAGCTGGCCAAGGGACATGGTGGCAGATGGTCCCGGTGTTTCTGAGAGCTCCTTGCGGAGCTCTGGGGATGGGTTATCAAGACAGACAAAATGTGCCCCTCTCTGTGAAAGCAAAGCTCCTTGGGTAAACTGAGAGCAGGTTTAAACATTTTTTAAAATCACCCTTTTGTGTCTCCAGGCAGCTTGTGAGAATTTCAACCTAAAGAGAGGGTGTACAAAGGAATTTGAACCCATCTGTGGCACGGACAACATCCTGTACAGCAACGAGTGCCTGTTGTGCCTTCACAACCTGTGAGTACCTGGACCTGCTGCGAGTCTAAATGCCACACAGATGAGGGCCACTACAGATATCTGGGATTTCCTAGAAAGAAAGCTGTTTGCATGCAGCTGGGTGGAGCGTGGGCAGCGAGCCCAGCACATCTGGCACGGATCTGGCATCCTGCGCAGATGCTGCGCCCGCTGCTCTGCTCATGTGGGCTCCAGCTGAGGAATGGGCCCACTGTGTGTGGCTCGCAGCACACACACTGCCCACGAGCAAAAACTCCCCGAACCTGCAGCTGCCAAGCAGCAGCGAGAGCTGGCAGGCATCCAGGATCTCAGACAAATGGCAAAGTCCTCCAAGTCTGCCCAGACCTAGCACACGGGCTGAAGGATGTTTTTCCAGATGACCTCAGATTTGTGGTGGCTGAGGAAAAAAAATCATGTTTTTTCACCCCAGGAATTTATAGCTGAGCTCTGCTTTCTGTCTTTTCTGCATATGAAAGGATACAATTTGCCCTGGGTATTTTTAAGAATGAGTTTTATATTTAATCTGTGCTGGTGCCAGATTGCTCTGTTCTAGCAGAAGGCCAGGTCCAAATGCTAAGGGTGTCTCTGGCAAGACTTGATGCATTTCATCTGGCTTGGGCCCTAGGTAATTTAAAGTATATTTATACATTGGAAGCACTCTGTGTCAGACAAGTGAAGGAATTATTTCCAACTCAGTGCTATTAAGTGGTTCCCAAATCTCTGTTGGGAAGATTGAGTCTTATCTGGAGCCAGATGCCCCAGTCTGCAGGGCTACGGGAGCTTCACCCTTGACTTCACTTGGTGTAGGCAGGGATTTTTGGTGATCAGGCTCACAGGCCCATCTGCCATCAGCAGAGACATTTGTGAAGTTCAAAGTCCAGCTTTTCTGTCTCTAGATGAGTGGGCTTGTGGAGCCAAATTCTGCTTTCAGGAGCATCGCCTCCCTGCAAACTCTGCAGGAACGAGGAACAGAATCCAGNAAAAAAAAAAAAGAGCCTGGATAAATATTGTCAGTTGGGTTGTCCCCTTTTTGCTTCATTAACCCAGGCTGCTGCCACATACTCTGCTGCTGGCCTGCTCAGATGCTGGTTTACCTTTCAAGGCTGAGAGTGATGCAGTCAGGCAGAGAGAGGCTGAGTGGGATCTCCTCAGCAAAGGCACCACAGTTAATGACCCGGCACGGCCCGGCAGGGCGGTAATGACCCTGCTGGAAGCCAGCAGCCCAGCACCAGCTGTCCCTGTATTGTGCAACAGATGGGGGTGGGAGGTTCATCAGACACAACATCATTAGGGCTTTGGCCACCGACCAAGAGCGGGGTGAAGTGAGCGAGGAAGGCTCCACAGTCGGCTGTGTGAGGTGGCATCCAGGATGCTCCATCTCCCCAGGGGCACAGAGGGGATGGGAGGGGATGGGAGAATCCAGTGGTCACGAGAAGGGAAATTGGGGTACAAAAAAAGAGAAAGACTGAGCTGGTGGTATGTTCAGAGATGGCCAGGAGTCAGAGGACAGATGGGATGGATGAGAAGCTGCTGCTGAATCCACCTTGTGTTGACAGGCATTGCATTCCCAGGGCTCTTAGAACTCCCGTTTGTGCAAGCTCCAAGCAGCTGCAACTGGAAATGTGCTGCTCCCGTGGGTCAGAGCCCCCAGCCTTGCAGCTCCCCTGTTCTGTTCCCCTGTTCTATTCCCTGAGGACAGGAACAGCCATTCAGTCTCCTGGCCAGGGCCATCTGGGCTGGGCACCAGGACTCTGAAGCTGCCTGGTGCCAAAAGTCTTGGGGTAGAGATAAACAGGGCATCCTCATCTATAAAGCCTTGGTTTGTGGGGAGAAGTCAACCAAGAGGCAGGATGAAGTGTCGTTTGCAGTTTTGAGTGTGTGCAACTGGCCTGACAAGAGCTGGAAGCCTGCAAAGAGTCTGGGAATAACTACAGAGAGCATCTGGCGGGTCCCTGCGGCAGCAGCATCTCACTTGTCACCTCTGGTCACTTCACTGTGACCAGCATGCAAAATGCTTTCTGCAAAATGCAAATCATTTTACCAGCATTTCTCTATAAACCAGAGAAATGGATCCGTCTTTCCAAAGAGGAGAACATCATGAACCCGTGTGAAAACAGAACAATTCAGAGTAATCAGGTCCACTACTAGGAAAAAAAAAAAAAATCATTTTTTAAAGGTAGCCTTTTAATATTTCTCTCATTTTTGCTGCAGAAGCAATCGGAAGGGGAGGCTGGGAGCAGGCCAAACCCAAGTGAGACACAGTGGCAGGCTTTTGTCTCTAAAAACCTACAAAACAAATTCATAACCTCTATTGTCTGCAGTCAGACAGGCATTAGAGGTGTCTCAGTGCTGTCCTGCAGCACGGAGGTGAATTATCCTGCCAGGAGGTGTCAGAAAGCACTCTTGAGCTTATTGGAATTAATTAACACATGTCCATGGTAACCCTGAACTCCCTGTCAAGAATATGTGGCCTTGCTTGCTGTGAATAACACTTAGATGATGATTTAAGCAGTATTTTCCTTTTTTATTTCTGCCTTTGTCCTCTGAGCCAGGCTCTGCTGTGTCTCAGGGACCCGAAGGCAACCCCCCAGCATTTTTAACCTCTCTTCCAGGCAAAAAAGCAGCCACGTGCGCATCAAGAACAGAGGAATGTGCCGAACTCAGGGCGCCGGCTCCTCTCTGAACTGAGATGCAACCGCTCCAGAGATGAGAGCACAAAGCTGTCCCCTCACCCGCTCAATCCCCCAATAAAATGGAAGCATCGCCACGTCTTGTGCTGGGATTTCTTCCACACACAGCAATCCCCCTTTCCCCGACACTCAAAGCACCCTCCTGAAAAATACGCTTTGTTCCGGTGATGCCCGTAAAGAACATTCAAGTTCAGGCTGGAGGGAGCTCTGAGCAACCTGGTCTAGTTGAAGATGTCCCTGCCCACCGCCGGGGGCTTGGAGCAGATGCCCTTTAAAGGTCGCTGCCAACCCGCCCATTCGGTGGTTCCGCCGTTCCGCGGGCGCGGAGTGCGGATGGAGAGCGGGAGGAGCTTTCGGCACTGGAGGCCGCTGTTGCTCCGCCGCAGCCGGGGCCGCTGCCGGAGCCGAGCCCGCAGCTGGAACCCGCAGCTGGATCCCGCAGCTGGATCCCGCAGCTGGCGGGAGGCCGGGGGGGTGCGGGGAGCGGGCGGGCGGTGCTGCTCCTGCCGGCCCTGCCGGGGGGCTGGAAGCTGCTCCGGTGGGGGAGCCGAGGCGCTCGGCCTCGTCACGTCCCTGTCCCTCGGGCAGCTTCACGGGGATGCTCCGCCCGGGGGGGCTGCAAGGGCGAGAGTGGCCCTGGAGGGTGTGCCCTGCGCTGGAGGGATGTGTCTGTCTGCGTGGCACGGGCACAGCACTGCCAGCTGCTCCCTGAAGAGCCGGGCACTCCTTTGCTTGTGACAAAGGGCTGTCGTGAGTCAGCCCAAATCAGCCTGGGATGGAGCATTTGGAGTTGGGGATCGAACCCTCATGGGGTTCCCCGTGGGTCATAGCCCTTCAGTAAATAACAGTTTGTATTTGGGGCAAACCCAACGCTTTGTTCTTAGCAAATCCTGAACTTCACTTGTGGGAGAGAAGATGAGTTCTCTCTGTGAAGAAGTGGCTGAAACAAACAAACAAACAAAAAAAAA
>VXAC01002803.1:320287-336109 GCA_013399225.1 Rhipidura dahli | reverse complement strand
AAAAAAAAAAAAAAAAAAAAGAAGCATGATCCAGCTGAGATAGCTCCAGTGCTCGTTTACAATTTCAAATGCAGCCAGATGCAGCTGGAGGCGGGGGAAGCACAGCTCCTCTTCTCAGATCTGCCAGCGAGTGCCTGCAGTTGAGGGAGAGATGAAAAACGACTCACTTTGCCCACATGTAGTATTAATGCCCTAAAGGTGGTAGTCCCAAATAGGCTTGGGACAGTGAATTGCCTTGACATCTTTGCACACAGGGGATCCTGGAAGGATGCTTCCCACAGCTGGGATATTGCTGATTCTGCTGCATCATAAGAAACGGAGCATAGCTTTTATCCTGGGAGATCTCTGCAAGTGAGGCTGGCAGGAGGGGAGGCTGATCCTACACCATTCATTCACCGCCCTTGGGCTTTGTGGCATGGCTAAACCCACCTTAGCCCCAAACTCATCCCAGCTGGCTCCTTCTACCCAGCAGAACACTGAAAAGTGCACCGAGGCCAGTTTATGCTGCGCAGAACATCTTCCCTGCCCATGCCATTTCTGGGAAACATCACCCAGTGTTAGCCAGGAGCGTTTCTTTGATGAAGTGAGGTGCTGACCGAGCCTGCAAAGCAGCAGGTCTCGCCAGCCGCACTGCTGAGCGCAGCCTGCGTCTCCCCAGGCGCTGTTCTGATGAGAACTGGCATTCCTGCTAAATGTCAGCCACATCCGTTTCACAGCGAGGTCCATATCAGCCTGGAGATTACGGGAAGCAGCAGGTCAGGGGCCACTCCGTAGCTCTGCATTGTGGGGGCCCATCAGGCAGAACCAGTGGCAAGTTTCCAGAAGGGAATGATTCCTGTCCATATTTCAATTTTGGCTTGAACGAGGGCAAATCTGAGGTGCAGGTGCAAAGTTTAGACTCATCCTCAAAAGCCTGTCTTCTGCCCCCATAAAAGTTCTTCCCTGAAGCCAAGGAGGGGAATGCTTCATCCAAGCTGCTTCTCTGCCATCTGATCCCAGCAGAGCCTGGAGCTGTCCTGCCAGCAGCCAGCCTGACTTTTCTGAGACACCAGCTTGCTTCCCTGTGTCTCTGTGATGCTGTTTCCAGTGCTGCTGAGCTGGCAGGGACAGGGCAAAAGGGAGAGTGACAGGAGTAATGGCTTCAATTCTTGGTTTCTTTGTCTAAGTAGCTGCAGCCCTTCAGCCTCCTACCCAGGGCAGTGCTTCTGGCCGTGTGTTTGGGAGTGGCCTGAACACGATTTGAATCGTGCAGCTAGGGAAAAAACAGGATTTTCCAAATCAGAGGAAGGGCTCAGCCATCTGCCTCCCTTCTCCTTCCTTGTGGCTGCTCCCAGAGGGGTCAGCCAGGGCAAAAATGGGAAGGCCAAGATCACATGGTGGGTGAGGAGAATCCCAGAGGATGGGACAAAAGGCTCAGCATTTACTGCCCCGAGGGAACTCAGGCACAGAGCAACGCAATTCCTGCCCCAGTGCCGCAATTCCTGCCTCAGTGCCATGCTGCTCGGAATAAAAACTAATTTAATGACAAAGAGGGGAAATTCCAAGAATAATCTCGGTGGTTGCAACAGCCAGGGCTCCAGAAAAAGCAGGATATACCCACAGGGCCAAGCCCTGTCCAGCTCCCAGCCTGCCTCCCCTGGGAGCAGCAGCACATCCACGGGAGGAGCAGGTGGTTTGGAAGCGGGCAATGCTTCCCTTCATCTCCCTCCTCCTGCCATCCAGGGGCATCTCTCCTGCAATCCTTCACCAGGATTTGCTTTTTGGTTGGAAACTTTTTAAAGCAGGGTTGCATCTCAGTGCCTCCAAAGCAGCCCTGGGCACTGCCAAGCCTCAGAAATGTAACAGGAGTGATGAAAACACAACAGCTAAGGACAGAAAGCCCAGGGGAGCGTTTTCAGATCAGGAAAACATGTTTCTTTAAATTGAGACTTTTCTGCCAGTAAAAATTCTTGCAAAATTCAGCTGGGGAAGCCCTTCCCCCTCCGCCTTCTGGAACACTTTCCTGAAGCTCCCACCTGGGAGGCAATATCTATTTCCATTGCCAGTGGCATTTGACTTCATGATGTCATGGCAGCATACTGTGAACTCAGGTTTAGAACCAGACTGAGGGACTTCAGTGAAATGCAAGACCCAAGCTGAGAAGAAACCCTGAATTTTTGGTAGTTGCAAAATATTCATGTATTCAGGCCTGTTTGGAAGAGGCAGCTTTGGTACCACCTTTGCCCACTGCAGCCTTCCCCAACATTCCCCTGCTAAGAAGGCTTCTATTTTAGCCACGTTTTCGACATCAGATTTGTTTTTGCAGTCTGGAAATAAGCAGAGCCTTCCTCAGATTTGCTGCAGCTGCCAGAGGGCACTTTCTGTGAGGCATGTTCAGTTCTAGGAGACTTGTTTAGGGGGAGCTGAATTAAACCCATTTTTGTGGGCTGGCAAGGAGAGCTCCCCTTTGCAGACACCCCATGGGAGCCCATCTGCTGCTGGAAAGGCTCCTGTGTGCTATGATGCTTCCAAATGCCACCTCCCAGATCTGGCCTTTGGCAGAGGATGCAGACAGAGGTGTCCCTGTGCCCAGGGCAGGGCAGAGATCCAAAGCCTGCTCTCCTTGATGGGTACACAGCCACTTCAGCTGCTGCTGTTGTGACAACCTCAACGAGAGATGTCAGGAGTGCCAGCAAATGCAAACAGTTTTGTCATGGTGGAGAGGCAGCTGCCAGCCCAGCACAGCAGCACTGCTGTGGCAGAGGGTCACGCTGCCAAGCTTGGGGCCACCAGAGGAAATACCAATTGGTTCCACCCAAGTGGGAAATGACAGTGGTAATGCTCTGCAAAGGAAAAGTCTGACTGAAATGGAAGGATGCTTCTAAACTGCAAATTTCCTTTCATCTAAACCACAGCTCAGGCTGCGTAGGGAAAAGCTGTCCTTGGCAAATGCATGGGAATGAGCTGGAAGTGGCTCTGCACTGACACAGAGGGGCTGTCCCCAGGGCTTAGTGGGGCTAGAGCAGGATCACTGCCAAATAAGAGAGTGGACACTTCTCAGTGGCGGGCTGAAACCACCCTGATAACCACAGACATGGCACAAATAGCCACAACTGGAGCTGCACATTTGAAGCAAGATCTCAGCTTTTGCTTTCTAACATCTCTGAGCTGTTACAGAGAAGGCAGATGACAGTAAGAGTTTGTATTTCTCTCTATCAAAAGGCAGTAAGCTTCCAGGAATCGGGAGCATCCAAAGTGTTCCACAGACAGCAAAGCAGCCCTGCCAATGTTTCAACGCTTACTTTCCTGGCCTTTATCTTTCATCAGGCACACTCCACTCAGAGCAAGGACAGGAGGGGCTGGAAGTGCCAGCTCTGCGTGGTGCTGGCACGTGGAGCTTGGATTCCTTGTGCTCTGCACGCTGTTGGAGACCTCCCGGCGCTGCAGTCGGCATTAACGCTGCAGGTGGACTCAGGGCTGAGAAGTTCTGCTTCCTTCCAGCTAAACAGCACAGCTCCTGGAAAGCTCCCAGGCAAAGGTCCTGCCCTTCACCTATGCCAGAACAATAACCTGTTGTAGCACGGCTCAGCAGGGCTGGATTGCAGACATTTTTTCCAATAACTTCAGCGCTTTTCTAGCGGCAAAAGGACGCCACAAATAGAAAATCGCGCGTGCCCTTTAACCCTAGCCGGCTGCTGGCCCCTGAGAGAAGGTTGGATCCTTCCCGGCACACCCTGGCACGGATTTAGGTGGTGATCCACCCCCACACCTGCGTGGTGGGGGGCTGGGAAGCTCTCCTTTGCTGGCAGATGGTATAATGTGGCTTGGAGCCACAAAGACATTAGGTCAGTGCAAGTGTCCAGCTTGCAGGTGGCATCGCTCTCATGGACCAAGATCTGATGCATTAATCAGAGACCCCCTATCAGCCCTCTTTTCTGAAGTCATTATCCACAAGGAGAAGGGAAGCAGCAGCCTCCCTACATGCCACATCACACACCCTGGGGCACTGTGCCCCCCACTAAAGCCCTCATGGGCACAGATGGTGTTTAACTCCAGGACCTGAAAGCAAAAGCCAGGATCCCTCAAGTCGGGCACATCAGGGGCTAAAACACAGTGGTGAAAGAGCCAAGGCAGGACTGACGCATGAGGCAAGGCATGGCTGGGGCAGAGGAAGATGCCCCACAGCCCTTGCACTGATGGCCACGTGCTGGTCCAAAGGGGGATGATGAGTTATTGCACGCGGCAGTGAGATGGCACCAACGCCTGGCTCAGCGTGCCAATACCTGTGGATATGGCAGAGCTCTGGATCCGGCCCCAGCAAGGCACCACAGGGAGCTGCACCAGCACAGCTGCAGCTGCTACTGGGCTGGAAATGTTTCTGGCTGCCCCAGGTCTTGGGCAGGAGTTGTCTCTCTTTCCTCACCCCATTCGTGGTCACAAGCACACAGGAATTTGGTAACCAAAGGGATTGTTCAGTGCTCATTTCCAGGGGGATGGAGCTATAGGTGATGACTCTCCTGGCCTCTGCTGGCATTCCTGGCTGGTTCAGGACACTGCACCAATGGCAACACAGAGGGGAAGAAAAACATCTGCAGCAGGAGCTCCTCTCCTCCACCCAACAGCAGAACCCACACAGTGCAAGAGGGGAGTGGAGGTCTTGCCCTGCCAGCATGGATAGGTTGTTTTAGGGAACAGCACACACATTCATCCTGTCTGGAAGGTTCCAGGAACCATGCAGACTCGGCTACAGTGTTTTAAATCAAACCAAATCAAACCTGTGTGGGACAGAACACCAGAGTTCTGCCCTCCCACCCTTCTCTGGCCACTGATGACCCCAGTGCCCTGAGCTCAGCTTCTGCCATTCAACTGGATCTTCTCATTTTGGTACTCAGAAACAATCACTGCCATGCCTGAGCTTTCCAGTTTTCCTGGCAGTGTGAGAGAGACAAGCAGAGCATATAAACTAAGATAGAGTACAAGGCCAAGGTCTTTCTGAGGAAAAACTGAAATATTAAGCATAAACTGGTTGGTCGTAACGAGTGCACCATTGTTTCTGCTGTTCTTTTTTAGTTCAGAGCCACAAATAACCCCAAGCTCTTGGCAAAGGAAAGGGACTATCTGGTTACAAATAAATTCCCAAAAAGCAATTAGGAAAAAGTCTATTCACCTCTATAGGCTCTGGGGCAGACAAACATCTTTTGGTTCCAGCTCTGACATGCTCCCTATCCTGATCCAACTCCTTTTAAAGATAAATCCTGCCTTAGAGGCAGCTAATTGACTTCAAAGGCAGGTCCAGGCTTTTCCAGTTCTCTTATAGGCGAAGGGAAGGTTTTGGCCTAAATAGGGCATATCTAAAGTTGTGTAGTTGAACTGCCATTCTCAGAAATAAGGCCCATGAGAGCAAAGTCACCCCCAGTAACCAGTCCCCACAGCAGGAGAACTGTCATAAACAAAAAGACTACAATAAATTTCTGCACTTCAAATAAGACTCAGAACAATCTCTTTAAAGACTCAGAGACACTTGCACCTTTGGGTGCTGCCTGAAAGACTCAAAGACATTTGCACTTTTAGTGCTGGACTTTAATATAATTGATGGACCCTTCCTTTTTAAAGAATTTGTTAAAGGTTTTGAGAGTTTTAAGTGTTTTTAATTAGTTTTAAGGGTTTCAAAGGGTTTAACCAGTTCCAAAAGGGATTCTGAGAGTCCTAAATGTTCTGAATGTTCTTAATCGTTTTACCCAGTTATGGAAAGTTGTAAGTTAAAATAAGAAAGAGTTTTAAATGTTTATTAAGTACTTTAAAATTGAAATAATAAAGATTTTTCCTTATGTTTTAATCCTAGGTGGAACAGAGAGTGCCCAGCCCCCTGGCCCAATATTAAGGGCTCACTGGCACCCTGTTACTAAATTTGGAAACTGGCGGTTGGGTCTGTGACTTGGATGTATCCAGGCCGGCATACTAATGAGGCTCCTTCCCGCCAATGTAAATGAGATAAGAACCTCCCCTAAGCAACACCACCTCATTGGCGGGAGGGACCCTCTAATTAATTAGTATGCCCAATAACATCAGGCCTGAGGGGAGGACACATCCACAGACCCAACCCCTCTAAATTCTCTATAAATTGGAACCTCCCCAAGGGGAGGGGGCTCACTTTGAGTAACCTTCAGCACGGTGCTCAGTGAGTTCCTTTGCCTCTGTGCAGATTAGCTGCTGCAGAAGGCGCGGGCCAGGAAGTGGTCTCTTACTCTCTATTCCACCTCAAGGAGTTAAGTTTAATTAATTTAAGCTTAACTCTCCCCTGGCTCGGGCTCCTTAGGCTTGCGATAGGCAAGCCTGAGGCACTCAATCCTTGACCGGGACCGACCCCGCCATTTTTGACGAGCCACATTTTTCTTTCCTTTTGATTTGGGATCTCGGAATTTACTCGTTAGTGTTCTCAATAAATCAAACCTGTTTTGGAACCTGACGAGAGAACTGTCTGCTTATTTCTGACAAGAACTTTCCCATGCAAACACGTTCCTGTTCTTTGGGGCATGGTATGTACAGCCTCCATGAGCCAGTTCATCACTTTCAGGCTCTAGTGCCTATTTTAAGCCCATAATTCTTACTCACTTGTGCAAAACACAGCTGGGATGACCCACAGAAATTGAGGCAAAGGAAATGAGCTCCAGAGCTGGATCTTCAAGGGTCGCAGCTGGAGACAGAGTGGCTGCAATTCTGAAAGCCATGAAGGCTTCCTCATCCAAATATATATATACCCATATATATAGAATGGCCAGAAAGCTCCTTACCAAAGTGGAAAGTGGAAAGCAGCACCTTTGTCACATTATCCCGTTCCACACTCCCTCTCTGCTGCTGCTGTTCGAAGGGTTTGGCTTTGGAGAAGCCTTCAAACACGCCCTTGGCTCCAGGTCACCAACCTGAAACATGTGCTCTGCACAGAAGGGTCAGCAGCACTCCACGTCCCCACTTGCCTTGGACCCATTTGTCTTCCCCATGAGAAAAAAGCCACAAATCAGACAGAGGACACAAAGAGTAGCCACACAAGCTGTTTTGTTTCAGCAAAGATAAGGCCAGAGACCAAACAGGAACCTCAGAGGAGAATTAAAAATATCACTGCAAACTTGCAGCCTGGCACTGTGCCTAATTGGGCACTGCCCACATCGAGGGGAAATATTCCTGTGAAAACCTGGCGCTGAGTAACTCGCTCCCAGCCCGGAGATGGGATCCTGCACAAACACCTGCCACTGGAAATCCAGGAGGGGAGATGTAACAGGAAGCGGCAGGAGGTACACAAAATGTAATTTTCTCTTCCTCTGATCGAGCATGTTGAAGAATAACTTGCCTGTGTTGAGACAGAGTGTGAATACCACCTTGTCAATAGATAGAAGTCATGGGGTTGTTGAGCCAGTCAGGGCAAGAGGTTTTATTTCCAGACCATCAAGGGAGAAATAATTCTTTAGAAAAATCAATGAAATTTAAATGAGTACATAGGAATGGCTGTTTTAGTCCCTAAGGTCCATCCAGCCAAGCACTGTGCTTCCAGCACAATATGCCCTTCATCAAGAGAACGGAGCCGTGCAGTTCCCGAGGGCACCGTGAACGTGAGAGATGCCTGGAGATGTGAAGTGCCACAAAACAGATGCCATCCCCTCGGATCCTCCCAGCTCCCCCACATCCAGCATCAAAATTAGGCTGTTTGGGTAGAAAACTACCCAAAAGGTGGAGGATCTGAGGGCCTGGCAACCCCATCCACAGCTCAAGCTCACAGCCAAGGACTCAGGGGCCCAGTGGCTGAGGAATTATCTTGGCAAGGAGCTGCTCCGTGGCAGAGGGGTCACATCCCCCTCTGTGTGGCCACATACAGAGGGGCATCACTGTCCCCAGCCACCCATCTGGATCATGGCAGCTGGGCTGGAGGTTTCAGTCCCATTCTGCCACCCCTCCTGAGCCTGGGAATGAGAAGAATCTGTCTGTGCCAATGGGAAAACTGGTGAAGTGTCTGGTGTGCTTCCACAGCTTAAAAGAATCCTAATTAAACACCAAGAGATGCTTTTCTCTGTTCACAGCTTCCATTCTCTCCTCAGCACTCAGTCACCAAGGCCTGGGGTCTCAGCTCAAGGCTGGTTCTGGCAGTGTCTGACTCTGCAGCTCTGGAGCTCAACCCTTCCAAAATGCCATCAACAGCTGTGCCATCTCTCTAATTTCATGGCAATACCACCAATTAATAAAAATAAAGCTTGAAGGAGCCTAAGGAGCTCAAAGATGTATCAGGTGTTTTTCTACTTTCTTTTCGGAGGCTTCCAGTAATGGAATCTCCACAACTTCCCCAAGAAACCATTTCTCAGCATCTGTGTCTTTCTGGTTTGGCTCAGACATCTTCTCCTAACCAAGAAAGAGGAAAAAAACCCATTTTCTTCCTGTTTTCAGTAGCTTTTTGCATATTGCAAGAGCTTCACACTATCCTGTTTTGCCTCAGTCTTCAGTAAACAATTTTCTCCCTTCCTTCCATCTCCTGCTAGGTCAGATTTTCTCTCCTTCTCCCTGTTCCTACTGCTGTCTTCTATTCTTACCCGAATCCAAACCTGAAATCTGATGCTTGGGGTAAGTTCCATCAAGCCTTTCCCACCAGCCTTCTTGCAGGAGACTTTGACCCACAAAGACCATGCATTATTCAGAGCAGTTCTTTGGCATTTCTGCTTCACTGACACACAACACAACGCTGATCATTTCACCTTTATAGCTCCTGGCAAAGTCTGTCAAACCTCAGCCTTGTTCATAACCACTCCTTTAGCATCCTGAAAGCCATTGGAGCCCCTCCAAGCCTCACGCTGAGACTTGGTGACTTCTTGCTCTCCCAGCCCTTAACACGCACATTTTCAGCTTCCCAGACTGACAATACCTCTGCAAAGGGGAACGTGAGACTTGTTTGCCCTCCTGCTCTTTAATTGCTGTCCTTGCCCCAGGCAGATCCGTGAAGTCATCAGCCGTGATGGAATCCTGCATTTCCCACGTCTGCAAATATTTTCTAAAATTTCGTTTCTTCCTTTAAGACATCAAAAACTAGGTCAAAAAAGAACAACTGGGATATTTAAGAATCGGGTTTGCCTTTGGCTTTTATGATCAAGGATGCTTTTAATATTGAATGTTCAGCTGTCAACATCGGGACCGACTTAATAATAAATGTCTGACATTTCAGTCATTATTCAGAGTTTTTAATCCTTCCCCCCCTCCTCCAGTGCCTGCCTGTTTACTGAAAGAATCACGTTGGTGTTTGCTCTGGGAGCCTGGGAGCTGAAACAGGAACGAAGCTCCTCATAAATACCCAGCAGCCTCTCCCAGTCAAAAAAACCTCTCTGGAAGGTCAGCTGGCAGCATGTGCAGGGGAGGAGAGGATGCCTGGGGAGGGCAGTGCTATGGGAACCTGCTAATAAACCCAGCACAGCAGTCCTGGCTTGCCAAAGCCTGGGCTGGCTGCCACGCATGGATCAGAGCTCCTGTGGAGTTCCACGGGAGGGAGAGTGGCCGGCTGGGCTTTGCTGCTGCGACAGCCTCTGGATTTCCTCGCTGTGTGGGCTCCCCCCACCACTCCACAGGCACTGTCCTGCTTCTTTGTGGCTTCTTTTTCCCTTCTTCCTCTGCAGAAATCTCGGTCTCAACAAGAGTTGTCTGACTTTCACAGGGTCAGCTTCCCACGGGGACACGTGGCTGCTGCAGAGTGAGAGGACAACAGGAGGGGACAGCTGCACCCTCAGCATCCCTGCAAGTCAGCTCTGGGACCTGTGGGAATCACACCACACATGGGAAGGGACACTGGTGCTAGGCCAGATTTCGTAAATCACGTAATAAATGTTTCAGTTCTTTAAACCTTTCTTAGTTCCAAGGTTCTGGCTTAACGTGTTCCGTGTTTGGGGGATGTTTTTTATCTTTATGTCATATATGGCAGCCTAATTACAATTATCTCATTACCTCAAAGTTTTGGAATGAAGTTGCTACATGTAATTATGGGCACATAAGTGAGAATAATGCCATGTCCAACACCATGCAGATACCTGAAGGCTCAACATCACAGCTTGCACCCAGGCCAAAATTCACATTTCCAGCAGCTTATTAGATAAGTTGTCCACCCTCTCCATCTCACGACACATGTTGTGCCCTGGGTGGGGGTTTTTTTTGCCATATTTAGCAAAGCTAAAACTCGTAGTTTTCCTGCAGGTTATTGCCCACCCCTCCAGAGGCACTGCAGGCTGCTTTCAGCTTTTTTGTGTGAAAACCCCACACAATTCTGAGTGTCCTCCGGGAGCTGCAGCGGCAGGTGACACACGCACGGCAGGTGTGGATGTCCAGGGGGAGGATGCACAGCCTGTTTCAGGTAAGGATGGGTGCATGCCCAGCTCCACCCATTCACCTCTGTCACCAAGACCCTTTTCTTTACACAAGCACCCAGCTCAGATCCTTTCATGGCCATGAGCGTTGTCCTGCCGTCTTCTCCACTCTGCTTTCTCCATCTATCCTACAAACCACAGCAAGGACACGTCACCTCCTCATCCTGTGGGCTGCTGTGAGTCCTGCTGAAAGCACACACGGTTTTGTTATGCAAAAGATCGTACAAAGAGTCCCCTCCGTGCAGCAGCAAACAACACAAACATTCCTAAATGAGACCAGCCAAACCCAGAGGCAGATCCCAGCAAAATCTATAGGGAGATACAAATTATTCCGCTGCATGCCTGACTGCCAGGAGGAGTTTTGCAAATGCTCTAATGAAGTCTGGACTGCACCAAGTCAGAAATTAATTCCTGATGATCTCCAGCACAGAAGCAGCTCTTCATTTGTCTTTTCAGCCAAGAGTTGCTTGAGTTTGCTGCTTTTCTCTTTAGGAATTAAACGAACAAGTGATTACGTGGGCAGAAATAAAACTGGAAATAAAAAAGAGAGCATGAGAGAAAACCCCTCCAGTCGACTGGTGGAAGTTGAGGCAAGTAATGGCTGTAAAGAGGCACCTGCCTCACACAGCCAGGACTCCAAAGTCAGAGGTTGGTCCATTAGAGCTTTGCCAGCAGCAGATTGACTTAAAAATATGTAAACCAGCTGGTTCTGATACTTGTGTTTTCTTTGTGTACCCGGTGCTGACAAACACCAGCCATTTCTACACAGCCTTGGGAAAGCTCTTGTTCTGGAAATCATTTTTTCATGCAATTATGGTTTTCTCTGTTGAATGTCACGTGTGCAGAGCTCATTGCTGGAGGTAGAAAAGAGGCTTCTGCTTCCAGAAGAGGCACGAAGATGGGCCACTTTTGGCTGGAACACAAAACATCATTCCTCACTGGCAGGGCACGTGTCCTCCCACGCGTCACCCAGCTCTGGCTGCCTGCTTTGCTGTGGCCCCTCTCCCAGTGGCCACATGTCCTCTCACCGGGCTTCACGCTGGGGCTTCAAGTGAGAAATGTGATGCTGTTGCTAAAAGCTGCTGGCGTGGTGTGTCTGGAAGGTGTGAATGGCATCTCAGCTCCAGCGGCTGAGCGCTAAACACCGGCCACGAGCAGGTCCCCGCTGAGACTGGGGCTGTGGTAGCCCAGGCTGGGACTGAAGGGTGGATGGATACTCACACCAGCTTTGGATGAAAGCTGACTGAGGAATCAGGGAAAAAGTCCTGCCCTAGAAAACTTCAAAATCAACCGAGCAAAGATAAAAGCGTAATGACCAACCCTTGGGACCGTGTTTCTCCAGGGATGGGCAAGTGAGCAGCTGGCTGGGCTCCAGGCTCAGAGCACAGTGCCAAACCTTCTCTGTGTGGGGAGCACGGAACAGGGGGAAGCCCAAGCCCAACAGCCAAGGAAGCACTGAGCAGATAAAGCTGCTTCAAAAGTTTTGCCTGGTGCAACACTTGAAATCTGGTGCTGGCTTGGCACAACCTGGCACAACCCACCAGGGCCATACCCCCTTTTCCCCCTCGTTTAGCACTGCCAATGTATCACAAACCAGGTAAATTCTCCCTGAGCTGAGCAATTCAAACAAGCTGTGCCTAATAGTCCATCTATCTCGTTGCTATTTATTTTGGCATCTTTGACTGTTTTAAATCCCACTTAAAGCCGTCTAACAACCAAGATTACGCCACTCTCAACCACCAAACAAACATCTCTGTCACTCTGTGTACACTGGAAACATGACTTTCCCCCACCACCACCCTCCTTTTTGCTCATAGAACACTGGCAGCAAATCACACTGAGCTAAGAGGGAGGGGTGAGATGATAATTATGTTGTGCGAGTCCAAAGTGTGACACCAACATTTCCCGCTGGCACCAGACACTGTGGAGAGGACCTGTGTGGGCTTGTAGCACACAGGCACGCTGAGAAGGATCCACAGGTGTCCAGTTAAATAACAGTCTCTCTGCCCTGCCATCCGATTCTCCTCCAAATAATCAGTCAGGCTTGGCTAGTGTCAGGCAAAACACACATCACCTGCAACACCAGACCCTGCTGAGAGCAGCTCTGGAGGCTCCCAGCCATCCCCTGTGAGGGCAGGATGTGACACACAAACAAAATGCCCAAAAGGATTTTGACAAAGTGACATTTTAAACCATGGTTGAAAATTTCATCCAGCCCAGGGCGCTTGGCTGCTGCAGCTCTTTGCTTCTTTCCAGTCTCCTGGATGCACGCACAAAGCTACCCCAAATCTCCGAAAAGAGCAAAGTTTAGGGCTGGGATTTGTGTCAGTTCAGTTGATGTGTGTCAGTGAAAGCATCTCCTTTCAAGCATCCCTCTGCCTGCCTCACACACCCCTTCCCATGAGCTCTTTTCCACAGGAAAAGCTGCTTTGTGAAACAGAATTTTCTATAGAAGTGCTTCGATTTTGATGACTTTTCCTGAAATTTCTGATTTTCTTCTTCAGAAGTCTGTTGTCAAAAAATTATTTTTCCCCCCGGTTGTCTATTTCAGGGTTATTTTGCCACATATTTCACCAACTCTATAAAATAAAATATTTAGCTTAGATATAGATTAAAATATTTAACATTCAAAAAAAAGACAACCATCCCAGTTTTATCAAAGTAGTTCTTTTGAATCAACCAAAATTGTTCAGGATTTTCTTCTCAAGGATGTCCCAAGAGCTTAGAAAATGGAACATTTCCTGCCATTTTCCCACCAAACACACCTGGACATCCCAGAGCTCGTATGAGAAAAAAGTGCTCCAGCTCCACCACAACACCATCCTCATGCCTGCTCTGTTGCTGAATGCTTCAGGAGGCTCCCCAATGTGTTCTGCACACATGAAGCAGCTCTTTGAGCACTCTCACTGTCTGTGCAGAGCACTTCATGAGCCTCCATCCAAGGAGGTGGAACGATGGGATGATCCTAAATCCAGTTCTCACAGCCCTTACTCGTGTGCACGGCTCCAGATTTGTGCAGCTCAGCCTTGTTTGCATTTCAGGAGCCTTCGAGCAAACATTAGCTGAGAGGAAAAACAGATGGTGCAATTAAAACCCCAAATTCTCCACAACAGGATGCCCTGACAAATCTCTCAACCCTTCCCTGGAAGGCTGAGCGGGGAAGGTGGAGCAGGCAGGCTTTGCTGTCTCTGTGCCGTGCAAGGAGTCAGGTAAAGGACCATTTCTGAAGCTTGAACAGTTTCTTTTAGGCAGAAGATCTGAGAGTCCCAGAAAATCAAGGCAGAAAGGCCCAAAATGCCCGTCCAGAACCTCACAGCATCTCAAAGCAGCAGCCAGAGACCAGCACTTTCCTCTGTGCAGCTTTCCAGCAGCAGGGGCAAAAAGCTGAGAGAAACAGCTCTGGAGGCAAGAGGATGGAGAGCTTTGAGAGGGAAACCTGGGCTCAGCTGCTGCAGGGATGAATTTGGAGAGGATTCCAGCTCTGCACACCAGTGAACACACAGGGCAAGTGCCTCTCCCTCCTCACCAGCACCTTCCTACACGGGGGGAGCCCAGGGGGCCACCAAAGAGCTGCAGAAAGGCCTGGGGGAGCACCCAGGGCTGCACCTGGAGCACACACAGCACCTGGAGAGGAGCAGAGGGGGCTGTCAAGGGGCAGTGTGTCCCCCAAGAACTCACCCTCACCCGCAGGGCTGCCCAGCCTGGAGGGCTTTGTCAGTGGCATTGTTATTTGGAAGCTGAGTTAAATTGTTCTGATTTTTTCCAAAGAGCTCCACAGAGGCTCTCAAATGTGATTTTCATTACCAGTCATATTCAAGAGCCATTCACCTCCCGACTTGTGCCACCAGCATCTGGTCCATAGCACACAACACTCTGCTTCCTCAGGATGTGTGAACCTGGCTCAAAAAAAACCCCCAAAACAACCAAGCAAGGTCTTGGCAGCTTTGTCTTTCCTGACAGCACAAGCCCAGACTTCAGGAGCCACCATGTGGCTCACAGCACACCCAGGGCTCTTTTTTCCCTTTAAAAATCCTCAAGCTTTTTGTGCCTCAACTTGCTCAATTTGCTTTGTGGGCTTGTTCCACCTAAAGTCACCACAGCCATTCCCTCGTCGTGCTCCCAACAGTTTGGGGTGAAATGCAGAAGGAGGAGTTCTTTGCTGCAGCACAAGGCACCTTCTCCACGTCACAGCAGGCGTGGCACGAGGTCAGGACATTTTCGACTCCTCCACACTCCCAGAGACAAGAAACAAATGTCACAAAGTCCCCCTGCCTGCCAAATCCAGGCAGAGGCTGCCAGAAAGAGACTGCCTGAACTTCATAGCCAGAACCTGCACACTCATCTCCCTGGCACAGGCAGGGAGGGCTTGGGGTGCAGAGGATTAGCAGGGAGCTCTGCACCTCCTCGAGAAGCTGGGAGTCACATCCATCCATCACAGCTTCCAGGAATTATGGAAAGCACAGAAAGCTCTTACTGCTTTTCCAAATAGAGCCCATCTCTGACGCCAGCATTTGATGAGCTCCACATGACTCTGGCATCGCCAAAAAGCACCATCATCCAAGAGTACCTGGGAATCCCCAGCTGGGAAGGGATATTGGGAATAAGGAGCACTCATCTCCACTGCATTCTGCAGTGCTGTTGCCAGCAGAGAACGTGCCAAGGGTTTGGTCACATTTCAAGGAATCTTTTTCCTTGATTCCCAAAAGAGGATTCAGAATTTCCTCTAGAAAGTGAAATAACCCCAATGGTTGCAGCTCTGCTGCTGCAGAAAGAATTTTATCCCACGTTAGTTCGAGACATGACAGAATCCCTGCCCAAAAGCACAGTCCTCCCAGATGGACAAACATCCTTCTCTTTGCAAACTCCCCTCGGACTTTCAGACACGCAGACCCCATTTAAAAGCACCCCAGGGAGATGTTGAGACTTTTTCTCAGTTAATTACTGAGGCCCCCAGATGCTCATTATGCCTTCCTCTACTTCTACCACTCCTAGCACACACCAAAAACACTGCAGCAAATGCTGTGGGCCATCCTCAAGAGCTTTTTCTTTCTGTGCCCTGTTTCTGTCCCCCAGGCAGGATCCATAGGCAGACTGCAGCCCTCATGTCCAGACACACAGAACAAATCCCAGCTTCTCAGTGACTGTCCTAGGCTCTGGGAGAAACAGCTTTTTTTAAATTTCCCCAGCTGTAGATGTTTGTTTTATGTCCCTAAGAGGTTTCAAGGAGGGCATTTCTTGAAAAGCTCTCTCTCCCACAAAAATCCAGCCTGCTCCTTGCTTTTATCTCTGTAAGAAGGAAAGACCTGCTACCACAATCACTGTGCTTACTTGCTTTCAAGTCCACAGAATCAGGGGACATATGCCTGCACCCAACGCCAGCGCTATGCAAGAGCCATTTCCAAGTCAGCTGCTCCAGTACCTTGTTCCAAAGTATGTTTGGTCTGATTTTCCTTCTTTT
>VXAC01002803.1:266843-319464 GCA_013399225.1 Rhipidura dahli | reverse complement strand
AAAGCTTTCCCTTTTTTTCCTTTTTTTTTTTTTTTAAAGAAAAACTCCTTCTCTTCCTTAGGTGTTTGGGAAAGCAACTTGCTTATCCTCTCACAGCCAGGAAAGGTGCCATCAGCAAGGGTGAGGAATTCATCAAAGCTGCATTTTCATTCTACCTCTGGACCATCAGACTCCCAAATTAGTCTTATTCCCAGCAACACACCATGGCAAATGTATCATCCACACCTTGGCTCAGCCCAGAAGCAGACGGCTGCCCTGAGAAAACCGTGCCAGACCCCCTGCAAAAAAACAAACAAAAAAAAAGCCAAGAGGAAAATGTAATTTTGCATCTGGGAATCTTGACTGTCTCCCAAAGCAGCACTAATCCACCTCACCTTCCTAAACTCCACCAGGAAATAGCTGCAAGGAAGGGGCGGAGGAGGAAAGAACCACTTATGAAGCATCAGCTGCAGTCTAATTAGAGCTATTAGCAAGCTCTTAGTGGTGTTTATTAGCCCTCACCCAGCGTTGCTGAATGAAGCGATCCTGACATCAGCCTTCTGGCGTGGAGAGCCATGCTCCAACCCCAGCTCGAGGAAGAGATGTGTTCAGGAAGGCCAGGCTGGTTTCAATCACAGCTGTAACTCTCAGAGGCAGCTCAGAGTTTGTTTTGATCACATGGAAACCAAGGTCCCAGATAAGGGGAACCCACCCTGCACAGGGCAGGAATAAGATCACCCCGTCAGATGGGTTCCATCATGATATCTCTCTGAGCTAGAGGTTTCCTGCTCTGATTTATGACTACTGAGTCATTTTGACAACATCATTTTGCCTTTGCTCTTCAGAGAGCCAGGGATTGCCAACCACCCGCCCCGGGGATCAGGACAAGATGCTCTCAGAAGACAAAGCACAAGCCCTGAGCCCAGCTCAGGACAAGCTGGCCATGAGTTGGACAGGATTAAAATAAGATTTACATCTCCTGTTGCACAAAACATTCATCACTGGCTGCTGCTGGATGTCTTCAGCCTGCAAACAGTTTGTCTGCCATGAGGTGTTTCTTAAACATGTCATGCCTTTCAAAGGACATGCAGCCAAAAGCTGCATGCCTCAAGCAGGGCTAATCTCCCTGGAGTCTCATATAGTAGCATATTTCAAGGCTGTTTATCATACAGAAGGGATATTTAAAAATATACAAATGTATGTTGTAAATCACAGCCTTTTCCTGGGAAGGAGCAGGAGGAAGAAACCAGCAATCGCTCAACGTTGAGAAAATTTATATGGAGGGATCCTAGCTCTGGGCTTACCACAGCTAGCAGTGGTTGCTTCAGCAGGGTCAAAAGCACATAATCAGAGCACCATAATAAATGTAAACACTTGGGAAACTCAAAACATACTTAAGCAAACACTGAACTCTCATATATCTTTCTCAAGCACATGCATAGTCAGGTAAAATCTTCCATATCACCGTGATGGAAAAGCTGCCTTGCTTTTGTGGTCTGGCTACCACAGATCTTTACAACTATTTCCTTTACAGATAAGCAGGTTTCTACCATCTCAACAGATGGGTCTGTCAGAGGGGCTGCTGAAGGAGGAAACCAAACAGAAAGTCTGAACTCCTGGGGCCAAGGGCCAGATGAGTACTTGAGAAACTGAGCTGTCTTCCCTGACTCATTCCCATCGTGTGTGACACCCAGCTGCTGTGGTCACAAGGTTTTGAAAGACAAACGTGCATCTTTCCAAGACTGTGGCCACAAAGAATTGCTCCTGCAATGCTTTGCAGGACAATGTTGATGGAAGCTGCCTCTGGGACCCAGCTGATGTGACCAAGCCATGCTTTGGCCACCCAGCCTCACAAAACCTGCAACGTTACCAGCACAACCTCCACTCTTGATGAGCAAACGCTGTACTCCACGAAGGTGCTGCTGCCATCACAGCCACCTACAAGCAGCTGCTGCAGAGGGTCATTTGGAAGACAAAATGCGGTGAAAAGGAATTTTGATTCCATCTCAGCTGCATCTCAAACCCGTGGCTTCCAAAAACCCGTCATGTTCAGCAGAGAAATCCCATCATCACGCTTTGCTCTCAGCATCAGCATTTCCTGCACACCCTCCAGCCTCACAGGTGTTAAACATCAATCCATGGTGCTGCAAGGTGGATCTTGGCAGCCCTGCCAAGTCAAACTCACAGGAGGGGGAAGCTGCTACCACACTACTGGTCCATGACCCTTCTGCTGATCCCCCTGAGCATATTGGAGGGGAGATGCCACATTCCCCTTTCCAGGACCAAACATCACTGAGATGCTGGGGAGTGTGAGCCTCCACGATGGAAAGGGAGGTGTCCAGGAGGAAATCTTGACCCCCATCACCTTGGGTATCAGACCACATCATCCCATCCAACTCTGGGCACAGCAGCTCTCTGCCTGCTGCCACTGCAGCCCTGTGTGAACACCCTGCCCTGCAAGGAAACTCTGCTCAGTCTCAGGCATGCCTGCAGGTGAAGATGTGAAATGTGAGTAAAGAAAGCAGTTTGTGCAGAAAACTAATGATCCCTTTGGGATCTTCCCAGTTTATACACAATTACATCAAGCAGCTAAAATGAACGAGTGCTCGGCAGAGAGGGGAGGTGGATAATCCACGGGTGTATAACCCTGCAGCTCCCAGAAGCAGTAAACGATGCAAAGCAGAGCTGACATTTGAGGATGCATCTGATCCTCTGGTTTATCTATGTCAGGACACCTGCTACTGCGACCTCACACAGCTAAAAACTTCCCCTGCCTTCACCTACGGCTGCTGCTGAGCGTAGCGTGGAGCAACTCCCTGAGCCACACGCAGGGGATTCCACTCCTTCATGCCAATTTATGGCCAATTCAGGATTTCAGCAACTGTTATTTATCACCAGGGCTCCCCGCTAACTGCTACCACGTTGGTGAGAAGTCATTCCAAATGAGTTTCCAAATTAGCAACCCTGCATTCGTTTCTTTTATGTTGGTCTCGGCTTATGAGGGATGTCAGCAAATCACAGGATCCCACTCAGGGTAAATTACCTGGGGATTTTATGCATGACCATTCTGCTAAGCTGCAAAGGCAACGAGCTCTGCATGCTGCTCTCAGTGCCTAAGGCACCAGGGAGGATGAGCCCAACTGCTTCCAAAGGATGATCAGGTTGGAAAGGTGCTTAAAACACCTTGTGAGGACGGATGAGGCTTCCCCATGCAGATTAGAGCGTGCCCAGGCCATGTGCCCCGCTCCCAAACCCTGAAACGTAATTCGCCTCTCCCTGAATTTATCATTACTGGATGAGAGAGAAAACAAGCATGTGCTTTCTTTCTGCCTTATTTTATTCTCTGAGACAAGAGCTTTTCAACTCAGCAGAAAGCAAACTGGGGCTTGTTTTGTTTAGAAGGGAAGAAATAGCAGGTCTTGACTCCACAGATTTCTGGCATCAGTTACGCCTTGGAAAAACAGTTGTGTTGGCAGGAAAGTGAAAGGCTCCTGTCTGCTGGAGCAGGCACTGGCCTCTGTGGGTGCATTTCCTGATCCCAGACAGATGGAGCATGTCTCCTGCCCTGCTGCACTCCAGCAATTCCTGCTCCAGGATCCTTGTGCCAATTCAGACCGGCCCCGACAATGGGGCAAGGGTCACAGGCACCGGTTCCCACGGGGAGGGCTGGGAACAGGAGTTTATGAACAGGCAGCAGAGCCAGAGATGTCAGGGAATGTCACCTCTCCTTGCAGAGGTGGAGGAACTGAAGGCCCAGGAGGACCAGCTGAGGACCAGCTTCTCCATCACATCAGAGTGGCCCCAGTAAAAGGTTTCTCAGGGTGCAGCTTGGCAGTGCTGGTCCCAGGCACCAGGCTGAGGCTATTTTTTAGATGGGTTCTGGAGGGCAAGGGCTGCCTGGTGAGGTGAGAGACAAGGCAGAGACTCAGGGCAGAAGGACCAGGTAATAGAGGCCAAAATAAAATTGTCCCTGGCTGTGCCCAAAGGTATAGAAGGGCCACAGCACATGGGAGGGAAGCAGCAACTGTTTGCTTTTCTTACAAAGTCTTCTGGCTAGGATCCAGTTTATCCCATGCAGATCCCTCTGTTGGAGTGAGGATGGGTTCAGCCTCCAACACAGGAATGACAAGTGTCAGGAATGACAGAGCTGGAGGAGCTCTGCAGTCCTGGTTCCCCCCAGGGCACCAGGGACAGGAGGACACCAACAAATTGTGTAGGGTGGCCTTCCCAAAACCATGGCATTTGGATAAGAGCTTTGGTCTTTCTATTTTCTTTTTGTTTTTACATTTTTCTTCCTCTTTCTTTTTCTTTTTTTTTTTTTTGTTTTGTTTTTTAAGGCATGTGGCCAAATTAAAGAACCAGTTCTGTCCAGCTGCCTTCAGCCTTGTGTTATTGTTCCTCCCCTAATGATTCTTCTGGGAACCAATATCCCCAAATCCTGCACAACTCTCATGCTCTCTTTCTGCCCTGCAAGATGGACACAGCTGAATTTCACATTTGATTTCCCAGCTTGGAAATGAAGCAGCACAAAAAAGGGAAGCTGATGTTTCCTTGCAATTCTCCCTTCAGTGTCAAGTCAGGGCAAAGCTTGTGGAGGGACCAGAGTAGAACAGCTGCCAAACTACAGCTCTGAACATCACTCGGGACATGGTGATGCCCCCAGAAATAGAAGACCTCTGGAAAAAAATAAACCACTGGGACCATTTCTCATCTTAATCCTCAGGAGCAAGGACTTTACTACTTTCCTTTCTTGTGGACCCTCTTCCACCTCTGTGCAGCTGCCAGGCCCCTCAGTCCCAGCCCAGTGCTGTGCTGCTGGCTGCCCTCCTGATGGATTCTGCCATGAATTCCTCTCTAAGCATAAAACCAGCTGGGTGGTGAGTCTGGGACTGGTACACAGAGGTGAAGTCTCCTTTAGTGGTTTTGCACCTTTGATCTCTGGAACGTGTATTTGAAGCCCAGAGAGGGCTTTTGTGCTGGCCAAGGAAATAACTACTTAAAAGGACAGAGAGGGAGCTGGCAAGGGATGGGGCAAAAGGATTGTGCTGCAAAGGAAAAAGGCAGCCTACCCCTATGTCTTGAAATGCCCAAGACATAAAGTGAGAATCGGCAAAGGTCAGGCTGAATTGGCCCTTGCAGAGGATGACAAGAAAAATAACAAGAGAAGGTTTAGCTGTATAGATGAGAGTAAAAACTGGAGAGGAGAAATGGAGCTGCTGTTCAAAGAGAATGGGGGGTAGATTAAAGTTAGTCCGAGCATGTTCCAAAACTAATGCATCCTCTGTCTGACACCATGTCCTCGTGCAGATGACACAGGAATGACAGGAATGAGGAGACAGACGTGGAAATGTCACATCCCTCCAGAGCGAGCCAGAGGGCAGCGAGCTCTCACCATGGGCACAGCTGGCTCCTGTCCCCCAGCACCAAACACCAAAACCTGCCATGGAAACATTCACCAAGCTTGGAGAAAGGAGAACAGGAAGCACCTCTGCTGAGGAGAGGGAAAAAAATGCCTCTCCCAGCCACAGACCCATGTTAAGGTGTCCCATGCCACATGCCAGGCACAGAGCAAAGTCCAAGGGAAAGAGGATATGGAGCTCGGAGCTACCAGACTGTTTTCCATCCCCCCAAGGGTGCCAGCCAGCCTGATAAGATACTGCTGATAAGATACAGCCTCCAGAAATGGGAGGAATGGAGATCTAATCTACCTCACCTGCAGCAAAGTGTTTGCTGGAGAACCTTGGCACTCTGTCCCGACAGCACGGGGGGGACAGGGACCAGTCCCTGGGCTTGGTGGCAGCTCAGCACCAGCTCCTGGGCTGGCAGGGCTTTGGCTGCCTCTGGGGCACTCTTGAGACAGATTTTTATGGATGATATTGCCCCAGACCAGGACTGGGCTCACAGCACTCACAGGTCTGAAATGTCCCAGGCAAAAGGAGATCCAGAAGCAGAATTTCTTGGAGCATCACTGTGGGAACACCCCAGCTTCACCACTTGTGATCCAGCCAAAAATACTTCAGGAACATCTCATTCCCTTCAGCTTCTGCCTGCCTGTGGCACACATGTGAGGACTAATTCTGCTGCCCATGACTGGAGCACTCGACTCGCCATCTGATTTCCAGACATTTCTAGGAAAATGCGCAGCTCTGCTGAGCAGAAAGCGGAGCCTGCGACGTGCCTAATCAGCTCTGCTAATCTGCTGCTGCCACGCAGAGCCTGCACAGCGCGGCTCCCAGCGTGCCCAGGCTCCTGCTGCACAGCCCAGCAGCGCTGCTTTGTTTATTTGCAGTGATTTACCTTCGAATTTATCACCCTCTTCCCGAGAAGTTGGCATCCCCCAGCACGAATTGCCCCCCTGTGCCCCCCAGTGCCTCTCCAGGCTCCGGAGATGGATGGGAAGCAGGCTGGATCCGGGGGCTCAGCTTGTGGAGGGCCGCAGGGGAGTACTGGAACAACCACGGCTCTAACTCAATTTCTACCCATTTTCTCCTTTGCCTTCACTTCATTATAGATTATTATTTTCTAAACTGAGGCAGAGTCGATTCTGCTTCCAGCTGAATTGCCCACAGGCTGGCTCCTCTCCTCCATCCAGCTGATACAATCCTCATAGCAAGTTCCTTCTCGACGGACCGGCAGTCTTTAGGGAGCAATGCCTCATTTGGGGAGAGTCCTTCATCTTTTACAGAAAACAGCATTTAATTTCCAGTTGTTACTGGCTGTTTCATGCAGCTTTTCCACTAGATAAGAAATGGCATCCATGTACGAACTTAGAAGAGAGTAATTCCCAGCATGAATTGGGATAAAAATTTGGGGATCTCAATGTATTTTGCAGACAAGGGGTCCAGAACAATGATAGAAAGGGTCATTTCACATTTCCAGCTTTTTCTACAGCCCTACCTACTTGTTATGCTGCAGATGAGCACTTATTTCTAAATAAGTTGTTTCAAAGCAGAAACCGAACCATTCTCCTTTGAGAAGTGTCAATGCGAGACTTCACAAAGATTTCTAAACATAGATACTTCAAAAGAGCAAGTGCAATAAGGAGACTGGTCAAAACACATCCTCCTTAGCACACACTGGCAGCTTTGAAGAGTTCATGTTTTCTGATGGAAAGATGCTAACTGGAAAATATCCCCTGTTCCCTGGGCAGGTACCTGCACTGCAGCAGCTCCAGTTCACCTGCATGGAGTGATCCCATCCCAGCTCAGCTCAGCTGGGAGGCCACTGGGTGTGGGAGGACAGCCTGACAGCCTTTCCCAGGCCCTTCATGGCTCTCTTGTGCTTCCTTCACAACCTGCCTTGCACTTTGGGGTCCCACTGTGGGGTACACAGAACTTGGGATAAGGGCAGTGCAGGATTCTCCAGGATGTAGGACTGGGCTTGACTGCCTGGCCAGGAGCCCTTGAAATTACCCCATCCCTTGTCCCATCCCTTCTGTAACCTGCAAGGCTGCAAAGGTCACTTTGGGTTCCCCCAAACCCCGTTCTCTGCCTCCCCTGGGACACCCCACGCTGCGCCTGTGGGAGCCCTGCAGGCAGGGAATCAGAAATCAGTGGTGGAGACGTTCCTGCCTTTCCTCAGCAAGTCCAGCTGAATCCAACTAAAGCATTTCTGAGCATTTCTGTAATGATTTGAGCAGTTCTGGAGCACGCCCTGCACACTCCAGCCGGGTTTTAGGGGGAACGTGCTCTTCTGAGAGAGCTGTTTCCTATTTTTGTCAGCACACTGAACACAGCCTCTAAATTAAAATCTTCTATTTCCAGACTATTTTGATCAACGCTACTTCCTTCAGTTTAAAAGATACAATAAGAAGAGACGAGCTCTTACAAATTAAAAGCCTCTCTTGCTTAACAAATTGTCTCTTTGCAATAATTAATTATCTGGAGAGAGATTCCTACCCTACGCTTTTGGCCACATTCCAGGCTGTGTAAGGGGTGAAAAAAAAAAAAATAAAAAGTTTATATTTGGGAATTTTTTGCCTCACAATGCCGGCTCTCACACTTCCTGCACAAGGCAGGACCAGTCCAGGGGTCTAGTGGTTTGCAGGGGAAGGCTCCAGGTACATCTCACAGCCTGCCTGGATTTATTTTTTTGATGGGTGATTATTATTAGGCAGCAGGTCTGTCACTCGGGGCAGCTGCCCCATTCCCACATCGATGGTTCCTAGAAGTTCATGGTACAGGGGGTTTAGGAGATGGAAGATGTGAAAGCAGCTGAAGGACATGGGGGTGGTTGCTGCTAGCCATGCTTCTTGCCAGGTGCTCCAACCCCCAGAGGACTTCAGGACTTTGTCCAACCTACACTTCCTCAGGAAATCCCTTCCAGTGCATGACTACCCTTACGATGACTAAATCTAAATTAATCTTAGATTTTGCACTCTAAGCCCTTGGCTGCTACTCCTCCTTTCAGGGGTAAGCAGCTCCTACTCATCTTCCCTGTGGCAAAACTGGAAATACGACATCGACGCCATCAAAATCCCGTCAGTCTTTTCTCAGGAGACGTGTTCTCCAGGCCTCTACCACATGTGATCCTCACACTTGGAGCTTTTCAGCCTCCAGGAAGAGCAAGGGCATTGTTGGCTCTGCTCACCCTGGTAGATGCTCCAGGTCATCAGGAGACAGGCTGGTACCAGGGAGCATCCAGCCTGGCACGGGGAGAATTCCCATCTGCAGCAGGGGACACTCACACTGTAGGTCAGGGCAGAGAGATCCTCTGCTGCTTTAACCAGTCCTCCCTGCCTTGCAGCTGCAGCACCACTGCACCAGGGATCCCCACAGACACAGCCCCAGTTTTGGCCAAGTTACGGGCAGAGGGACAGGAGGTGGAGGTGGCACAGACAGACACGTTGCTGGTGCTGTGCAGCCACACCAGTGCCCAGCTCCTCACCTCGTGCTGGGAGCACCTCAGCACCGCTTTGGCTTCACAAAAGGTCCCTCTGCAGCCTCGCTCCTTGCAGGGCCTCCCTGTGCCCCATCTGCCCGTGCTGGCAGCTCAGGCAGGGGCACAGCAGGGTCCCTGCACAGGGGGAGAGCTGGTGGCCAGCAGCCTGCCTGGGCAATGCCTGAATCCAGGTCCATGCCCAGAGCCCTGTGCTCCTTGCCAGCCCCAGGGCAGGTCCCGCTGCAGGGGAGCGTTTTGCTAATCCTTTCATCCCTGCCCCGTGCCCAGCAGCACAGCCTCCTGCCAGCTTTGCAGGGAAAGGCTTTGGAAGCACCTCGGGCTCGAGCAAAGAATCCTCCTTCCCTCTGAAGCGACCAGGGCAGGGGCTGCCTTCCAGCCCTGAGGGCTCCTAAACCACCCAAAGAGCTTCGGAACAAGCCCTTACATACTCAGAGCAGATTTAACTCTCCCAAAACTTAAACCAGACAGCTCATTCCCTCAGGAACTGCCTGACCTTCCTGACAGGAATGCTGGGAGGGGTCTGAGAAGGGGTGAAGTGTAGAGCATTCCGTTCTCCCACCCTGCTCCTGGACCACAGCTCAGCCTCCTCCACACACAGAGAGCAACAGCTCTCTAAAACCCCAAATTAACCACAAGATATCACCCAGGCCACAATCTCAGCGGTGTTTGGAGGAGGATTAAATATTTATCTGGAAAATAAGGATGTGCACAATCACATTTTGCAGGATCAGTGATAAAGCCCGTGAAGATCACGGAGCCAGAGCCAGCTGCTCCCTTCCCTCGTGCACCCAGGGGGTGGGTCACACTCTGCCAAGGCTCCTGCTGCCCACACAGCCTTGTGGTCTGGAGGGAATTACTGTCACCTCCTCCCATGGACCTCAGCTGATCCTTTTCTCTTCATAGTACACCAGAGAGATGAAAACCCCTGTGCTGGTGTCCACAAATTGCTCCTCCCCAGCCCAGTTTAATTTAGGAACAGCTCTGTTTGAGTGAGAAGAGGGCCCTCCTTGACCCTGGACACACTGGAAAACATGAGCCCTCAGCTCCCTGAAGGAGCTCTTTAGCAGCGTGGAGCCAGCAGCACTCTCTAGTACTGGTTAGAGCTTGGAGAGCTCTGTATGACACAAACAGACCAACAACCTGGAAATCAGCCTCCAACGTCCCCTCTCTGCACTCAGAGGAGCTTCAGATGCGTGTCACAGGCTGTGTCTGTAGTCTGACACTACATCACAGCAGATGGGATCCTGCTAAGTATCCTCGGGATCAGCACTGCAGAAAACAAAAGGCTGGGAAAGGCCCGAGCATCCTCCTCTTTTCCATTGTGTGCTCCCCCGTAGAGGAAAGGTGCCTTTGGAATGTCCACAGATATTCCTGGAGCAGCCAGGATTAGTGGCATGCCAGAAATATCTACGCAAGCAGGATGTTGCACTGGAGCTCAGCCACAGCCCAGCAAGGGTCTCCCACCACCCTGAGGAGCTGCCTGGTCTGCAGGCAGGAGCAGCTCCTCGCACAGCCCCAGACTCACTGCAGATGTTTAACATGTCCTTTCCCTGTAATATTCATTTCCCACGAGTATCCTCTGGCTTACACAGTCCCTGGCAGGGAATAGCAGAGATTTCTGTCATTATTTATCCTTTTGTCCAGGACAGGATTTAACTGGATATTATTTGTTAAAAAAAGGAGAAAAGCTTATTAGCACACCGAGGAGGTCTCTGTCCTTTATTTTTATTGTGTATATAATCCACTGGAAATCAAAGTATTCAGATGATTTGAGTAAGTTACTGGCCTCTCCCTGCTAGCCAGGAAGCTCAGCAGCCTGTGGTGGGGTCAGTACCTTTCCATGGCTTTTTACTTTTGATCTTTCCAGAGGAAACAACTCAGCACAAGTCTATTTCCCTAATTCACAATCTTCTGCCAGAGTCCACACAAATGTCTGCAAAACCCAACGGGACACATCACCAACCCCTCTCAGCCTGCTCTACACCCAGATGCACCCAGATGTTTACTGTATATTTTCTACTCCACTTCTCCCTCCTCCTTTGGCTTTTCCAAACGCAGCTCATGCTGGGGACAGCAGCACAGAGCTGCACCTCTGAGCCCTTCTCGGAGCTGAGCTGCCATATGTGTTTTCCCAGGCTGGCTGCTACCTTCCAGGCATATCTTCACCATTTGAGGCTTTTCAGGAGCTCTTGTCTTTGCCAAAACTCGCATTCCTGGAGCTCCAAACTTTCCCTGATTTCTCTTGCACTTTCCCATCTCCCAGCATCGCTGTAGCCTGTAATAACTGCTGCTCACACACACACACACATAAACACAGAATGTCAGAGACCTCTTGCCATTTCCTGACTCATTACTCACTCCTTGGCTCCACACAGCCCACTCAGGGAATGTTCCAGTTTCTGAGCTCCCCTGGTTGCTGCCTGCCCCGTGCAAGCTGGTTGAGGTGGCCATGTGGCAAGTCAGCCATCAGGTGTGATGAGTATCGAGTGCCTCCTTCCTTTTGTGAGCTTGCCAGAGACGATATTTTCCGGCCACAGGCTCTGCAGGTGCCACATCTGCCACTTCCCAGGGTGCAGATGCACAGAGCCCAGCAGCCCATGCCAGCAGGAATGCCCCTGCACGGCTCCTTTCAGCTCGAGGTCCAGCTGCTTTCCCACACTCCTTGCACGGTCCATGCAGGGTGCACTCCTCACAGCGAACTCAGATTGAGGGTGTGACCCCATATGGCCCCTCAGAGGCTCCACAGCCACCCAGCCACTGCACAGGGTCAGAGTTTGAGGCTCTGCTGTGCTCAAGGGTTTGCAGAAGTGGTGGGGATCCCTGTGACCCAGATGCCCTTGCAAGATTGGACCCTCTCCGCCACTGCATCCCAAAAGGCACTCTTAGATTTCTCCAGAGATTTTGGGAAGATAGAGCTCACTGAACTCAGAGCCTGCCCCATGGACAGCAGGGTCCTTTTACTGGGAGGGATTAGTGCAAGGGGGGCTGGAGAGGGAATCCTGCCCCAATAACCAGAGTACTTTGCCCCTACGTGGTGTGTCATCCTGAGACTTCCTGATGAAAGATCCCTCGCTGAGCAGAGCCAAGCGAGGGCCCCTGCAATAAATCAGCACCCCAGAGACTTTGGCTGACGCAAACATTCCTGAGCAGATTTGAATCTTGTTTGCGAGTGCTCATCCCTCTGCCTCTGCACTCTGCACACCCCAGCCACTTGAGAACCATCTGGCAGCCAGTCCATGGTTCAGCTACCCCAGACACCATCACAGAGCTGCTGATCAGCAGGAAAACTCTCTGGTTCCAGCAGATCATGAGCTTATTAAAGATAGATTTGTGCTTTGGTCTGCAGAGATAAACAGATCAAAGGCGTTTTGGTGCGTGTGCCAGGGCCGCCGGCATCCCCCTTTGGCAGACAGGGAGGCTGGGATGTGCTCTCCATTCCCGGTGCAGGGCACTGGGAGAGCTCAGCCCAGCGTGGGGAGCAGCAGGGAGCGTGCCCAGAGCCGCATCCAGACTGCAATGAGTCCCTCCTTGGCTATTTGCATCGGAAACTGGGAAGCAGCTGCTGGGGACTGATAGCACCTCCCTCGCACGGCATCGCTCCCCACGCTGCTCTCCACAGGCCCTGCGGAGCCAGGGGGTGGCCAGGCTTCGCTGGAGTTCTGCTGCCAGCCCGGGACCTGCTCTGCTCAGGAGGAAGAGCTAAAAGGGGAAACAGGTCCTCGCACAGCTGGCCCAGCGGCTGATATTTGCACGGTGCTTTGAAACCCCCAGATGGAAGATTTGACTTTCAGCGCCTGTTTGTCATTTCGCGTGGCTCCTCCCTGCTATGGCACGCAAAGGAGACAATTTTCGGGAGAGGTGAGTGCAGCCTTGAGGGCAAGATGAAAAGGTGGTGGCTTTTCCTGCCACGTCCACTTGCACAAGGAGCAAATGTGCACCCCAGCGCTGGCTGGGCTCCAGTTTCCTCCACCCACTTTACAGCTACCTGACCTTCTTCCTTATCTGTCCCCAGTTCAACGCAAGAGTCACCAACCTCCCTGAGCCATCTCTGATATCCCCCTCCAGGGTCAGCTCTGCTTGCTCTCAACGGGCACACACGAATTGCAAAGCCAAAAACTGGGAATGAGTGACGGCATCACGACTGCCGAGAGCAGGTAAGCGTGTCCCTGCAGAAGAGAGCCGGGAGGGAGGGAACCTTTGCCCTTGGCAAACCAGCAGCAAGGGCCCTGAAACTTCAGGTGAGTGAGGAAGGTGATGGTATCACTCCAGAAAGCGGCAGCATCCCACCCCCCTCTCTGTGCCAGGCACGGCTCGGCGGAGCCCGACACGGAGCTGGGCTCACTTTCAGCGTTTCAAATTTGCCGGATGATAACCTCGGTGTCTGAGTTCGCAGCTCTGATCCCACCCACTTGAGGTCTGACTCATGTTGCAGTCACCGCTGCCTGGATATTGGTACGAGAGCAAGGGAGGGAGGCTGGTGCGAGAGGAGGGAGCGAGCAAGGGAGGAGGAGAGGAGAGGGGAGAGGGACCGAGGCAGCCGCGGCTCCGGCACACGCTCCTGCCCGCACAGCTGAGCCACACGCACCGGGGGAAAGTTGCAGTCGGTGCAGCCACTGAAGGCTCCCACATGCTCAGGAGCTGTGAGAAAGCAGCACCTTTTCCCAGGTAAAGCTTTTGCCTTACTTCTCGCTGAGTTGTTGCGCTGGTAAAATACTTTCTAAGTGAGATTCAGAGGGGTTGGTGGGTCCCTGCTGAGTGGGACTCTGCAGCGGGTCGGCTGGGTCAGAGCAAGAGGGTGTCACTCGTCAGACCTTTGTGCCACCAGCATCCTGTGGTGGCTGGAGTGGAAGCCAGTTCGGGGACTTTTTTGGCTGTTGCTGATGGAGACAGCTGGACCTGAGAACATCGGGGTCAGAGGAAGGAAGGGCACGGGTGGAGCGTGCCCAGGGCACAGAGGCAGAGCCCTGCACATCTGCAGCATCTCTGCCCAAGCAGCCTCCCCACGGGGTTTGCTGCTGACTTCTTGCACCGACGTGCCCGAACCCTTTCTCTGAGCGCTCCCATCCAGCCCGGCACACCCTGGCAGCTGGTGGGGATCTGCTGCTGTCCCAGCCCAGGGCACGGCCAGATCCGAGGGGCAGGGTACCCCCAGGCTGAGCTGCAGCACAGGAGGGGTGGGCAGTCCCCAGGGGTGTGCAGTGCTCGCTGTCCCTGCCTGGAATAGGCTTCAGCAGGGGGCTGAACCCCGGAAACTCCGGCAGCTCCAAGCACACCCCTGAGCCCGACAACTCTGTTTTCAGTTTCACCTTTCCTGGACACTCTCTGCCAAGCAAACTTTCAGATGCTGACTGCTCTGCTGGCTTTCACATACCTCTTCACATTTCCTGCTTTCAGGGGTCCTGAACAGCTTCTTACCCAAAGAGCTCCTTTCCTCCTGGGGAAGCCTGATGGAGGGCTGGTGGCAGTGATGGGAATTTTGTCCAGCATCCCCCAGCCCCTCTGCTCATGCCAGAGGCAGTAATTGCTGCTTTGTATCAGACATCACGCTGGGATAGAGCAGAGAGAGCTCCAAACTCTGTAGAAGCCCAAGGAACAGGGACAGAAGTGTCTGGGGATGCAGCCAGGCAGGACACCAGTGTCCCCTCACATTTGTCCTCTCTCACATTGCTTTCAAGTCCTACCTCTGACAAATTTGCTCTTGTCCCATTGTGAATCAGGCTCATGGGTCTGGCAGGGGATCCAGAAGCCCATTCTCAGCTTGGGAGTTTTGCAATTCCCACCATCAGACCTCAAACACCCTCTCTCAGACCAGAAGAAACCCCCACACTCCTGCCCATCTCTTGGCTGAAGTACCTCTCCCAGCATGCCCAGATGTTCAGTCTCAGGAAGGAGTTGAATATAATTTTAGAAAAAGCTGCCATGCTCTGCTGCAAGCTCTGCATGGCCTGGGAATGCACTTTGCTCCTAAGTGACTTCTGCCAGCACTTTTCTCGGAAAGAACCTATCATGGGAGCCAGAGTAACATTTCAGGTCTGCAAGGGCAGAGCCCTCCTGTCCCTTGGACAGAGCTGGAAGGTTTCATGTGGCGCTTCTCCTGAGCCCCCAACCACCTCTGTCCTTTCCAGAAGTGGGAAACACTTCCCAAAGAGAGGCTGCCACATCCAGGCACTCCCCGAGTGCTCCTCTCTGCCCCTGTGTCTGTTCACAGTACTGATGCACCCAGGCTTTTAACAGGTTTAAAACAAACCTGTTGTGCCAGAAGTGGAAGCACAGGAAGGGAGAGCAGCCAATGCCTTCCCGGCCGGAGCCGGCGCTGCATCCCATTAATTTTACTGCAAAAGTGCACCAAGTGCTGGAATTAATGATGTTGGAGGAAAGGATGCTGAGAGATGGAGACAGGGTAATAAAAAGGTAAAATGCAACAGAAATTTCCCATGAATATATCACAACCCCCTCCCCAGAGGAGATAAATGGAATTTTAAAGGGGAACACAGTGGATCAAATGCAACATGGACTGCAACCGAGCAGAAAATATCTGTACAGGCAAGAGAAGGCAGAAATTACTGTGAGAATTGTGAAGAGGATAATGAGGAGACGATAGGATATTACAACGGAAGGATCGTTAATGCACCAAAGAAGGCTATTAACAGAGTTCCTTAAAGATCAGCCTAGAGGTGAATTTTATTTAATGGTTTTCATTAGTGATCTTGGCTCAGAAAATTAGGGTTTCTTTAGGAAAAATGTTCTGCTGAGAAACTTGGGAAAAGTTTTGCACTGGACAAGGACGACAGGAGAAGGACCAGAGGATCTGAAGATTAACAGAAACACACTGGGCTGGCACAAGCTTAGGGTCTAAAAGCAAAAATTGCTACACTAAGCAGCTGAAAACACCATAGGAAAAATATCTGGCTTTTAAGGAACCCCAGGATGATTGTAAACAAAACAAATGCAACCTGACAAGTCCTCACAGCAGAGATTGTGTCCGTCAGAACACCAGCGCCACTGGAAAAGGCACGAGAAAGATGACCCAGAAGCAATGCCCTGCTCTGGTTCCTTCAATGTCAGGAGGGTGATTTTGAACCAGGAACAGATCCAGGCTGTGATAATGAGGATAATCAGGTAAATGTAAAAGCTGCCTGGTGAGACAGGGCTGGAAAGGTATCATTTATTCCGGCTGTTTCTGGAAGGACTGCCATGGGAAACAGCTGCTCCACTCGTACATCGAGGAGGAAATCCACTCGCTCTGCCAAAACACAACGGGAGCAGAGGACACAGGTATTGAAGGTGGCTGTGAGTGACCTGGGCAGAAAGCCAGGGGCACATGTGGAGTCACAGAGAGCGAGTGCTCCAGGAAAGAGCTCGGAGCTGCACCCAGGGTCTGCGTCCTGATGGCAGTGAGCTGACAGCCCCCCATCAACACCAGCCCTCCAGTCTGCTTTTCCTGTAAATCCACGTCCAGAGGCTGTGCTCACCTGGGGAAGCATTTCCATGAGATAATTTGGCTGAGGGATACGGGAAAGTCTCCCACACCTCCACCACAGTTAGGGTTGCAGCATCACACATCTGAGCTGACAGGTAGCAGGTCCTGCCTCCCTCCATGGAGGAACATCCCAAGGGTTTGCAGGCAGCTGAGCCCTGCAGCCCACACTGAGCCACAGAGTCCCCAGCTCTACTTGGGCTCCTTGGCAGGGATGGGGAAACCTCTGTCCCCTTGCAAGTGCCCACTCCTTGCCCTGAGCTAATCTGAAAAAGCAATAAGGAGCAAAACTCCTTCTGGGCACGTCTGCAGTGCAGGGCTGCACCGGGAGCTGCCCTGGCACCGCAGCAGGAGCCGAACGCGCCGATGTGCCCAGAGCTGGGACCCACCAGCAGAGCCCAAGGCAAGGCCCAGCAGAGCCCACGTGAGCTGCGAGAGCCAGAGGCAGGAGCAGGTTGTTGGAGTGTGGCAAAGCAGCCACGTAGGAGGCTGCCATCCTCCCACAGCATTTTCTAAGAGTGCCACTCCCCCTATAATTTAATCTGCCACTTCCACATGTTGGGAGCAATCAAAACACATCCCTTTCACTTGGAAATACCCTTCTGTGAGAACAACCTGTTCTCCTCGCTGCCGTCAGTGGGCAGGCGGCGTTCAGCTTGTTCCACTCTCCTTTTGTGAGTGAACAAAGAGCTTCCCATGGCAAGAGCCTGCGCTGCAGCTGGAGGTGAGGAGCTGCTCCACATGCTGCTGCCATGGCTGAAAGCATCACATCCCTCTCCCAACAGCCTCAAGCCCAGCACCCAAACTCAGAGAGCCTCCTGTCTGGCAATGGGTTTGCTCTGCTCAGCAAAAGGCTTCCCATGGGCTGGTTCGTGGCTTGTTGTTTGCTTTCCATGCCTTTAGAAGCAGCAGGGCTCTGGGTATCGCCTCCAATCTCAGTGGCCCAGTCCCAGTCTCACCCCCATATGGTTCCTGGCAGTCAGTGGTTGTTTACTCATGCAGTCTCCCTGGTATACTCCCTCCCATGGCCCCCATGCCTTTAGACTTGAATCAAAGACATAAATCATCTGAAGAGTATTTCAACCTGCTCCACAGTGTTATCTCATTGTTGCAGGGGGAGTTTAACTTTAAAATCTCACCTTTGCCCTCTGACAAGGTTGGACCTTTTCCTTTCCCGGAGTTTTTTCTGATTGCTCCATCTCTGCAGCATGTTGGTCTCTGCAGAGAATCAGCTCTACCTTCCTGCACAGTCCTGGGCACAACTGGGGAGGGCTTCATGGAGTCTCTCTGGGGTGCAGAGCTGGGTCGTGCACCACCCCTGGGGACCAGCACAGCTCCCCCACACCAGCACATCGAGGAGGATGAGGAGACCCTTCATCTCATCTGGGAAGTTCATGGTAGGAGACCACAGCTTGGATACAGCCAGCTCCATGAGGGTCCCAGCACAGCCAGTCCAGCTCCTCAGCCTGTTCCCAGCCCTCTTTCTTGTCCCTGCAGTGCCTCAGTTTCCCTTTAGGGATCTTCCCAACATGGGTATTGCTTCCAGTCAAGGATCCGAGGTCCTTTTGAATCTGGTGGTGGTGGGGTCTCGGAAATCACCATAATCAGCAGCTCATTTGGAAGTTAGAGTGGTTTGCTCTGGTGTTTCTTCCCATACAAAATGCAGCTTTTTGTTATTTGTATCCAGACAGAAAATAGCCAGAAAAGGTGAGTCTGCAAGAGATGTTCCTCTTCCCTTCCAGGACCCAGAGCAGAGTGGGGATTTCCTACACAGGCTACAGGAGCTACTGTGATTTGTGATGGCAGGGACCAACCCAAGGCATTGGGCTGCTGCAAAGCACAGATACAAGGGCAAAGTTTAATGATTCAGAAATTACATAGTTGTGACTAATTTTGCTGGATTGCATAAAAACTGCTTTCTTGGTAAAAATTGTTTCCTCATATCCTATTGTAAGTTTATAGGAACATGATGGTTTTAAAATCCCTGCCCCTCTCTCAACATCCCTACATTACATGGGCACCCTTAGGGCTGGGAGAGCCCAGCTGGCAGGTACATGGGTGTCTGGCTGCCAAAGGACTTTCCAGTTTGGGTTTGAGCGGGCTGGAGCAGCCAGGGAGGTACAGACATTCTGTTTCTGGAGGGGTTTGAGGGGAAACTCAAAGGGTCTTTGCCCACTGCATCTGACTTGATGCTTTTATAGAATCACAGGATAGTTTGGATTGGAAGACATCTTACAGAGCATCTTGTTCCACTCCCCTGCCATGGGCAGGGACACCTTCCACTATCCCAGGTTGCTCCAAGCCCCACCCAACCTGGCCTCAAACACTGCCAGGGACGAGGCAGCCACAGCTTCTCTGGGCACCCTGTGCCAGAACCCCACCAGACACTTTCTTTTGCAGGTTGTCCTCAGGAGGTGGCAAAGCTCTGTCCCTGCTGGAGCACTGCTGACCACTGTCACCACTGAAATATGCAGAGGGCATGAGACCCCACAGGACCTGACCCCATGGTCTCTCAGAGGAAAGGAGAAGGCAGGAAAGGAAAAGGAGCAGCTGAGATCCACCAGCGGCTGCCACAGGACATCAGCTCCAGCACTGCGCTCCCAGAAGGGGCCAAGAGGCACAAGTGAGTGGCAGTGCCAGGTCATTCCTGGCCCACAAGGCTGAACATGTAAAGTGACTCTGCAATGTTCTCCAAGGTCACTGTAGACCAAGGGTTGGTTTGGGAAGGGCTCTAGGTCTGCCTGGTAGAGGCCCACTGCGAGCAGCTTTGGAGCAGATGACAGCAGGACTGCCCCATCCTTGCAGTGACACCATGGATCCATGTTACAACCACACAAGCCCTCAAAAAAGGATGGACTTTCCCCTGCAGCTGCTGGTTGGGTCCTGCCTTGTCATCCTCATCATGATCACTCTGTGTGGTAACATCATCGTCTGCCTGGCCGTCACCCTGGACCGCCGGCTCCGGAGCTTGACCAACTGCATCATTGTGTCCTTGGCCATCACCGACCTGCTGGTGGGGCTTCTGGTGCTGCCGTTCTCTGCTTTCTACGAGCTCGCCAAGGAGTGGCCCTTTGGCAGCGTTTTGTGCAACATCTACACCAGCCTGGACGTCATGCTGTGCACGGCCTCCATCCTCAACCTCTTCATGATCAGCCTGGACCGCTACTTTGCCGTCACCACCCCGCTGCGCTACCGCCAGGTGGTCACTCCCTCCCGCGTGGCCGTGGGTTTGGTGGTCATTTGGACCGTTTCGCTGATGGTCTCCTTCCTCCCCATCCACCTGGGCTGGAACACCAACGGGACAGCAGTGCAGAACACAGGCCCCTGCAGCAAGGAGTGCAAGCTGGAGGTGAACTCTGTGTATGGGTTGGTGGACGCCTTGCTCACCTTCTACATCCCTTTGGTCATCATGTGCGTCACCTACTACCGGATACTCAAGATAGCGAGGGAGCAAGCCAAGAGGATCAACCACATGTGGGGCAACACCTCCACGCTGCCCATGGTGAAGGAGCACAAAGCCACCGTGACGCTGGCAGTGGTGCTGGGAGCGTTCATCGTGTGCTGGTTCCCCTATTTCACCATGTTCACCTACCGGGGGGTGTGGGGGGACAGCAGGGTCAAAGGCACACCCATGTCCATCGTTCTCTGGCTGGGCTATGCCAACTCAGCCCTGAACCCCATCCTCTACGGGACACTCAACAGGGATTTCCGAGTGGCGTACCAGCACTTGCTGCGTTGCTGGAGGATGGGACACTCCAGGAACTCCCACCTGCCTCCCCTCCAGAAGGCCCAGCCCAGGGCCAGGCAGGGCCAGGGCAGGCAGGAGGGTAAACCCTTGAAACTGGAGGTGAGGAACGAGAAGGGGACCCTGCTCACTGATGGAGCCCTCAAGAGGTAAGAGTCTTCCTACACTCGGGATTTTGATGGTAGGTCTGTCCCCAGAGAGGAGCCCCACAATTCCCATGGACTTTTAAGCAACAAACTGATGCCCCAGGAGGAGATCCTTGCCCAGGCAACTGGTAAATTCAGCCACTCAGAATTTCACCACCACCCACAGGAACCCCTCATCAGCCACAGCTTGCATCCCCTCCATGCTGGCAGCACAAGCCCAGGTACTCCAGCTTCCCACATGAACTGCCACCGTTCACAGGGAGCACAAATTCTGCCCTGGCTTTGCTGGGTGGTGGGAACAGTTTTGCCTTCAGAATTTGCTGTGCAGATGGGGTGCAGCTGTTAGCTGGGGCTGCTCCCCAAAAACAGCTGTGTCCCAGTGAGGAACAGCCAGCAAAGTCTGGGCACACAATAGAGCTGCAGGGGCCCAGGAAAGGTGGCCACCCATCACAGAGGGGAAATCAGGAATTAGTCCTGGGGCACAGAGTCCGAGCACCTGCAGTCAGGCTGAAAAGTCCCTGCAGGAGCCAAAATCTGGGTCCCCAGCTCCCTGAAGAGCAGCTCAGCCACTTGCCTTTCAGTCCAAGCCACGCACCCTCAGCATTTCAGCCATCAGTTTGCACCAGCAGTGACTTCAGCCGACAGCAAGTTCCATTCCCATCTCTGGAAAGGGGCAGGAGTAGCCCAGATTTGGTTGGCAAATGTTTTTAGAAATACAAAAGCCCACGTAAAGTTTGAGCCAAAAATTCCCTCAGCATCATCCCAAGCATGTTAAGAGGGTCAGCCCCACCAAGGGGTGAGGGTGAGGGATCAGGATGGGAGCAAAGTGGGCAAGACCTGTGCCAGGCTGTGTCCCCAGCCCTCTCCCTGAGCACCGACATCCCCACAGGGCTGTGCCACCCTCTCACTGCCTCACTCCAAGGTGTTCACTCAGCCAAGCACAAGGAGAACGGAGAGGCAGGCTGTCAATCTGCTGCTCCTGAGACTAATCTAACCTCTGAGCAGTGCCTGATAAGCAGCCCAGAAACTTTCCATCCATAGATAAGGAGTCCTTTGATTCCCCGTTCCCAGCGTGCCAGCAAAGAAGCCGCACTCCTGCGCTGCTGCAGCACGTGCCCTTGGTCCTGCCCCAGAAACAATCTTCAGCCACCAAAAGGAGAGCTCAGGGAGGTGAACCAAAGTTCAGAGCCACCCAAAAGGCTGAGCCAGCACTGTGCCTCCCCCAGGGCACCAATGTGACTTTACCCAAGGGAGGTGGGGGAGAGGGAGAGCTACAGAGGGGTGGATTAACACGAACAGATACAAGAATGCAGGTCCTGCGGCTGCATTTTTCACTTTCCAAGGAATTAATGAAGAGCCCAAAGTTATAGCATTTGGTAAATTGCGGGTTGTATATAAAAACATGCGGAAAACATGTACCTAAGGTGGTGGAGGTGTTTCTGCAAACATGCAGAGACAAAGAGTTCTGTCCTGTTTGCTCACACAGAAGTGCAGCCCCTGGGCAAGCCAGGAGCTCATGCACTGAGGCTCTGCAGCTCAGCCAGGGGAGCTGGCCGTGGGAACAGGCTGTCGGGATTTCCTTCACAGCCAAGAGAGAAGAGAATATAAACGTCAGTGTCTTCTCAAAACGCTGCCTTACCACAAAGGGAGAATAATGACTTGGAGGGAGGTAAAAGGGGACTAAAAATGGGTTTCTGTTCCTCAGGCAGAGGGCAGGGTCACAGATTTCCTAGCTTCCCCCGGTCCCACCTTTTCTGGGTAAAAAAAAGATTCTTCCCCTGGTTCCCCAGAGGGAAGGCTCAAGCAAGGGGATGTTCCTTGACCTTTCAAAATCCAGAGCTGCCTCCCCGTCCTACACAGCATCACCACTGTGGTTTCTGCTCACAATCAGATAAGAGCTGCTCGAGCACCTCAAGGTACTGCTTTTACTTTCCCTCCTTCTCTTCGTGGCCCCCTCACCTCACAGCAGTGATGCACCAATGATCACATGTGGCCCCTTCCAGCCCTTTTTTCCATAGCCAGACACATAAAGATCTGCTGTTGGCAGATGGTCAGGATCAACTAATACCACACAAGGCAGCTGAGAGCAGGATTCACCCGTTCACCAAAAACCCGGCAGCCAATTTCACCCCCAGCACAAACCGAGCCAGTTCCTCTCCGCAGAGTCTTACGAGTCATCTGCCCTGAACATGTTAACAGGAAAAGACCAACATAAATAAGTCCAAAAACTCATAAGACCCCCCCAGATAAGAACACCCAGAGCTCAGAAGAGCTCTGCTCAGAGCAGCTCCATGGGGTCATTCAAGGGAAAGCACAACCAGCAGAATTTTGAACTGTTGCCCTTAATAACGATGTTCTTTTCAGTTCTGAGGCACAGGGAAAAGACTAACAAATGAGAGAGGAAATTCTGGAAAAGTGCAGCTGCCCTCAGTGGTCATGCAGAGTCTCAGTCAGGAGCAGGGTAGGCAATCAAAAGCCACAGGAAATCCCCATCATTTAAAGGGCTGGAGGGCATTTCCATGGCTGAGGACCAGGTAGGATGGAGAGTGCAGGGCCAAGAAGAGATGTGAGGGAAGACAGCTGCTCCCATTTCCCCACTGGGCACCAGAGAGGAAGTCAATTCACACAAACCCAGTAAAGAAAAGCACTGAAGTGCTCTCAGGAACCTGCTTCAGTGCAGCAGAACAGGGCTCTGAAGAGACCTGGTGCTTGTCATGCTCGTGGCTGTAGGCTCTGAGACCAGAACCTGAGGTCCAGGGAGATTAAAATCCAGTAAGAGGGAGAGTTCATCACCAATAGGGAAGTTTTGGGGAAGAAAATGGTGGAGCTGAATGAGTGGCTCTGGCTCACATTCTTGCATGTCAGCTGTGCTTAGAGCAGCTTGGCGCAGGACCACGGCCGCAGCCCATGGGCAGAGAAGAAGCCAGTTCCCATGGGAAAGGGTCACTGTCCTAGTGTCCCTCAGGGGACAGACAGCAGGCAGACACTACCTGATGCTTCACAGAGCAAAGCCAGCCTCAGCCAGGCTGGCACTGGCAGACTGGTCTGTTCTTTTTCTCTTTTTCCTGTCTTCATGTGCAATTTAACCTTTCCAGCGCCGGAGATTTTCTGTGAGTCTCAGCCAGCCCGCTGCCCTAGGACCCACATCTCCCAGCCTTCAACTCCTGGCTGCCCTCTTCCAAAATCCTGCATGTGGGGTTGAAAGGACAACACTCAGCTTTCCTCAGTGAGAAACTCAACAGCAGAGGCGAGACCTGCAGGGTGAGTACAAGGCCAGGGTCGCTGGCTGAAAATGAGGGAGGAGGCAGCTCTCCCTGCTGTGGCATCCACTGCATTTCTCCTGGTGCAGGTGTCCCTTCCTGATGGTACCTGGTGCAAAGGGTGATACCATCAGAGATGCATCCTCACTCCTTTATGCAGCACTGATTGCTCTCCAACCCAGTCCCAAGCCCAGTCCCAAGCCCAGGGGAGATGCACAGAGCTGGGCCCCCCCCGTCTCTGTGACTGCCCTGGAGTTTTGGGCTCATAGAACCAGCCTGAGATGCCCTGGAAGATGCTGCAGCCTGCCTGTCCCTCACACACTGCAGAAGCAGCTGCATTCAGACTATGAATTCCCAGCACTCTTCATTGTCATGCAAGCCTACATCCCCACAAATTGCCAGCAGCTTTGGTGGAGATGCTGGCAGGGCTCCCGAGGTGAAGAGCTGATGCTGCATGAGGCATTGCTGCTCTCTGCGAGTGGTGCTGGGCTGGAGGCCACAGCTGCTGTGCATGGGGATGCCTCTCAACTCCAGAGAGCCACTTTGTGCAGCCCTTTCTCAGGAGGAGCCAGGCAAGGTCACCCTGAGCTCTGCATGCACTCCCCACCAATGCTGCACTCCGATAACCTGGGCTCTCCATATTGACTGTGCCATGGTGGGGGAAAATAGGGTCACCCACGTGCTGGGGGCTGGGCACACTTTGTCCCTGCTGCACACTGAGCACTTCTAACCTTAGCCAAGGTCACAGCAATAACAGGAGCCAGTGCTGTCTGTCTGTCTGTCCACGCACACAGCTGGGAGGGAGCTGGAGCACAGGGACCCCCTGCCCTGGGGTGCAACACCAACCCACATTTCTCAGAGGTCCTCCCTGTGAATCACCCTGGAAGTGCCAGGGCACATCAGCAGAAGGAGAACCAGAGGACTGGAGGCTGCAGATGCTTTTCTTTGGGGAGGCATCACTGCTGCCCTGCAGGAGGAGCAGGGTGAACCCCCCAGTCTGGAAAGCACAAAGTGAAGCTCCCCAGGGCAGACACAGCACTTACCCCCCTGGCAATGCAGACACAAGGTAGAGCCATCTCTGCTGCTGTCACTGCCCAGCAGCAGGGGCAGAGGGTGCTCCAATTCCAGCTCTTCTGCTTCATGCTTCCCATCTCTGTGCATATGTTCCAAGACACGTGTAGTTTCCGTGAGGAAAAGGCAAAATGCCAGCCATCCCCTGAGAGGCTGCTGATCTAATCAGCAGAATGAGGCAGAGGCCTGGGGGAGAGGTTTGCAGAAGATCTGAGGTCCTGGTGTGACCACAGATTTCCTTTCTGCACCGTGGGGGTGGGGACAGGAAATGCCCCCTTGTACAGGACACCCACCCAAAGAGTACCTGGCCAAAAAATTCCCTGACCCACAGCAGTACCAAGGAGAGGGGCCATGGGAGAAGCAGCACTCAGGAGCAGAGCACAGCCAACCTCAGGACATCAACTTTTGTCAGGCTACAACCCTGACAACTCAGCCCTGCTGCTGGCTGGCCCAAGGGACAGGAAGAACAGGCAGAGAAAGCCACAAAGCAAAGTGATACTGCTCAGAGGGGAGTTGGGTGATAGGTCTTGGGGTGATACAAGCCTGCTCAGCTCTGCCCAAATGTCAGCACTCAGCATTTAGTCGAGGATGCCGAGCATCACAGCATCACATCTCAGTCCCTCCCAGGCACAGCAGGTGCTGAATGCAGCATCCCTTACACTGGGGAGCAGGAGAGGGGGGGAAATGGTTCCATCTGCACCCTGTAAAGCCCTTGATCTCCCTCTGTGTTCCCCTGCAGGATGCCTGCTCTGGCACATGGCATTCACTCCATCCCCAAGCACTGCTGGAGAGGCCTTTGCCCACCCAGGTTTCTTCCCAGGAGGGTGGTGTGTTAGAAGAGCCCTTGGAGGAGCTGCAGAAGAACATCTCCCCTGCCCTGTCTGGGCAGTGACACTTTCAGCATCAAGCCCCACACCAGCAGGAAGAGATGCCTGCAGAGCTGGGTCAGGAACCAGTGCCCCTGGCAAGCCTGGAGGTGCCTTCTCCAGACCCATGGCAGTGGGTCAGGCTGCAAGGGCATGGGGTGGAGGGGGAAAGGGGCTGCTCTTGAGGTCTTGGTGCCAGGCAGACCAGCCTAGGAGGGAGAAAGGCAGCACAGGCACTACCTTCCCTGGTACCCTGTCCTAGGGATGCATCCACCCCTTTGAGGGGGTAAGGTCCTGGTAGAGGTGGGGGTGATGTGTTGGGAGGGCTCAGCGTGGTGGGTGTTGGCAGCCACGAGTGCTGGATGTCCGTGCACAGGACATCCCAGTCCCTCAGCATCCGTGCTGGGCAAGGCTGCCTCCCACACTGGGGAGGATTTGGCATTCCTGGGGCTGCCCTTGCTCCACACCCCCTGTCCCAGTCCTACTGCGAGGCAAAGAGAAGCCCTGAAGCCTGCTGGGCTGTGGGGAGAGAGACTCTGAGCAGCCAGGGTTTGCCCCAGGCTCGGCCCTGCCCAGCAGCTCAACACTGAGACTCCCAGAAGAGGAGGTTTCTGCCCCAAGCCTGTGTGGAAATCACCAGTGGTATAAAAATCTATTTAAGACAGAAGGAAGATGAGATGCTTGATTTCTTTGGGTGTGCTTTGTCCTGGGAAGAGCCTCCCTGCCCTGCTACACCCTGCTGTCCCATCCCCATCCCCCTGCTGGGACAGAGCCTGGACACACAGCACAAACCCCCAGGACACAGGCACGGCTGCCCTGGGCAGGGCTGGCACCCCTCAGAGCACAACTTGCCCTGTGGGACCAGCCAGATGATCCCTCCCTGGTCCCTGAGAGGATGGAGCAGGGGACACCCCGCCGACCCCCAGGCGCCGACCCGGAGGGGCGGCACCGCTGCCTCGGAGCTCCCCCTGCTTGCTGCGGGCAGGGACCGGCCCCGAGCTCCGGCCACACCCTGGGCATCACCCGGGCACCCCAACCCGGCACAGAGCACCCCACTCACTCCCCCAGCTCCTCGACACACCCCAAGCCGCCACAGCACTGAGTGTCAGCATCTGCCGCTGGTTCCTCTGTGGGTTTCACCCTTCCACCACCAGTTAGTGGTCACGGGGAGTGAATGGTTCCCAGGGAACAAGGAATGATGAGAGAAGGGGGGTATTGCAACCCCGGTGCCCCCCAGCACCCAGCCAAACCCCCCCCCCCAAAGCGTCGGTGGGCAAGGAAACAGCCCCAGCAAGGTGATGCCCTGGCAGGTAAAGTCCCCTCTGTGGCTTTGGGAGAAGGAGCTACGAGACCCTTGGGCTGAGCCCTGCAGAGCAGATTGAGAAACTGCCTCGTCAGCAGCTTCCCAGAGCAGCAGGAGCCGCATCCCTGCAGAGGAGCACACAGAGAGCTCCTCTTCCCCAAACCAACCAGGCAGGAGCAGGCCTGAACCGCCCGTAGCATCCACGCTCGGCTCCAGCTTGGAGAACTGGCAAACACACACCCAAACCCCTGCCACCTATGATAACAATTAGAGACTTATCTAATTGCAAAAATAATTGCAATTGAAGTGTTTAATTACCATACTAAGCAGGAAGAGCCGTTTCCTACTGTTCCAGTAGCACTCCCGATCCATCAAACAAGGTTTGGGGCTTGTTTGGGTGCCGGGCTTTTTGGTTTTGTTTTGTTGGTTTTTTGTTGGTGCTTTTTTTTTTTTTTTTTTTTTTGATTATTAGATTGCAGCCCCAGGGGATGAAGAGATTTGCTAATTAGGGTCTTGGAGAACAGCTACCAATTCACAAACACTTGCTTTTAATTTCAATACTAACGAGGCTGGAAGGGGGAGAAAGCCAAAATGCAGAACATCTGTGGCAGTGCTGGCGGCGGCAGCGCTGCCCCCAGCCCCTCCTCACTGCTCAGGAGCCATCCCAGAGACCACGGGGATGGGTTGGGGAGGGGCTGGCTCAGTGCAAGCACAGGCAGGGTGGAGATGCAGCTCTGGGTCGCCGCTGTCACCGCAGCCACCGCACGAACTAATCCCAGCATCGATCATCTGTCTAATCCCCTTAGGGACCGTCGGCTTTCTCAGTGATGGGCTAATCCTGGTCCTGAGGCAGCCGTTCCAGCCCCTGGGGGTGCAGCAGCAAGAAATTCTCCAGGTGACACTTGGTTTTGTTCTCCTCTAAACTGACAACAAAAGAGAATTTAATTCTCTCGCCAAGCAGCAATTCTGTGAGGGAAGAGAAACTGCTTAGGAAGCTCCTAACCAACATCTGCTCTCTCAGATAGGAAATATCCCCTGCTAGTGGAGGGAGCACAGGCAGGGCTGGCTGCCAAGTGCACGGGGACATCCTCATCCCCCTGTCCCTGCAGGGGACACGGGAGCTCCCGCTGCCCTTTGTACGGGACCCCATCCTCACCTTGCTCCACCAGCCACCCCAGGGACCCACAGTGCCCTGAGCTGTGAGCTTCTTTCACCTTTCCCATCCTTGCCACAGCTTGGGTACGGTCCAAACACCTGCAGAAAGGAGACGGGGGGAAGGAGAGAAGCACGCAGGAGGCGGGAGCAGCCGCAGGGCATCCAGGCGTCCTGTCCCCAGGAGTGCAGCTGAGACGTGGTGGCTGCCACGGGCCGGAGGCAAAAGAGTGTTATATTTCTTTTATCTAAAAGAGAAACATCAGTAGAATGAGAAAAAAAAGTGAGTTGTTTGGTTTGTTGTTTTTTTTTTTTCCAGACTGTCATGTGATTAAACACAGAGGAAACAAAAAGGTAGAGAACAGCCCCGAGCGGTTGAAAATGAGAAACTTTATGTTAGAAATCTCAAGATTGGATTTTCTGGAATAAAATGTGTTTTGGGGTCACTCACCCAACAGTCTTGGCTGGGGAATCAAGCCTCTGGAAAGGTTATGGAATCCATTGCCTCCCCCCAGATCTAAAAATTACATTTCCATGCCAAAGCATCTTGAAACCAAGCACAAGCACTCCCTTCCATGAAGGAGACGACCATGGGGAAGGCATCCTCAGGTGCCTTCCTGGCCTCAGCTAAGCCCTTCTTGCCCAGCATTTCCCCACCGCCAAGAATGCCAAGGCTGGCAGTGCGAGAGGCGCAGGCTGACCCCGGCCACCGCGGGATGGTGGCCATGGGACCAGGAGCGTGGTCATGTCCGTGGGATGGCTACCAAGGGACCAGAGCGAGAGGACAAAGCCACTAGAGGGCACAAGTATGACAGAAACACGTCCCCACATCAAGGGACCTCCAGCTTCTGCAGTTCAGCAGTCCCAGAGGTCCCCCAAACCCCTCATCAACCCCCATCTCCAAAAAGCCCACCCTGAGCTCTCCCTCGCCAGTGCCACACCTTCTCCTGGTAGCTCCAGACCCCACCACGCGGGGCTGGCTGTGGAGAGCCGGGTGCCCCTGGCCAGGGGGAGATGTGCGTCCTGCAAGGAGCCATCTGGCCACGGACGGGGGACAGGTCCAGGGTCCTCCTGTCCTTCTCCTCTCCTTTCTCCCCCAGAGCACCCTTCAGGCAGGCGCTCTCCTCCCCACTCCTGCGGCCGCCGCCGCTCTCATTAAGGCTCTACCACCAAACCAAACACCATTTGGCAGGGAAAGGGCTGCCAGAGGAACAGATGCCCCCCGTGTCCCCCAGCGAGCAGATGCTGCCACATCCGCCCTCCCTGCACCGCACACCTGCACGGATGTCACGCTGCCTGCGTGGGTTTGCTGTCCTCGGTGCGGGGTGGGGGTCACAGAGCCCTAACTTCGGAGCTAGATCCCTGCTTCCAGCCCCATGAGCACACCGGGACTCCTCTGTGGGCGCCTAAGCCGCTCTCAGCACCTGGGCTGCCCCGTCACTCCGCCCAGCCTGGGCGTAGCTGGCAGGTGCTGTTGCCCCGGGGGTGTTTGCACAGCTGTCAGAGCCTCCCGGATGGATCTGCTCTCCTTGCTCACAATTCCCATCCCATGGGCAACAGCCGCTCTCCTCCCTGCCGGCAGGAACCCAGAGCCGCTGCAGGCAGAGGCAGCAGCACCCTGCGACCCCGCGCACACAGGGAATGATGCTGATTAAACGCGGCCCCGGTACTGATAATTAATTTCTCAGAGGATGAATTACCTGGGAAAGCTCCAGAAGGAATGTTGTTCTTGCTGCCACACAACCGTGGGGTCTGTTTGGGCTTTTAAAGGATTTAACAGCAAAGGAGAAGAACATCCCCTGAGGAAGAACCGCAGCCGTGCCCTGGGCTAGGGGAGCCTGTTGGGTTGGGGATGAAGCTGTTCTCTGGGTCCATGAGGATGCAGGCAGGGCAAAAGGATGTGCTGGCACTGCTCATGTCCCAGCAACCAGGAGACCCTTAGAACTGGCCATGGGCATTGGCCAACCCCCTCCAGCAGCTCCTTAGACCCATCTCACTCCACACCACGGGCTGAGACATCCCAGGCTCCCCACGGGACCTGCCCAGGGAGTCACAGGGATCTGCGTGGTGAACCTGCTCTCCCCCAGGCACTGCCAGCCATCCATGGGGCTGGACGTGGCTGTCCCCACCCCGGAGCTGCAGGGCTGGGCTCGTCCCCTCAGCCCCAGCGCGGCTCCCTGCGGGCGCTGGCGCGGGGCCGCGCTGGATGCAAATGCGGAGCGAGCAGCCCCTGCAGACAGCGCTATTACGCAGGGCTCTCCATCCCTTTCGCTTAATAGGAAGCATTTTTCTGTTTCATTTCCCTCACCCTCGGAGCTGAAACCGCCTTTCTGCAGCAAAACACACCAAGCCAAAGAAATTCTTCTCCCTTTCCAGCTCGCAAACTCCCCTCCCTCCTCCCTCAGCAGGAATGCTCACCCCACTGCCCATCCCTTGCCTGGGGTACATCGTACTGTTGGAGGGACAAGTGATCCCCATCCCTGTCCTCCCACTGGCACCTCGGAGACAGCAGGGACAGAGGTGCCGAGGGGGCTGCAGGATTCTGTTCTCTCCATGTACAGTTCTTGCAAATATTCCCAAATACGGCAGAAGGCAAAGCTTGCCCTCGGCTCACCTCCTCTGGCCCTCCCTGAGGGCACTTCACTCGCTTGGCCTGCTTCAAGGCTGAGCTAAGTCCACCATTCGTTATTGGGTTATTAAGCTCTTAATTATCAGGTTGATTTCCCCTCAGAGCCCTGCCAGCAACTCTTGGTCCCTTTGTCAGCTGCCTCCCGGCAGGGCAAAACCTGCAGGGCCCGGGGAGTGCTCCTGTCCCCGCGATGGCTCCGAGGCATTTTTCCCACCTCCCCCGCGATCTGTTCCTGCCAGCCCGGCACTGGGGCACCATGACCCAGCCTGAAGGCGTGAGCCTGCTCCAAAAATGCGCCTGCGGCACAAGTGAGCCTGACACATGTCTGGGCTCAGAGTGACACCAAGGAGTCAGGGGCAAACAGGAGTGAGACATTGCCACCATGGGTGATGCTTAAGCCTAAAGCTCCAAGACTAGAAAAGCTTCCAGCTTATAAGCCTTAAGAAAAAAAAATACAATGCTTAAGATATTCCTGCCCAAATAAAAAATCTCTCAGCAACCTTTGCCGCCAGCGTGCCTCCTCTGCGTGCTCCTCCCTCCTTCGGGACTGAGCAGGGAGAGGAGGCAGCAGTGCCATGCCCCAGCCCCAAGCTGGCTGGACCGTAGGGGACAACATGGAGACCCTGCCCCAGGCTCCCCACCAGCCTCCAAACCTCAGAGAACCGCAGCAAACCAGCCGTGATGAGCCGCCGTCCTCGGTGAGATGGCAGGGGCTGCCCTGCAGCGCTCCGGCTTTCGTGTATTCATCACTTGTCAGTTCCTCTTAGCCGTGAAAAGAGAGTTATCCTCCCCCCGGGGCAGAGCCGTCCCGTTCCCAGCAGGGCTGGGGACACAGGAGGCTGGCACTGAGCGGTCCCCATCCCGCTGCCGGGGTGTCTGGGTGGGAGGAGAGACGCGAGTTGGGCTAATCCAAGTGGAAACTAATTGTGTTTCATTGAGGTTTTATCTCTGCAACTGGCAACATGCTCCTGCAGGAGATTTAGTGTGAAGTTGACTGGTCTCTGCCAAGAAGGCTGGGTTTTTTGGGTTTTTTTAGGGAAAGCACATTATGCATCAAAGTTGAAATCCAAATCCCTTTTCCTTCATTCCCAGAGTATATTTATGACGCTCCAGATATTCTTTGGTGCATCACAGTTTGTGGGAAGCCCCCAGACACTGCAGGAGCCCGGGACCAGCTCAAAGAGCCGCCTGAACTTCTTCTGCTTTATGGTTTTTCCCTTTGCTTTAAGTTGTTGCTGCGTGAGTGGGGGACTGTGGGCAGGCAGAGATGAAGCTGATGCACATGAACGGCTCCAGGTGAACTCCCCCCAGCCCTCCCAGGGCTTCCCAACACAAGATTGCCCCTCTCCATCCCAGCTCTGCTGTAATTTCCACACCCCTGTGCCCCCCGTGTGCAACCTGGCATCTGCAGTCTCATCCTGGATGGGGTTGGCAGCAAACGAGTGTTTTTCCTTAAAGATGCTCCACTTCTCCCTTCGTGGGGGTTTAGCAGGTTTCGAGTGCAGCCATGCCAGGAGGTGAATCAGCCCAGCCTGGAGCCTGCACCAGGGAGGGGGAGGAAAGAGGGGGGCACAGGAGGGGCACGTCTGGGAGTGCAGAGGAGGAAACACAGGACTGCAGCCTTCTCGTCCAACCCTTCAGGGTGTAAACCCACCTGGTTTTCTGCAGCAGGCTGGGAGGGTGGATAGGTGGGGGGGCTCCTTCTCCCCACCCAACAGCTCCTCTCAATGCGTCAGGACAGGCCCAGCATCTGCAGTCACTGGAAAATCACGCTCCATTTCCAGAAAGGAAAGCAAAGAGTAAATCTCCCTCTCAGACACACACTTGTTCCTCTGCAGCAAGAAAAGTGGCTAAAGCTTTAATTTCTGAGCTGGAAGGGAGAGACAAATACATCATCAGCACCCCGGGTGCAGAGGAAGGAAACATCAATTCTGGGATTACACCAGCGGCCACCGAGATTTCTCCCTCCCTGGCTGTAATCCAGAAACACCACAGGTTTCTCTGCCAGCCCCGCAGCTTGTACTTCTCACTGTGTTTGGGGGAAAATCTGGATACCTTTGTGGTCATGAGGGTGGTTATTGCACCAGTGTTTGCCCAGAGGTGCCAGGCTGGGGGGAGGCAGGGATTCCCCCAGCTGCATCTCACATTCAGAGCAGGCTGGCCATAGTGCTCACCTCTCCCCAGAGGTTCCCTTCATAAGAGGGAGCAAATTCCACTTATCTATCCAGGGAAAATTTGCATTTCAAATATCCCAACTCCAAATGTCACCCAGTTTGATCCCCTAAGCTGAACAAATGCAGTGGAGCAGGGAGGGGGTCGGGGTGGCTCGCCAGTGTGAACAGCCGGGAAGAAAGGAAAAAACCAAGGTTAAAAGCGTGTACAGATGTTTAATCTGTGCTGAGGCTGAGGATGGGAGCAAACATGGCAGAGACCTTCCCCTTCTTCCAGCCTCCATCGGGCAGGACACAGGGGAACAGGTATCTGAGGCTCCGACCATTAAGGATTAGGGATTTCGTGTTTGAGATTTTGTTTACACAATAAGACTTAAGACTGCATGGAGTGTAGGTGGATTCTCCCCGGTGCCTGCAGAGGGATTAGTGCCTATAAAGCAGCCGGAATGAGCTAAAAATTGGAGAGATCAAAGTGCAGGAAGAGGAATCCCACATTCTCAGGGATGGTTGGAGAGGGGAGGAAGAGGGCAGTGGTCAAGCCTGAGGCAGTTGTGGCTGCTGGCCCTGGAGAGCACAGGGAAAGGCATGGGGCATCCTCACACTGCAGCTGCAGGGATGCCAGAAGGCATCTCAGGGAACAGCCGGACCCCAGGTGTTTTACATCCTCTCCTGAAGCTGCAAAACCTCCCTGACCAGCTCCAGTCCACAATGGAGGGATGACCACAGCCCCTCCTGAGCTCTCTGCTGCCACAGGGCCATCTCTGGGGAGTACAGCAGAAGAGGGGTGTCCAGCCTGGACCCTTCTGCAGTGCTGGGGTACAGGGGGAAGCCCAGCAACATGCCCTGAAGGGAGAGGAGCCTGATCCTGCTGTTCTTACCGGTCCCCCATGCCCCAGGTGACACTGCCAAGTGTCAGCCCATGCCATAGGAGGAGGGAATACACTTGCCTGGGCCTGGGGGGGCTCTGCCAAAGCCCTGGACCTGCAGTGCCCAGCCTGCTCTCCCCACCTGGCTGAGCAAATGAGTCTTCTCCTCTTCACCTCATTAAAAACATGAGCTGATTCGATTAAAACGGGGCACCAACCCTCTGTCCCCAGAAGGCAAATGGGATGAATGTCTAAGGCATGAAGCTTTCTGGCCCCCAGCACCTCGTTACCCCTTCAATGCCCAATGCACAGGGCACCGCCTCCTGCCAATTCCCTGCCTGCCACACACAGCACCTGCCTGTGCCTGAGGGCGGGTAAACTCACCTAGGGCAGCAGCAGTGCCAGCCCTGCATCTTGGGGCATCTTGGCCCCCAGGGACCCAAGCCCAGTGGGACCACACACATCAAGAAGCAGCCCAGGCATGGCGGGCTTTCAGTTGCCTCCAGTGCTGGCTCTTGGGGGTGTCACAGATCTCCAGGCAGCCCCTTTTCCTCTTTGGCATCTGCAGTGACTGCGTTTGCTCCATCACTCTGGTTTTTGGGAGGCAGAGGGTGCCTGTACTCACCCACCCAGCCGCCCTGCATCCCGAGCCTCTCCCGCTCTCAGGCACGGGACACAAGTTTTATCCTCACCCCCCTCTCCCAAACCTGCGGGCAGGCAGGCACTCCCTTGCCAGAAATGAGTCTGAAACGGTTCAGAGAACTAATTCCCTCCCTCCTTAATGCATGGAAGCTTCTTACGCTAAATCTATACAGACACAATTAGCATTATTCATATTCCATATGCTCCGCTCCCTTGTGATGAATATTAATCTCCTTCCCGCTCCCAGGCATTAGAGATAACGGCGCTGCTGCGGTGGCACAGAGGGTCTGAGGGAGTGGTGCTGCAGGTGGAGACAGTCTCATCCCCATGTCAGGAAGGGCAGATTTTGTGTCCTTTTGGGGAGGGGCTGGTTTTACAGCTGCGGGGCTGGGCTGAAGCACCCTTTCTGCTCCCACTCCCGGCTGAACTGGTCTCCACCGAGGCTGCTTCAGTCCCCCCCAAGGGCACACGCTTGTGTCGGGCATCATGAAGCCCCAGCCCTCCCTGCACCTTCCAGCTCTCCACAGGTTTTGAAGGTGGAGGAGGACTCAGTCGGGCTGTCCTGCTTCTGCCAGCTCACATTCTGCAGCATTTCTTCGGCTGAGAAGTGGTCACGGGCATTGCAGGAGCTAAACTGGTGCCCCTCGGTGTTGCGCAGGGCAGGAGCAGCTCTTCCGACATCCCAGAGCATCCCCGCTGTAGCCGCAAGAGTCAGCACAGCTGGGCAACTGCAGCACCTGGGTCACTGTCCCAGCCCTGCTCCCCGCTCCCTGCACAGCATCTCCCCCTGAAAGGGGCACGGCAGCACCCACCGATGCTGCGACAAGAGCGCGAGAAGGCAGCAGAGGAAACGGTGCAGCAAATGCAGCTCATCCACTGCCGCTATCCTGCAGGGACACGGCGGGATTTGCAGCTCAGGGAGGGGCCATCCCGCACACAGGCAGGGCTGCACGGACCCTACACAGCCCCGTGTCCGTCTGTCCGTCCAGCCTTGCCTTCCACGTGTGTGGCTCCAGGCCAGGCCGGGGGTGCCGTGAGTGGGGGGCCTGGGGGCTGTGAATGGAAGCGCCATACGCTTGGTGGGGGTGGAGGGGATACAGGCCAGGAGGCACCGCGTCTCCATACATCCATTTGCATGCCTAATCCGCTGCCGGGGAGTGGAGCGTCAGGTCCCCCATCTGCTCGGCAGCTCACATCATTAGCTGGCTGGTTTCCGAGCCGGCACCGAGCAGAGGTGGGAGTCGAGCAGGGAGAGGGGAGAAGGGAGGCTGCTCCCAGCCCCTCGCACCATCACGTGTCGGCAGACTGGGGAGCTGGGGAGGATCCTGCCCCTTGCCGGAGCTGGTAGGCAGCACACAGGGGACAGAGAGGGGTGTGGATGGAGGAGGGGGTTGATTCCTATGGGTTCCTGGGATGCTGCTGTGCTCCAAGCTTCCCCCTTGGCGGTGCGAGGCGGACGGGGCATCTCCTCGCCCATCACGGATGCTGCCCACACTTTAACTTTGCCCCAGGACGACAAAAGTCCCCGTGGCTGGCCCTTTGCTGCGGGCAAGCCAGGAAGCACCCACAGCCACCAGTCCACTCACAAAGCTCAGCCCCGCCACAAGGATCCGGCCACATCAACCCTCCCCACTGCCACTAACCCGCCGTGACGGCCCTGGGACACAGCCCCTTTAAATCCCCACACTCACAGGCTGGGCTGGGACACCGTAAAGGGAAAAATAAGGCAAAGAAATTATTTTCTTCTCGCCAGCAAGCCTGGATTGCTGCCCGTTCCTCAGTAGCGCGCTGCCAGCCCGCCCACGCACCGCACAGCGAGGACTGCAGAGGCCAGCGTGGGCTGGGGGGTGCCAGGGGGCTCGGGGTGCAGCGAGGGACCCCCTTGCTGGACATCTCTGCTCACTGGGATGCCATGGGGGGAGATGTCCCACCCGGCCCTTCTCTCCCTGGGATGCACAGAACATCCTTCTGCTGCATTACCTGCCCCATTCTCTGGGGCTGTTCCTTTCTCTGAGCTCTAAACGGGCTCAAACTCCTCCAAAATCCCTGCAGAACTCCCAAGGTTGGGGCCACAAGGAGCTACTCCAGCCAGCAGTGTTGAGCAAATGGGGGTTTCTCAGCAGGCAGCAATGAAAAGGGGGTCAGAGGGATGCAGGGGCTGGGGGACGAGGGGAGCAGGGGGAAAAGAGCCCCACATTCCCCCAGGGTCACTCTCCCCCTCTGCTTTCACGCCCGGCTGGGTTCCTTCATTACTTACCCAAGCTGTAAATTGTCTAATTTGGAGCACACCATTTATCCCTGATGTGCACTTGAGCAGCCAGATTTTGTTTTCAGGTGTGTAATTAATTTTTTTAACGTGATTTCTCTCCTAGGAAACTGCAAACAAACAGTTCTGGTTTTCATGGCTGGGCAGCTCGGGTGAGCGTCAGGGCAGGGATTAGGCAGGCAAGGAGCCGAGGCCAGATCTCAGAGGATGTGAGGAGCTGGGCTTTTGCAGAAACCCCTTGCTCCCACTTTCCAAATCCTCCATCCTTCAGTGCAGCCTTCTGCCTCCTCCAGCAGCACCATGCTCCCCATGGGCACTGGAGAAGGCTCGAAAGGGGAAGCAACAGCCACTTTCCCTTTTCCCAACTCAATCTGCTGGGAATTACCATTTTTATTAAGACCTAACATGTCCCTGGCTGCTGGGAATGTGATTTGGTCCTGGAATGACATTACAGCACCTCCTGAGGATCCCATATCAGCATCCACCTCGCTGTGATGATGCTCCAACCCCCAGACAGAGGTGCCTCCATCAGTGGATGCTCACAAGCATCTCCATCACAGGGAGAGGCTGTGCTCAGGCATGGTACCGGGGGGATCCATGGGGATCCACTATCCTGAACTCTTTCCCCTCAGTTGGGATGTTTGCTGCCTGGGAATGATGCCGGCTATTTTTGCATCACCCATCACCTCTCACGGGGCAGGCACGAGGGAGGATGGAGGAGAAGCAGTGACCCGAGGTGGGTAATGTCTGCTCCCGCTGCGTGTCCCGGTGCCCAGCTGAGTGCGGGTGGCGGGGACAGGGGTTCCCAAGCGCTGCTCTGCATCCCGAGCCAGAGCGATCCTCCTCTGAGCAGCGCGGAGAACCACCTGCTGTGAATGTGCGAGAGAAATCTCTTCAACACTCCTGCTGCCAGGGAAGTTGTTAGATGACTTTTGTCGGTGGTTTTCCAGATGAAAGGAGGTGAAAATCACCTCCATTAGTTGGCAGAGGCAGGTGGGAGGATCTGTGCAGAGAGCACTTCGGGGCTGACAGTGCAGATCCCAACCCTCTGCCCTGAAAGTCCCCCTGGGCGTGGGGTGGCAGTTTGGGGGCCCACAAGATGCTCTTGTGCCACCCCAACAAGGGAACCTGGGGTGGTGCTGAGGCTGTGGGAGTTTACGGGTGGCTGGGGGGGAACAGCCATTAGGGAGGGCTCCAGCTGGTGACACCCCTGGGACAGGTCCCCTGCACTTCTGGGCTTCCTGCCCCAGTGGCAGCTGCCTGCAAAATAAAGCCACAGCCCCTCCCAAAATGATCCTCCGTGAGTGGATCTTGGCCACCACAACACAGGCTGTGCCCTCTTGAGGGGAGGTTCCACCACCCAGACCTCCAGAACCACGGGCCAGTCTTCTTGGGGTTTTTTTTCCTCCGCGTTTGATTCTCTGTTGTGACTTTTGGGAAGGGACAGTGCAATTCCCAGGGGCCATGGGAGGGGGCTGACTGCCCTGCTCCCCCATCCTGCTGCCCTCTGTGCTTTGAAACTGCCTTCCAAGGAGCTGCTCAGCATTCAGAGCAGGCGCCTGCACCGTTTCAGGGCAAAAACTCTGGTTTGCCTTCAAAAACACATCGATCCTCTGCAGCCTGCCATGAAGGGCAGCTCCTGCCCTCCAAAGCAGGACAGAGGGCACATGCAGGCCTGGCTTGGCTTTCCCTAATGTATAAGGTATAAAGGGTTCATGCTCCATCCCACAGCCCCTCACCCATCACCGCCCAGCTCTGCCAGTCCCTGAGTTCAAAGAAAAAGGCATAAAAACCCCAATCTCTTCAATTTCCCTTTGGTCTTTTTTTTCCCCTTCTCCACTGAAGGAGTTCAGCTCCCAGATACTGCCTGCACAGACACAGAAAAGAAAATTTCCAGGAATTGCTGCTCTCTCTGGGAAATTCATCACGGGGGTCCAGGCAGCTGAGTTGATGCCAGTCACTTCCTGCCCAATGTTTGGCCACTTTGCTGGGACTGTGGGCAGGCTGTATCCTGGCTGCCCCCAGCATCCACCAGGAACCAGCACATCTCCCAACAAGGTTTGGTGCCTCAAGAAGGGTATAATCTCTTCTGCCTAAGGAGAATGGCTGATTTATCTGCATTCCCTTTCCTGATAAAGGCCTGGCTGTGGGCTCACCAGGCGGAGGAGGCAATACTGAAATAGCTTCTTTTCTTATACTTCACGTGGTGATTATTATTATGCCTCTCTTGACTCCCCCCTCTGCTGCCAGCACAGGAAAAAACCCCCGCGGTGCCACCATCAGCAGCACTGCCACCAGGCAAGATGGGACCGTGTCCCCTGGCACTGCAGCCAGGCCCCTGGCACCATGGGCTTCCCTCTTCCACCCACACACGGTGGGAACATCCTCCCGGGCACCTGCAGTGGCACAGGCAGAGCCGTGGAGCTGAGCATCTCCTCCTGCCTTGCACCGGCTGCCATGAAGGGTGAAACACATCCCTGCAGGGAGCGAATTCCCAGCCCTCCACAAGCCGGTGGACCTTTGCTCCAAAATGTTTGCTTATGACTAATCACAGCTATCCCAGTGCCAGCTGGGGACTGGTGTTTGCCGTCCCTGGGGCCTCGGCAGCCTGGGGCTCACCAGTGCCCGGGGGCAAAGCCCCAGGCTGCAACAGCACCACGGTTCTTGGGGACTCCTATCCTAAGAATGCAAAGGAGAAGTTGGTCCAGCTCCAGCCCACCCATGGCCATCTCCTCCTGGCAGCTCTGGGGAAGTGACAGGGCTGGTGGCTCCCATTAGCGAGGTGAAGGCTGGGGAGAAAAACGAGTATTGATCATCCCTGCGAGTCGAGCACGAGGCACACGCAGCCCACGGCCGCGATCGATAGTGCCAGGGAGGCATTTGCTCTCGCTGAGGTTTTTGTGTCTGTCTGGGGCTCCAGGAGGAAGCTTGTGCTGTACCAGCAATCAGCATGGCCCCTGCACAGCTCCATCCTCCACGATGCACCCTCTGTCGAGCCCTCTGAGCCGGTATCTCCATCTGTAGGGATTCTCATACGTGCATGGCAGGGGTGAGAAGGCAAAGCAGCCATCCCACATCTGAAGCCTCTCCATCCCCCCCCCCGTTTCCACTCTGGTGGCATGGAGACAGCCCCAAGGATTCTTTGCCTGGCACGGCTTCCTCTCTCAGAGCCCTGGGGGCTCCCATCTCGGCAGGGATGCCCTGTGCACACAGGCTCCCCTCAAAACTCTGTTCCCGTCCTGCTCCCCATCCCCAGGGCTGACTGTCCTGGTGTTTTATGGGGCGCCCAGCCTTGGTGCAACCGGAGGAACGAGCTGAAAATTGGAGATTTCCGTCCCTGCGGAGGAGGATGTCGGCAGAAGATGAAGGCAGAACTACACTTCCCAGAGTGCTCCTGGCACTGCCGGGGGAAAGGCTGAGGGACCCAGCCACCAGCTCCTCCCTGCTCCTGTATTATTCTGCTTCTTGTTTATTTGTGGGTTTTCTGCACTTAACTGTCTGCCTCATCCACTTAATTGGGGGATTATTGCCGCTACCTGCCCGCCCGCCAGAGCCCAACTCATTACTGGGGCTTATTTATTAGCAGCGAGGCAGCAGAAACGCACCCTGCAGCTCCTTCTTCTCCTCCTCTGGCACAGGCAGCTGGAGGCGATGGAGGAAAGCGAGCAGGAAACAGGATGGGTCCAGTGACAGTGGCCACAGTTTGGCCAGGGCCAGGTCAAAGCCAGCCTCTGCCACGTATGGAGGCATCGCAGCAGCATCCTGCGGCGCCTGGCATCAGCCTGGGACACCGCTGCTCTTGGCAAAGCACAGAAGGAGGACTAAAAAGCCTGGCTGCTCCTTAAAAGTGTTCCCTGAGCTCGGGAAAGGTCAGCCGCACAGCGCTGTCCTTCTGCTCGCAGCGAGGGACCCCTCTGCTCGGCACAGTGGCAGCTGAGTGACAGCCGTGTGGCAGGGCGATGCCGCTGCCCCCGGAGCCCAGGAGGAGCCAGCAGCGCCCCACGGCTCCTCTCCAAACCGCTGCTCCCATTTCCAGGCGGGAGAATCTGGGAAAAAAAAAAAAAAAATGTGGGACAGCAAGAGAGAGCTGCATATCGAGCGCTTCGATAAATAAAACATGTCGAGAAGGCAATCAGGGCTGCCCACTTGGCTGCAGCAGCTCCGTCTGCGGCGGCCGCACGGGGGGAAATCGCAAGCGGTGCCACCCCGGCCGTCAGGCCGCCAGCCCCGGCGCTGCTCCTCTGCTCGCATCCAAGTTCTGCTGCCTCAGCACCGAGGGGGATTGATTTATTCATCAGCCTCTCCATCCCGCAGCAGCCCTGCAAGAAGGAGTGGTGCAGTGAGCTGCTGCGTGGTGTGACGAGCAGCACGGCGGGAGCAGGGACGGATAACCGGAGGTGGCTCCCGGCTGACCGTGCCGTGATGCCTGGTGGAGGAAGGAATCCCCAGGGTAGGAAATGTGAGCAGCGAACTCCCCCGGCGCAGTGGTGCTGAGCCCTCCTCGGGCACTAAGACACAGCTGTCTTTCACCCTGTATTCGGGAGGGAGAGGCAGGACCCTGCTGTTCAGAGAGCAATCTGAGACATTGCAAAGACAAGTTGCAACGCAAGGAGCCCACCCCAAAAAACACCAGCTCCAGAGCATCTCCAGGGCTTGGTGAGAGCTGTTCTGAGCACCCACAAACCCAGAGCAAAACCTAGGGGGAAAAACGGCCTCACCTGCCCGCCAGGAACACAACGGCAGCGGCCTGTGGAGAGGGACTGGGCAGTGGGAGGATGAGTTCCGGCCCCTCAGGCCAGCGGGGATCTTGCTGTCCTCTTCAGCGTGCTCTGCACCAATCCCTGAACTGGAGTTATGGCTTCTTAAAACCTCTGTGGACAAGTTCTTGCCCTTCTCCCTCCTTCTGCTGTTCCCTACCCTACACAGCAGTACATGACCAGCCCACACATACCCCCATCCCGGAGCTCTGCAGCCCCCAGAGCAGCCCCTGCTCCAGCCTCTCCACCTCCTCTGCTCCCCTCTGGCTTTTCTGTGAGCCCTGCAGGCTCCAGTGGGCTCATGGCTCTTCATCACCCCCATCCTCAGGACACCCTGCGAGAGAACTTGGGCAAGGGCTTTGTGCAACAAGGATCTCTGATCTGGGGAGCACTGCTGGCACCCTGACACACCCAGAGATGCCCTGCCTAGAGACCCCTCCTCTGGGGGGGCTAGCAGTGCCATGGGAGAGGAATCATCAACTCGGTGGGAAGAGAAGCACCAGGGGCTGCGGGGAGAGAGCAAATACTGGAAGGAATTGCTGGATGGGAGGAAACTGGCAGATCCAGGGGGTCCAGAGGGATAGCCAGGGAGTGGGGGGAATTGCTGGGTCCTGAAGAAACGGGTGGCCAAGAAATGGGGGTACTGGAAGACATGGCCGTGTATGGAGGTGGCTGTTATGGCACTGGAGGTGGCACTGTGGGCACAGGTGGTACTGGGAGGGATGCTACGTACTGGGGGTGATGCCGGGTGATGGGGAGCATAGCCGGGCTGCAGGGGGGCGGATGGTTGAGTAGCAGGGGGCATCTCGGTACCGGAGGAGCAATTACCGGCTGCCGGAGGGGACNTGCCGGCTTATATAACGGGGCGGCGGCCGCGGCGCGGCGGGATGCGGCATGCGGGGCGGGGTGCGGGGAAGGATGCAGGTGATGCGCGATGCGGGGAAGGATGCAGGTGATGCGGGGTGCGGGTGCAAGATGCGGGGCTGAGCGGCGCGCCCCCGGACTGCCCACCGGCAGGTCTGGGGAGGGGCAACACGCCGATGTGCAGGGGATGGCAGGAGAAGGGCTGTCACCCCTGGACCGGGCTTTGGATCCCCTCTCCAGCCCCTCCGTGCTTGGCCATCCCCTGCGGGGGAGCTTCGCAGAGCGGGGCTGTGGGCAGGGAGAGGATGCGACCCGATCCCGCCATCACCCCCTGCCTGCAGCCGGGAGGCTCCGTGCACCTTTCTGCTGTGGGGAGCTCCCGGTACCTGCCGGGCTCTTCCCAAGCCTCCCCATCACTGGCTCCCTCCTCTACCCTGCTCTCCACGGCTGAGTCCAACCACTCGTGCAGCATTCCAGCTGCACCGTCCCCAGTACCCTGAGATTCAACCCCTCTCCCCTCTGCCCTGGTGCCTCCTAAGCCCCACACTCCAGCCCCTCTCTCCGCCGTGCCCCCGACGCCGTGGCTGCAGCACATGGGCAGGTGGCTGCCGTGATCCAGGCCTTGGCAGAACGCGGTGGCACTGCCACCCGCATGGCACGAGCGTGACCGGGCAGCCACTGCCCGAGGCTGGCAGTGCGGTGAGTCAGAGTGGTGAAGCAGGGCTGGCACCGTCGCTCAGAACAGGGCTCAGGGCTCAGGGCTTCTCCCTGCAACCAGCTGGGCTCCACGGTGGTGGCAGCTGCTGGCCAAGGACTGGTGAAGGAACTGGAGTGATTCGAGTCAAGTTGAGGTGCTGGGTTTGGCAAATAGAGGATGAGGATGGGCCAGGCTGAGGGTGCAGAGAAGTGTCCTCCCTGCCAAACCTGCCCTTATGCCTCTGGGGCTGCAGGACCCCAAGCATTGTCAGGATAGGCACCAGTATGGAAAAAAAGGAGCTCTGTCCCCATCCAGTGTCTGACCCCCACCCTCCTGGGAAACTGGAGACAGGTTAGCTCAGCTGAGATGAACTGGCACAGAAAAATGTCTCAAAGTCTTGCTTGGCTGTGGGCCGAGTGTTTGTTTCTTCGATTGCCTTATGTGATGACATTAGTATTGAAATGACCCAGAGCAGACAGAGCTCTGAACACCTCACAGCACTGGAGGATGATTGTGGTTCACACCTTGGCTCTTCCCTGGGTTTCTGCAGAGGCTGCTGCCAGGCACAGCCCAACAGGCCCATATCAGGAGCCAAGGGCAGCTGCATTGAGTTGCCCAGCCTGGTTTGCCCTCTGGAGATGAGAAGTCCCAGCAGAGGTCCAGTCCTGTGGAAAAGTCCTCTGGGGAAGGGGCAGTGATTGCTGGCAGTGTGGTACATCTCCATTCCTACCACTGGGCACCAGTGTGCCCTGGTTGCCTGGAGCTCAGGAGATCTGGGATGGCAGGAGAGCACGGTCACTGCAGCCCGGGCTGCTGCCTCTCCCACCAGCACCGAGCCCAAGCCCTCGGGCACCTCACACCTCCCCAACAGCCAGGGCTGGACCCAGAGCACCTTCCCCATGGCCAGAGGATCTCTGCTCTCACCCACAGCCTCTGTGTGTGCCTGGCCAGGCCTTGCCATTTGTTCTTATGCCAGCATCATCCTCGAGTTTAAATGATCCTTCTCCCTCCCCGGTGTTTATTCACCGGGTGTATTTATAGAGAGCAATCAGGCCTGCTCAGCCAGGGTAAACAAGCTGTGCTCCTGCGGGCTGCTCTCGCCTGAGCGCTCTCTGCTCGCTCGTCCCAGGAGCTTTCCTCTCCACCTCTCCTGGTTCCACAGAGCCTTCCCGGCTGCACAGACTCGGCCAATCTGCCTTGTCCAGCTGTGGGCTCTCCAGGCTGTGCCTCCAGGCTCACTAGGTCACCCAGTGCCTTGCCAGGAGCCACTGTCACCTTTGCCGTGTTGTTCTGCACCACAGGTCCCTGCTCCTCCTGCACACAGCCAGGCCAGCAGGTCCATCCTTCCCGAACTGGTGTCACCAGCACCTGCTGTGACACTCAAGAGAGGCTCAGAAACATTGATCATCTCATCCCAGAGCCCCCCAATGGTGCGACCCAGACCTGCCCCGATCTGAGGCAAGAGGAATTGTGCAAGAAGCATTGAGGTGTTTGAGGCTGAGGATGTGCTTTTTGAAGGCAAGGCAGGTCAGCTCAGGTACAGACCTCAGCTGGGGAATGCCTCTGGGGGCTGCCTGGTGTGGTGTGGCACCCTCAGCTCTTTGCATGCCTGCATGAGAGCCAGGACAGCGCACTGCCAGCACAGACTTTCCCCAAACACTGTGACTCTGAACCATCCTTCTCACCTGATGCCCCAACAGGAAACTACCCAGACCCAAGGCAGGTCCCAGGAGCATCTGCCTTAGGCAGGGAAAGTGCTTTGAGATGTGCCCTGGGCTTCTCAGCCCGTGCACCTCGATGCTCACCCTCCTCATTCCACAGCCCACCCTCCTCACAGGTGTTTGGACAAGCTCAGCTATTTGAGCAGGGTGCTGAGAGCTGGATGTGCCAAAGCAGCAGAGCTGTGGACTCAGTAATGTCTCATCTAGAGCATGAAGTTTTCCCTGGATACCGTGTCTTGTGTCCAGACTGGATCAAAACATCCCTGCCAGCACCTGGGGGCACTGCTATCCCCAGAGGTGGGGGAGTTCTGGCAATATCACCCTGCTCTGCTGTTCCCTGTCCTCTGCTTTGGCTGTGGTTGGTGTCTGGCTACCTGGACAGACAGACAGACTGAGCTAGTGCAGCTGTCCAGGTGAAATGCATCTTCATGGTACTGGCAGGCTCTGCCCATTGCAAAGGAGATAAAAAACCCTCTTTGGTCTGGCTGAAATAAAAAATACCCTGCCAGAATTGGAGCAGCACCCCTCAGGACTCTCTGCATCCTCTCAGGTACCTGGGCAGGGCGTTCCTGCTCTCCCCACCCTCTGGGGTTTCAGCAAATAAATATCTGCTGATTTGCACCCTGGGCCATGGCCAGCAGAGCCAAACTGATGCTGTCCCAGCCCAGCTGTCTCCTTGGCGCTGTCTGGAAACCAGACGCCCCCAGGCACACATCCCTGCAGCTTTCTGCAGCCCGTCTCACCCTGCTCCACAGCCTTCCCGCATCCCAGAGGAGGCACTGGTTGTCCCCAGAAAAGGTCACCTTCACGCTGCTGCCGAGCCCTTTCCAGGCTGAGCTCTTAGCACTGCATTTCCCAGGGCTCCAGGGATTCTGGGGTCTCCTCAGAGGTCCCACCGGGGACCCTTTGCCTCTTCCCACAGCCAACCTCCCCAAACCATGTTCCCAGGGGCTGTCAGTGTCTCCTGCTCCTGGCACTGGAATGAGGCATCCCTGCTCTGTAAAGCTTTTAAAAATGCAGGCTCCATCCATCCCAGCCCTTGCTCCTCCACAGCGTCGGTGTTCACCTGTGTTTCCCCTGGCTCCCCTGGGTCATATATTTATCTCCAATTTGCCAAAGCCTCCCTTCTTCCCCTGGGTGGAGGAAAAGCCTTTGCTTGAAGTCAGGATGAATTTGTAACTTCCCCTGGAACCTGCTCCTTGAGTTGTAGAGGAGAAATCACGCTCGTGACACGTCACAGAGACACGAGCCACACCACAGGGACAACCCACCCCAGAAACTGCCAGCGTGGCACCCAGCACCCTGGCACCCTGGTCCCTGCACAGCCCCTGCCCAAGCCAGCATCCCCTGCATCTCCCCAGGGGGGATTTTAAGGACATTTAGGAAGGGATGAGATCCCCAGAAAGAAGTTTCCTGAGGTCCAGCAGGAGGGGGGAGCCCAGGGCAGCGTCAGGCTTCCTCTAGTTGCTGAGTCTGAGCAAGGACTTTTGTTTGGTGGCTTGTTTTAACTTGCCATTATGTTCTCCAAAGAAGAAATTCGTCATGTGCAAGCTAAGGAAGGCAGAGTTAATGTGAAATTTTAAAACCCTTGAAGAGCTAAGAGCCCTCTTAATATTTAATGAAGGCATCCAAACTGCCGGGTACCTGCAGAGACGGCCAGGAGCCCTCTGCCAGCAGCAGAGTGTGTGCCCCTGATCCAGGAGAGGACCAAAGACTCTGATGAGCCTCCACCTCCTGCAGCCTGTCACCCTGGGCTCCCACCTGCAGGGAGATGGTGGCTCTTGGCAGCAGGTTGCTCCCATCTTTGGAGGTGGGGATGCAGGATGTGCACAGATGGAGGAGAGGGCAGCAAGCAGTGGTGTGCTCTGTCTGTCAGCCACCAAGTGATTCCACTCTGTCGGTGCCACTTGGTCCCGTGGCCCCTCCAAGGCACTCATCCTCTCGTTGTTGGTGTCTCTCCAGGCCCTGCTCTCCCTGCGATGCTCAGCCACCCCCACGAGGCCCTTGTCCCCCTGCGTTAGGTGCTGAAGCAGACACCTGGTGCTGCACACACCAAGGTAGGCAGCGCTGTGGCTCTTGGGGGGGTTGGGGGGCCCTTTCACTCCCCATGCTAATGGGGGGCACAGCACAGCCATGGGATGGATGGGGTAGCTCAGAGGTACCACCTGGGGCTGCCTCAGTGGAGCAGTCAGGTCACCCGAGATGGGGGGGTCTCGGTGACACTTTGACGCAGGGCAAGAGGCACCTGAAGCAGCTCAGGACCAGGCAGAGGCCACAGGAGTGAGGACCAGCTCAGGCCCTCAGCAGATGCTGGGCACTGTCCCACCTGGAGACCATGGCAAGTGGTGGTGACTGTGGAGGTGGCACAGGGCCAGAGTTTTTTCTTTTTTCTTTTTTCCTTTTGAAAGCCCCCAGATGGGAAAGGTATGAGCCAAACCCCACTGAAAGCAGCCAAGAATGAATTTTCTGGCCCAAGCCCCAGCAGCTCTTGGAGCAGCACAGTGCCTGTCCGGCGTCACGCCGTGGCAGAAACCCTGAGCACAGGCAGGCTGGGGGAAGTCTCAGCTGGGGTGGGCAGCAAGCCCCACACCCATCCCAGCTACTGCCTGGTGTGGAGATTTCACCCCTCCCCAGCTCCCCAGCCAGGGCAGCTCAGGCTCATCCTGCTCCCAGCGAGCTGCAGCTTGGCTGGAGCCCAGGCACCCAGATGTCTCCCCCACGCTGCCACGGAGCCCCCCACCATGCAGCCATCTGCTGCCATCGAGGACAGGGTGTCCCTGGTGTTGCCCCCCTTATCCAGCTCTGCTGCCTAGGCCATGGGGCATCTGGGCTCCCAAATATCCCCTCTCATGGGATACAATGAGCCCTTTCCCCCACAGAAGGCAGATGCTCTCCCAGAGCCAGGCTGGGAGGTTGGACCAAGTATCCCTGTTCCTCATTTCCTCCCATTCCTGAGCACTGGTGGTACAGAGAGGGGTTAAATCACCTCTGTCCTCAACTCAGGTGCCCCAGAGAGCTTACGGGGTCTTTGTGAAGCCAACATTATATCAGCATGAGACTGAACCCCAGGGGAGCAGTGCCCAGGGTCTCATTTTTTAGGGTGTTTTGGTTGGAGAGGGGACAGGCAGGGGCTGCTATTGCCCTGCTGTGACCTGGATGTCCAGCCTTGAGCCAATCGTGCCTTTGTCCTTCATGTCTGTTTTCTGTCAGTGAAATGTGGGTGGGTATAACCTCTCTGAGGCTTTCTGTGGGGAGTGGGAGTCCAAATTCCGTCCTGTCACAGAGCCAGAAGATGATCCATGTGCATCCACTACTCACACAGTGCTGACCACCCCAGTCACTGGTGCCTGCCTGGTGTCAGTGTGGGGAGGATGGAAAACAGTGTGTGCCCAGGGTGGGGCGATGGGGAGGCAGCACAGGGGCTCGGGGGGCTTTCGTCTGCTTCCCAAGCAGTGTCTGATGTGCAGCGCCCAGCTCGGCTCCGCACCGGCCCCTGCAGAGCTGCGCGGGTGTGCGTGCCTGCCATAAATATTGATGGGGTGGACTCGGCGCAAGTGTGCCCTTGTCGAGGCGATTGGGATGTAAATGCTGTACCTGCTGGGTGGGCAGGGCAGCGCGGGGAGGTGAGAGCGCCGAGACTGAACGCGGTGTCTGTTTCACGGGGAGGTGGGATCCATCCTATATAGGGTGGGGGATTGGAAGCGGCCAGGTGAGTAAGCCCAGGGGTCATAAACCTGTTTGGGGAACTGGCCAGACCTGCAGCGAGCCTAAATCTTGCGGGTGAATCTGCAGCGAGCCAGCGCGGCTTCCACAGCCTGTCCCCGCACAGCCACACCGGGATAAACAGCGAGGGGCTGCAGTGCCTCTGTTTAATAATGCATGGCACAGAGGCACCGGACACACGCTGCGAGTCGGGAGCTGCGGGGATGAGAAGTCACCACTGCAGCACTCGAGTGGCAGGGTCCGTCCCGGCGTCCCCCTGGTGCTCACAGGTCCATCCCGGAGTGCCCCAGAGCTCGTGGGATGAGGACTCCCCGGCGTTCTGGGTGGCCCTGAGACTGGGATTGGGTGAGCAGAGCTCCACATCACAGGGCACAGAGCAGTGGTGGCAAAGCCAAGGTGCTCGGTCACACCATGGCTGACATCCCGGCCACTCTGGAGTTTTCTTAGCTGTAGCCTGGAGCTGAGTCCCCATCCCCTTGGGCGGTCTCGCTGGGAGATTCAGCCCCTGCATCAATCACTCTGTGACACAGATGTAGGTGTAGATGGTCATTTTGGGGAGCTCTGGAGGGCTGAGCAGCACCGGGAGCACCCCCTGTCTCTGGTATCCTCCTGGGACGCTGCCATGCTGGCAACAGCTGGAAGCCATGGGCTCGGTCTGCGCCTCACTCACCCCATCCCTCCGTCAGCCGCAGCCTCCCCGGCTCGCACGCTGCTGTGCCGTGCCTGGGACGAGCAGGTGCGTGGTGGGGCCCCGCAGGCACCAGTTCACAGCCAGTTCCCTTGATGGCCCCCCCGGGGACGTCCCTCGTTGCGTGCAGTTCCGTGATCCGGCCCCACCGACCATCTGCTGTGGCTGCTCCCTGCCACCCACTCGCTCCCCAGCCCACGCTGCACCCCGCGGCACGGAGCAGGGCAGGGATGAGCTGGGGGTGCCCAGTGCACCCCCTGCCCCACGAGGAGAGGGCAGGCAGGTCAGCCAGAGTGACAGTGACAGGGCTGTGGTAGCAATGCAGATGGGTGTTAATGCAGACGGACCTGTGTAGCGATGCAGGAGAGCAGGAACAGCTGCAGCATCGGCCCAGAACCCCTCTGGTTGCAGGGGTGCACAGGGTGGGCTGCAGGATCTCCCCCCAGCCAGTCAGCAAAGCTCAGAGCCAGGGAGATCCTCAGGGCTCAGGGCCAGCAGAAGTTACCCCGTAAGGGTGGTTTTTGCCCATTTGCTCTGTCCCTCTCTGGTGACCTCAGCGGGATCTGCCACGGCGCTGTTCCCACAGCTGGGAGCATCAAGTGGAGCTGGGGTCAAGCTGTGGCATGAGCCCACCTCCCTCCCCACCAGCCCCAGCTGCTGGTGGGTGCTGGACAAGCAGTGAGACCGCATTCACACCCCGTGTCTGACGTGGGTGTGATAACGGGTGAGTGGGTGCTGGGGTCTCCCCCATGTGAGCTGGGGGGTCTGTGGCTTGCTGCAGGTTCAGAGTGGTGGCCACGGCATCACCAGGGGCTGAATATGGGTGGCTCTGAGCACCACGGACTTGCCTTGCCCTGAGCACAGCACGAGGGAGTGACCCCGGGTCCCCCGGTCCCCGAGCGGTCTGTGCTCAGCCATGAGCTGGAGGATCTGTCTCCAGACTGATTCTACAGCACGGCTGGTGCCTGTCCCCGTCCCTGCCCCCGCCGGGTGCCAGCCCCAAGGGACCAGAGATGCTCTTCAGAGGCTGCAGCTGCTGCATGTTTCGTGCTGCCTCTTCCTCTTCTTTCCGCTGCTGTTTTTGTTTTGTTTAAGAGGCTGGGTTACGAATTTTAAACAGGCTCCTGAAAAACCCAATTACCTCCAGAAGACAACCTGATAAAAGCTGCCTAAGTGGCACTGTGGAAATCGCCTTGTGCAGCAGCTGAGGGAAAACCAACATAACAAAGCCTTTGGAAATGGAGTTAACCACTTTTAATCCCTCGGTGCAATGAGAAGGACCAATAATTATTTTCTGCAAAGATGCTGGGGGGCCGGATAAGTGAAATAACTGCCCTGTGCTAATGGGAGGCAGCAGGCTGGGTGGGCAGTGCTGCAGGGATGGGTGCGGGTAGTCCCTCTGCCTGGGAGCTTTGCAAGGGCCCACAGAGGCTGTGACCTTGCAGAGTCACCGTCTGGCTGTCGGGGGACAATGGGGACGATGCCAGCAGGCAGGTGCCACTCTGGTGTTGCTGACAGAGGATGCTGTGGCCAATGTGGTGGCACCAGCCAGCCCCATTCCCTTTCCCTGGGCGCCAGCATGGACTGGAGCACGGAACTGCCGGGGCACTGGCACCTGTGCTAACTCCACAGAGGCGACTTGCAGGGCTTGGCGGTGCTGAGAGCTTCCTCCTCCATTTGGCTATGGTGCTGCTACCCCAGCCCCTCACATCTCTCCCCACCCCTTCCCTTCCTGCCTCCCCCAGCAGCTCCAGGCAGCCACCCAGCAGGTGACACTGCCCAGGATGATGCCAGGGAACAGCCGGGCCTGAGGAGTGCCTGCACTGGGCACAAGCCCCAGGAGCATCCCCCAAACACCAGCCAGAGCTAGCTCAGCTCTGGGACTGTGGGGGTCCCCTGGATCCATCCCTGTCCCAGGAGCAGGGATGTCCGTAGGGGTGTGCAAGGCAGGAGGCAACGCTCAGGGCTGGTGACAAGCCCTTGGCTGCTCTTCCCTTGGGAGCACGGCCAGCAGGGCAGGGTTGGGTGCCCGCCAGCCCGGCGGCTGCGGTTGCGCTGCCGGCAGCGGCATCTGGAGTGCTGGGGCGGGCGGCCGCAGCTCACACGAGTCGCGTGCTTCCCGCAGCAGCAGGGACGGGGGCTGCTTCGCCCACCTCCCCCTGGCCACCCCGCACCCCACGTGCGGACAGTGCCTGGGGACAGTACTCCAGGCCACTGACTCCCAAGAAAGGCAATCCCGATTTAGTACTGGGCACCGGCACAAAGGGACGTCCCTGCCAATTTGGCCTCAGCTCATACTGGGAGCAGTCCTCTGGCACACTGGGATCTACTGGAGGAGGATGTGCTTAATGAGCCGAGGCATCTCCAAAGATTGAAAGACTCAAGGACCCATCCCAGGAACAAAAGGAGGCGTTTGTCAGGCGCTGAGAGACGGGCTCGTTAATTCCTCCTGGCTGTCACACTTATCTGTAATGAATTTGTGCTCCGCTGTATTATTTTTAATACAATAGGAGCGGTGCCGCCCGCCCACCGCCCGGCTGCCGGGAGCGCTGACGTCAACGCCCGGAGCAGGGCTGCCGCAGGACGGACGGACGGACGGACAGACGGACGGGCCACGCACACGCACAGGCCTGTCTTGCCGCCCACATGCCCGTCCCACCAGCTGCCAGCAGGCAGAGCGGGGCTGGGCACGAGGGCAGGAGGCTTTTTTACCTTGGAGGTGGAAAAAGGAGTTGTTGGTCAATGCCAGGCTGAGAGCTCGGGGCTGGTGGAGATGGGTTGCGCCAGGGGGTATTTTTGGGAGCAGTGAGAGCGGGTGAACAAGAGGGACAAGTCTCTGATGTACTGTCCCTGTGCTGAGAGTTGTCCCTATCAGCGGCCGTGCGTTGAGGCAGGAGCTGGCAGCGGGTGCACACGCACAGATCTGTCGGTGCCGCATCCCTGAGGAGGTGGCACTTGCGAGCCAGTTTTGGTCCCCCTGGCTGCGAGATAATCCCCCCACATCCTGCATCGCCCCCAGGCTTCCCACAGCAGCTCCAGCAGCGCCCAGCAGCACCGGCAGCATCTCCGCAGCTCACCCCAAAGGGTTTGTGAGGGCAGCTGCAGCCCGTCCCAGCTCCCTGCAGCCTCTCACGCTTAGAGGAGGGACATCCCTAAAAGGACCCCGCACCCAGACACTCTCTAGAACCCTTCTGGGCCCCCGCAGGCTGCTACTCCAGAGCCTCACTATTAAACACCAGCTATCCCAAAGCCCGGCTCCAAGCACCAATAATGTGATTTGCACAGGGCTCATCTTGTCTCTAAGAACCCAGGGCTGGATTAATTAGGAGGCGCGGGCTGCCGCTCTGAGGGGCACACAGCGTCCCTGTGCATCGGGGCAAGGGTGGGAGACCAGAAGAGTCCTGTCCTGCACTGCTGCAGGAGGGGCTGCAGGAGCCCGTCTCCCTTCGGGCAGGTGCAGGGGGGCCAGGCAGGGTGGTGCGCCCTGTTTCCTGCACGGGAGCCCTTCGCTGAATGGGGTCCTGAGCTCCGTGGGCATCATAGCCTGGATGCCACCGCAAACCCCCTCTGGCATCCCCTCCTTGAGCCCCCCACACCCGCTGGGGAGCCACGCTGGGGGAACAGCACCAAATATGCAAAGCTGGGGCCCCCGAGCGGCAGCTGTTGGCGGAGGGGGGAGGGAGGGCGGGTGAGTTGA
>VXAC01002803.1:214092-265915 GCA_013399225.1 Rhipidura dahli | reverse complement strand
CCCCCCCCAGCCCCCGTGGGGTCCCGGGGAGCCGGGGTGGGGGTACCCGCGGGGCTGCGGCACCCACAGGGCACGTACACAAACACACACGCTGCTAGCTGCACCCTCAGGCTCCGAGCACAGCCTGCAGCACCCCACTCACACGGGGCACGTGGGGGACACGGGTACCCCCACGGNACGCAGAGCACACAGGCAGCCTGCAACACCCCCACACGTACACACGCGCGACACAGTCTGCAAATTTGTGCGCACAGCCCCCCGTGCAGCCTGCAAACCCACGGACCTGCACACGCAACCCCCCCACACGTACACTAACACAGCCTGCAGCATCCTCCCAGTGTGCAAACACACGCACGCCCGCAGCACAAGCACCCAGCGCTCAGACAGCCCGCGAACCTGCGCGCACACACATCTGCAGAGCCTGCACACTCCAAAACTCGCACACTCAAACAGGCTGCAAACCCGCACATCGCGGGGGCACAGGCAGTCTGCAGCCCCACAAACTTATCCACGCACCCCCCCCACCTTCCCCATGCAAACACAGACTGCAGCCACCCGCAAACACACCTCTTGAGCAAACACAGCCTGCACGCAGAGCTCGCACACGCACAGCGCGCGGGCACGGCGCGCGCCCGCTCCGTCCTGCGCAGGCAGTGCCCCTGCACGGTGTCACCCACCCGCAGCACCCGCGTGGATCACACGCACAGTCACAGGCTGCTGCCTGCTACCCCTGCAGCCCCCAAGCAGCGCCGCAACCTGCCAACAGCCTCTTCCCCATCCCTCTGCAGAGCACTCGCGCTGCCGTAGACACACGCGCGCACACGGGTCCGGCTGCGCCACACTGGCACCCCCAGACGAGGTCTGCCACCCCCTCCCACCAAGCAGGGGCACACGGTGGATGGTGGTGTGGTGGGTCCCCATCCCACCAGCCCCCAGGCAGCACATCAGGGCTCCTGGTGCCACACCGAGGGCAGTGCTGAGGTGGAACATCCCTCTGGAGTCCCTGCCTTGGTGCCTCCACAGGTCCTCAAGGCCGGAAGGGAGGTAGGGAGGGGGCTGAGGGGAGCAGGCACAGTCACCCTCTGCCTGCAGACCTCAGAAGCTCCTTCTGCCCATCCTGGAAGGCATTTGGGCTGAGGATGCAGAGGGTGTGAAGTGCAGCCTCCGAGAACATTCCTTCCTTCAGCCTGGGCAGTAGGGAACCTTGGCATGGTATCCCCAACCCTGTCCTTCTCTGCCTGCACAGGTGGCCCAGGTCAGCAAGCCCGGACAGCAGTGGATGAGCGCTGGGCACTGGCCTAGCCACACACACACACCGGCACCATGGACTTCGTCATGAAGCAAGCGCTGGGCGGTGAGTGGGAGCTGTTTCCCCCTCAGGGTCCCCCCTCTGGGAGCAGTGCTGGCCCAGGAGGCCATGGGAGGGACATGGCAAGGTGACAGAATCACGCAGAGAGCCACCGGCAGTGGGGAGCTGCTGCTGGAGCCCTCCAGGGTTCCCATTTCCAGCGCCGTCAGCGGCTGGCTGGGGAATCCTGGCTCTTCTGCCATAAGTGGGATTCCCAAGCGGCTCCCCTGGGTGCTGAAGAAGGAGCTGCTGGCATCTCCCCCAGCTGACAATGAACCAGGGCAGAACAGCCAGCCTGTGGCACTCCCCATCCCCACGGCCTCCCAAGCCCATCTGCACCCGCTTCGACACGGGTGGCCCTGGGGATGTCCCAGGTCCTCCTTGCCAGGGGGCTCCTTGTCCTCCCTGCCCCTGCAGGGGCTTTGCCAGCAGCACCAGGCTGCAGCACCCTTGGGGACCAACCAAGGGACTTGTTATGCGCAGGGGCCACCAAGGACATGGGGAAGATGCTGGGGGGCGAGGAGGAGAAGGACCCCGATGCGCAGAAGAAGGAGGAGGAGAGGCAGGAGGCCCTGCGCCAGCAGGAGGAGGAGCGGAAAGCCAAGCACGCCCGCATGGAAGCGGAGCGGGAGAAAGTCCGGCAGCAGATCCGTGACAAGGTGGGCACACACCTCCCCTGTGCCCGCCCCTGCCCGAGGCAGACGGGGTGGGGCTGGGTCAGGGAGCCGGCATGGCCGGGAGGAGGGTGGCCCAAGGCGGTGGCGATGGGCACGGGGCACGGCGCAAGCGGTGCCCGCTGCCTGCCCTGCTGAGAGCCTGTGTCCTCTCAGTACGGGCTGAAGAAGAAGGAGGAGAAGGAAGCAGAGGAGAAAGCTGCCCTGGAGCAGCCGTGTGAGGGCAGCCTGACACGCCCCAAGAAGGCGATCCCGGCAGGCTGTGGGGACGAGGAAGAGGAGGAGGAGGAGAGCATCCTGGACACCGTCCTCAAGTACCTGCCCGGCCCACTGCAGGATATGTTCAAGAAGTAACAGCACCGTCAACCCTGCCATAGGGTGCTGGGGCACGGGCGCCCTCTACCCTACGACTCCTCCATCAGTTCCCTTGGCCCTGGAGAGGGGGTCCCCACACCCCCTTCCATCCCCTCCTGCCCTGTCCCCCAACCAGACCAAAAGCCCGCCCCGTCCCGTCCAGGCAGGGCCCCCCCGCCACGCCAAAGGGGAGCAGCCCTGGCCGGACAGGGCGAACCGGGACCAAATGCACTGATGTAACCTCGCGGCAGGCTAGGGGCACCCAGGCCCTACCGGCCCCCCGGGGTGGCTCCTCGTGCCCCCTGCCCTGCCCCTTCTGTTCTCCCAGGGGACCCCAGTAGGCCTCTGCTCGCCTGCCCTCGTCCCCAACACTGCCATCCCCCTGCCCCGTCCCGCCCTGGGCCGAGCCCAAAGCACAAAGCCAGGCGCCCTGCCCGCAGCTCCCCCATCCCCGGTCGTCGGGCACGGGGGTCCCCCGGGGCTGCCCGGTGTGCCCCTGCATCGGGGGGTTGGAGGGGACCCCCCCTCCCCGCATCTCTGGCCCCATAGTTAAAGCCATATCAGTTAGACTGCAATACTTCAGCACCGGGAGGAGCGGGCGCCGCGCTCCGCCGACCGTGTACAAAGGCACGCGCGGGGCAGGGGTCCCCCTGCCTCGTCCCCCCCGTCCCCGCCGCTCGCTCGTCTGTGTCTTGGCCCCGCTGGCCCCCGTTCTCGCATTAGTGTCTCTGTGCCAGGGTGCGCCCCGTCGCTCCATGCGTCCTCGTGTTCGCTGCTCAGATTCCCACCCCCGCGTCCCCACTGTCCCCGGGGGACACCCGCGGCGCCCCTCGCCGCGCTGCCGGGACCCCCACTCTGCCTCCTGCAATAAAGCCAGCGCAGAGCTGAGGGCTGCCGGGCCAGTCCCGGGCTGGGAATACCCGGCTGCCCCCACCTGACGCTGGACACATGGGTCCCTGGGCCTGGGAAGGGATCCCTGGGCAAGCGCCCCGGGATGTCCCAGGAGCCGCTGCTTGCACCCCAACGGGGGGAGGCAGGGGCACACCTTTATCCCGGCCCGTCCCTTGCCGCACCGTGCTCCCCCCTCCCTGTGCTTCCCCAGCCACGGCCCCCAGCTGCTCACCAGGGCTCTCCTGCAATGTGGCGGGCAGCTTGGGGTCCCACAGACATGCTGTGACCATCCTGCTCGAACTAGTCTTTGACGAACTAATAAAATAAAGGGATTTGTACATTGCTCCTGCCTCTGCTCATCCATTGCTTTCCTGGGCCCCCGTGTCAGCTCCCTCACACTGCCAACCTCAGGGCTGAAATCTGGCAGCCCACCACACACGGGTGCAAGCCAGATCTATACAGGTGCAGGAAGCAGCCACATGTGGCTCCCAGGGTCCTGCTCATTCCTGCTGCCTTCCCACTCCACAGGTGTCTGTCCTCTCTGGGGTTGGGGTCAAGACAAAAGGGATGTCGCACAGAAATGGCATGAGGGTTTCTACCCCTTCCCCTTGACTCTGGGACTTCCCTTACTGAATGACTGGGGATACCCAGGGGTCCAAGAGCTGTTTCTGATGGGTCACAGCCTTCTACCCCTCCAAGAAAGGGGCATGAGGCTGTGGGCATGGGGTACCTCATGCCCCCACAGCAAGGCAGAGGCCCTGGCAATGCCCAGGCTTGGCACAGCCCTGGAGGCTTCAGCCTGGTGCCAGCCTCAGCTCCAACTGATGTGCCATCATTTACCAGCAAAGAGCTCAGCTGTTACCCAGGCGGCATCAGCAGAGCAGTCACCCAGAAAAGCTTCTGTCAGAAGGAAATATGAGGGCAGGAAACGGCAGAGATCTCACAGGCAAGGTCTCCATCGCAGGCAGGCTGTGCCCTGTGACCCGGCACGATGGTGCAGGTGGGCAGAAATCCCCGCAGCCCCACCTGGGCAGTGGGGACAGAGCAGGGGAAGGGCTCTGCCCGGAGCCGGTGGCCGTGGCATGGAACCAGCAGTGTCCTCCATGCCCCATCTGAGCAGCGTCCCCGCTGTCACCTGTCCCCACCGTGGGGACGCAGCGCCCCCTGGTGTGGTGACAGCGCAGGACAGGGGACACGGAGAGCGGGGACAGACAACGGGGACAATGGGGACAACTCTCGACAGACCCCTCTGCCAGGGCCTTGCCATGGCCAAGGGAAGGAGGCACGGGAAGGGAGAGCAGCTCAGCACGCCCCTTTCCCCCCTTCAAATAGCCACAGGCGCCTTCATTAAGGAAGAAGATTTATAAAAATTAGAAAAAGACACCACAAATACTTTAAAAAAGGCCCCAGCTGGGGAAACATCTACCAGTTCACATCCCCCTGCCCTCCCCTCACTGCCCCAGCACAGGAAAGGGACATAGGATGTGTGGGAGGGGGAGAGGCAGGCTGTGCCCCCACAGCTGCCCTTGCCACCAGGCTTTTGGGGACAAGGGGACAGTCACGTAGCTCATCACTGCTGGGGAGCCTGGTCAGAGCAGAGCACCTCCCGTGGGAGGCTCCTCAGCAGCCACCTTCAGTGACTGATTTTCTTTGGCCACTTGCCTTTGGAACAAGCCCCCCACGCCCCAGAGAGGAGGCAGCAGAGGGGGGCCCTGCCAGCATCCCCCCATTCTCCCCAGCACACAGCTGCCTGTTTGCAAAAGCTCCCAAGAGGGACACACCAAGCTAGCCCAAGGTCACAGCCTGGCCAGGCTGGCAAGGAGAGGAGCCAGCTCCTTGCCCCACCAATGCTATCTAAGCTCCCACCCCTGAGAGCAGGCAGGTGTTGCCTCCCCAGGTGCAGCAGCTTCATCAGGAGTCGTTGGGGAGCCCGAAGAGCTTCACGGTGCCAGCCTCCCTGCTGCTGTCGTATTTGCCATCTTTGTCATCACAGGCAAAGGCCAGCAGTGGCCTCTTCGGGTGCCAGGCCACTGTGAAGGTGGGGGATTCACACTGCACTTCCCAGAGCTTCTCCCCTGCATAGAAAAGGAGCCACGTCAGCCTGGAGAGCCTCCAGCCCCCTCTGCTGCTCAGCTCCCCAGAGCCGAGCACCTGCTGCTTCTCTCAGCACAGGGCAAAGGCAGCACAAACGCTGCTCCAGCGCCTTTTAGTCACCCAGTGACAAGGTACAGACATGACAGGCATGTCTGCCACAGACTGCTGAGGCAGAGGCTCCCCCTCATGGCATTCTGCTCTGCACAGCAAAGCTCTTTAGCAGACGGATTCTCCCTGTGTTCTCCCAGCTCCACCAGCACTTCTCCATCCAATTCCCTCCTTGCTGCTCCCCAAAACAAAACCATTACCTGTCTCCACCTCGGCAATGTCAATGAAGTGATCTTCTGATGCTGAGGCCAGCATCTTCCCATCATGGCTAAAGCTCAGCGTCCGCACAGGCCAGTCGAGCCTGAAGCAATCGCGAGGAGCAGACAGTGAGGCACTGACACCACAGTCCCCAGAGAGGGGGGGAAAGCAGCTTTGGGACAGCTCTACCTACCTGGAGAAGCACCTCACACACACCAGCTCATCCACATCCCAGAGGCTGACCAATGCATCAGCACTGCCCGTGGCAAAGTACTTCCCCATGGGATCAAACTTGATGCAGATGCAGTTGGAAGGATGGGCGTTGATGGACTGGATGGGTTTCAGCTCTGGGTAGCTGTGGAGGTAAGGGAGAGGGTAGGGAGCAGTGAGAGAAGCACAGGGATTGCTAAGAGCAGGGCAGGCATGAGGCACACCAGGACTGGAAGCAAACCCAGTCGAGGCAGGAGATGCTGAGTGTCCAGTGAATGAGGCAAAGCATCAGGGGTCACCTCGGGGAGCTGAGCCCAGCCCAGAACTGTGGCAACCTCAGCTCCAGGCAAGCTCATTCCTACCAGAGAGCAGGGGATTGCTGTTATGTGGGATCCAAGTTTCCCAAAAGCAGCAAAGGCATTTACAAACGACTGCAGCCAGCCCAGCCACCCAGCAGCCACGGGCACCTGCCTGAGGATGTTGATGCAGCCGTTCCCATTGGTGAGGAAGAACATGTTGTTGTCGTTGTTCCAGGAGATCTCGTTCACCTCAAACTTGAACTGTTCCTCAGCTTTGGAGCGATGTGTCTTGGCATCAATGAAGGTGACCACGTCATCCTTGTTCCCCACAGCGATGGTCTGTCCATCAGGGCTCCAGCAGATGTTGATGTTCTCACCTGAAGGGACAGAAACACAGCAGGTCCCACTTCCACTCCAAAACCATTCCCAAATGGGAAAGACTGCCAGTTCTTCAGTCCAACACACAAACCAATAGCTATCCAGCAAAATCAAACTTATGAGAAATACAGCTTGAAAACAAACAATATGCCACATCCCATGTCAGCCAAGATGGGACCACAGCAATCACCACAAAAGGTCAAGCCAAACATCCTCTGAATCCAGCCATCTCTGAGATCCATAAAAAGGGGAAGCCAACAATAAATACCTTCGAATGAAGGTAAGAAAACTGCAGGTTGTTGTTACACAACCTTACAATGCCATTCCCAGCTCCAGCAACTCAAAATTGGACATTTTCAAGAGCAGAGATGGTATCTGGGTTAAGCAGCACAACAATTAGAATAACTGGTTTTCTGAAATCACACAAACGTTTATTTCCACCGTGGCTCTCTGTAAACATGCTTTTCCCCAGTCTCCAGCCTCACAGCCCACTAACTCCAGAGACAAGCACACAGGATATTTTATCAGCCAGCACTGTATTTCAGTTCCTCCACTCCTGACCCCACAATAAATCAGCTCTTTACATGGTGAGAGCAACACAAAGCAGTCAGCAAAGATGTCCCAAACAGAAATAAAACACAGGAAGTGTCCAAAGCTCTGTGCTACTGCAGATGGGTCCCACACAGCTGAGGTCCAGCCGGGACCCACCTGGGAAGGCCCCCTGGGGAGGCAGGGACTCACCTTTGGTGTTGACAGTGGCGATGCACTTGGTGGTACGGACGTCCCAGATGCGGATGGTTTTATCCCCTGACGCTGTGACGAAGAGGTCAGGGTTGCTGGGGTGCCAGCAGAGCTGATCAACGCTGTCCCCGTGGCCCCGGTAGTTGTTCTCCTTCACCTGGAGGGACAGGGCAGACAACGTGCGGATGTGCTTAGCTCTGCTCCCACTCCTGCCCCACATCCCAGCACGCTGCATCCCCGCTGGGATTCATCAGGAGCCCCACCGCCACCGCAGTCACGCTCCCGCCCACGGCCTGAGAATCCACGACAGAGAATCCCCGCCGCAGCTCCATTCCCGGCTCGCAGACCCGGCGTGCGCTGCCCTTGGCGATGCTCCTGTTCCGGCGCACGCCGAGTGCCCACCCCAGGCCCCGCACCGACCACCGGGACACGCTTCCGGTTCCGCACACCTGCCCGAGCACCCGCACCCGGGGTGCCCAAGGGCTCCCGGTACCGATCCGCACCACCCCCGCCCTCCCGATGCCGGGGGATCTCACCAGCCGGTCCTTCTCGAGCAGGAAGACGCTGGCGGTCTTGTCGAAGGAGCCGGAGGCGAGGCGGCGGCCGCAGCAGCTCCAGGCTACCGAGTGCACCTTGGCGCCGTGCGCCGGGAACTCGCGGCTCCGCGTGTTGGCGCGGAACAGCTCCTGCATGGCCTGCACGTAGGGGGACAGCGCCATGGCGGGGCCGCCGCCNCTCGGAGAGCGCCCGCTCGCCGCCGCGCCGGCCCTGCCGCTCCCGCCGCTCGCTGCCCGCCCCCGCCGTGAGTCCGGGGCTCCCGCCGGGCGCGGCGCCGCTACCCCACACAAAGATGGCGGCGCTCCCATTGCGGGCGGGGACGGGAGCCGCGCACGGACAAGAAGCCTCAGGGCAGTGGAGGGGGGTGGGCGTGTGGTGCCGGGGACCCCTCGGTCCCGTCCCGCCCCAGCCGCATCCTTAGGGACCTCCCACGCTCTTCCCAGCCGGGCTCGGGTCCCCGCAGCCACCTCCCGCCAGCAGAGCCCCGTTCCGCAAGCGTGCCCCTCGCAGGGGTCCCAGTCTCCTTGGCCACGTACCCTTAGGAAGAGCCCGGTGCCCGCCATGGAGTGTCGCGTTGCCCTCTCTGCACACCGAGGAGGGTCCTGCCCTGCGGGGCTCAGCCCCCGGCGGGGTCCGGCGGCGGGATGCGGTGGGGCGGTTGCCGTCGCTCGCCCCTGTGCCGTTCCTCTGCCCGGTACAGCTCCGCGGGCACCGGCGCGGGGCCGGTGCGGGGCCGGTGCGGCGGCGGTTCCCTCTCGAGGCTCAGCCCCGGGCGGGGGAACGGTCGGTCCCCGGCCCCGCACCGCTGTCCCGGGTCCTGAGGCACTTGGAGCCCGCTGGGCTTTGCCACCTCCTTAGGGAAGGCAGCAGGTCTGAGTCGGGAGCGGGGGGAAATTGATTTAAATTGTCTGCTGAACGTGTTCCCTGATTTGAGGTGCTGAGGGGGATTTTTTCCCAAACAAGCGCTGAGCCTTCCTGGGCACGCCAAGATCTTGGGAAGTGCTGTGTCCTGCCTGCTGGTGGTGCAGGCACAGCCTTCCCCTGCCTTCCCCTGCTGCCCCAGGACCCTGCATCGCCAGCGAGGCCTGGGTGGGCATCCCCGATGTCTCAGGGCTGCTGTAGCTCCCGACTGGGGCCACAGATCAAAAGGCAGCTTTGTTTCCTGCCACTCCTGTCCTCTAGAGCGGGTGATGTCATGCCGTAGAAGAGATGCCAGGGTTTGGATCCTGTGCTGTCCCTGCCAGTGCCTGGGGACATGAGAGCTCCCTGTGCTTCCCTTGCTTTCCCTGGGCATGCCAGAAGGACTGGCATTTCCCTGTCATGGGAAGGAGCTGAGCAGGCAGCCAGGTCTGCTCTGTGCCGAGGTATGAGAACATGAGCCCTGAGGGGAGAGGGGAAGAAGAGCTTGGGTGGAGCTCAGGCTCAGCTGTGAGGCTGATCCCAGAGCTCAGGGCCACAGGCCCCCTCCGACAGGCAGAAGGGTCTTTGCCCCTGTTTTCTTTTCCCGGGCTGGTGCCCTTTTCCCTCTTGGACTCGGCTACAGTGCCACCATAGCAGAGCCTCCCAGCAGGACAGGACACTGACACTGCTGCTCTGTCCCCACAGGAGATCATTGACCTGACCTGTGAGGACACAAACACAGACCCAACATCATCGAGCGGCCTTGCCATCATCGACCTGACTGAGGACATGTGCAGCCCTCTCCACTCCATCCGTGGTGCTGCCCAGAACCCCAGAAATGTGCCTGCTGCCCCAGCAGCACACCTGTCCCATCCCCGACTCTGTCCCACCACAAAAGAAGAAATGCAGGCAGTGGCAGAGCCAAGCCCTGCACCAGCATGGCACAGCACCCCTGTGAAGCTCAGTTCCACCATGGACACAGCAGAAATCATGGAGAACTGGAGCTGCCCCTCTCCTGCCTCTAGCTGCCACAGCTGGAGCTCAGAGCAGGACTACAGCACTACCACCTTTAACAGCAATTTGGACTCGCAGCTGGACTCAGACATGCTGTCCCTGTCCCCATCCCCCCCCAGCCTGGACAGCAACAGCAGCTGGAGAGCTGATGGCCCAGAGGAAGACCCTCCCCAGCTCTGTCAGGAAAGGAACCTCCCCCCAAGGCTGAGCCCTGCCCCAGCCATTCCTGTAACACCAGGAAAGGCTCAAGGGCCTTTGCTGGAAGCAAGTGACTTCGCACCACACCAACCAATCCAGCAAGCCACCCCAGCCAGGACTGACACTGACAGCAAGGCCTGGCTGGACAAACTGCACAATTTCAGGAGGAGTGGAGTCCAGCACCTCTTCCTCCAAGGCATAGTACCCGACAGGGAAACACAGCAGGTAAACAGGCTTTGGAGCAGCCCCTGCTCCCCTTATCCTTTGGCAGGCAGTCAGGGGCTCTGGTTATTGCAGTTCCCTTCATGGTGGGCCCCACATCACAGCTAGGTTCCTCTTTGCCAGGGGAGCTTTCACCCATTGCTTTGCCTTGCCTTGTACACAGCAGAAACCTGGGCTCATCCCCAATGGGAAGCTGAGCATGGTACACACCACCATGGAGGAGAACATCCTGGAGGGCACCTTGTACTTCCTGAGCGAGTTTGTCTCCCACCAGCACTGTCCCCCCAAAGAAATCATCTGCCACCTGGTCAAACAGATGCTGTTGGACACCCACGAAGGGGAGATCCGGAAGGACATCTACATGCTGCTGATGAAGATCCAAATGTATGTGTTCCCCTTGTCCCGGTGCCCTGGGGCTGGCTAGGTACTGCCAGGGGTCTGCCCAGTTTAAGGGTTATTCTCTGTGGTGCTCACCCACAGAACAGGGATTGATTTCCCCTATAAATCGGGATAATCCTCCTGCCAATACAGGCACACCCCAGGCTCTCTGAGGGTGGGTCAGGGACAGCTTGTGACACAAGGGAGCCCTTGGGGACAGAAGAGTGTGTTTGCCTTGCTCTGAAGCACAGGTCTCTTTCTTCACTGCTGTGCCTTTCCTGGGCTGCACCAGTGCCAGCAGTGGCTGGAGCAGCTCCCTTACTGCCCTCAGGTTTTCCACAGAGAAGTACAATGTTTTATGAGGCCATAGGCCCAGGAAGGAGTCCTGGGCATCTCCATGGAGTACAGCCCCTGTCAAATGCTTCCAAAAAATTAATGTGGTATGGGGAGGAAAAGGGACGAGGACAAAGATGGAGAGGAGAAGGCAGGGGAGGCACCTGAGCAAGTGGGGTGGGAGTGGCTGGGGAAGGACTAAGAGGCTGCTATGCCACCAGGCAGGTGGTCAGGCAGTTCAGCACAAATGGACAGGGCTGTCCTTGCAGGCTCCATCCAGCCAGCGTCGCCACTGTGGGATGGGACTGGGCACTGGTGAAATCCATCATGGACAACCAGGTACTTGGCACCGTGTGTGTCACATGGGGCAGGGATCATGCAGCACGTGCTGCCTGGGGGCAGGCAATGCCCGAGTGCTTCATGTGGCTGTGCTCTGCAGAGCTGGCCAGTCCAACAGTGAGTGCCAGCTGGGAACCCCACACTTATCCACCGTGCTCCCTTAACCCTCTGCACAGTTTTAGGCAGGTTGTCCACTGAAGAATGCACAGCAACAGATAAACCCTCTCTGGGTCACAACACTGTGACAGCAATGCCCCTCAGGGCCTTGGCTGAGCCAGGCAGCTCCTCCTAGAACTACCCCTCAGTCATGTACATTAGTCCACTCCCGAGACAGCCAAATTCCCTGGTGTTCCTCACACTGTGGCCCCACCAGGCTCATACATTCTCCATCTGCCCCCAGAAGAAGCCCCCTGGCCAGCTCCTCTTCCTGCAGTACGTGGTGCAGACCCTGGAGGATGACTTGCAGCACAATCTGAAGTCACAGCTGTTGCCGAAGTCAATTGCCAAGAAAGTCCTTTCATGTGACTTGTGCTTCAACAATGTCAAGTAAGGGACATCTCCTCCTCCTTGTTCTCTAACCAGAAGCTGAGAGGCAGAGGCTCAGAGTGGTTGAGACTCCAGTCAGACTTTCAAAGAAGCAGACTTGGGAGACAAAGGGAAGTGTAGGGCCTACAGTAGGGGCTAGGAAAAGATTTACAAAAGCAAACCACCAGAGACAATGCAAGGCCTTTCCAGTCACAATACAGTGGGCTTTTCCCAGGAATGAGGTCAGATTTGCATTGCTGAGGACTGAGAAGGAGGCAGTCCTGTTGGCAAGTGGACAAGAAAGCCCCTCTGTTGAGCTGCTCAACAGAGCTACTCCCTAACCTGTCCATGTGGGTGGAATGTTCTCTTCATTCTCAGGGTCTTTCCTCAAGCTCCAAAGGGATCTAGAGGTCAGAACACAGCAAAACAAGGCACATCCCCAACAAAATTCTTATTTCTGTCCCAGGGAAGTGGTCAAGTGGTTGGTGGCAGCAGTTGAAGGAGTCGGGTTTTCCCAGCCCCCGGAGCAGCTGCAAGAAGCCAGGGCTGAACACAGCTCATCTTCACCAAGACTGGCCAGCACTGACCAGGCTCAGACAGCTTTCTTTGCCCAAAAGTAAGCTCCAGAATTCCAAACTCCCTGCTGGCATTATCATGGACCCACAGAAGCCAGAGTCTCTCCCCCTCTGCCAGTTCAGGGAAGCCAGGCTGCTCTTGCATGTAGTGTAAGGCTGGAGCTCTTGGCCCACACTCAGGTTGTCCCATGCAGCTCCAACACTCAGGAGAGCCACCAAGATCTCCTCAGTGTGGGGATGAGCTTTGCTTGTAAGAGCATCAGATTCAGAAGCCACCAGGAGACACCAAACCTGGCCCGCTGCCTTCCTGTGTCCCTTGCTGCACGAGGCTGAACTAGGGGCCATCCCCAAGGCTTTGCTTGGCAAGCTGAGGAGCAGAGTCTCCCTGTGCTGACTGTCCCTCTCACCCAGGGTGATACTCCTGCTCCAGCGGATGTTGTCCATGGCAGTGGAAGTGGACAGATCTCCCACCTGCAGCTCCCGTAAGATCGCAGATGACATCTTCCCGCTCATACTGAACATCCCCCTGAGGAGCCAAAGGTGAGACAGGCGTGTGCAAGGCAGCATTTGCCTGTGTGAACTATGGTCTTATTCCCAATTCACATCCAAATCTGGATGCATAAAGGTCTACAGGGTATAGAAAGCAAGGCCAGCCAGCAAGAGCATGGCTCTGTCTCCCATGGAGTTACAACATCACCAGCTGAACAGGTGATGTGTTGCTGAGAATAGTCAATTCTCCCATTTGTTAGTTGTGTGACCTTATAACCATAAAGAGGGTCTGAAAAGCACCACTGTGTTAGCACTGATTGCCATGGGCAACCAGCTAGTTAGAAATGTGATGCAGTTCCTACAGCTTTGCCTTGACATCCTTTCTCCTTTAAGAAATGAAATCTGAAGCCAAAGCACAAGGGCCTGACTTGCTCTGGTGTAAACAAGAGCCCACTAGGCCCCCAAGCATTTCAAGCCCAGGTTTGCAGTGCCCAGCAGGCAGCCCTTCACACCCTTCCAGCAGAACTTTAGCTCAGTTACACCTGGTGTGTGCAAACTGACTCTAACCAAGCTGTCACTTTGCCCAGGACAGATATAGATCCATCTGCCCCTGACCCCATGTCACCCTTGCTTGGCTGTGCTCCCTGCAGGTCAGCAGGAATGGGCCATGGCCACACAGGCTGCTGGGCAGGGTGGAGTGAAGCAGCTCAATTTGCTTGAGACTGTACTCACTTTCAGCTGTTGCAGGTCACACCTGAGGATGAAAACATGGCCATGGCCAAGCTGCATAACAAAGGTCTCTCACCACATCTGGTGGTCTTCCTTCCACAGCACAGCTGGGCAGCCCCTGCAGTCACCCCATACCTGCACTGGGTCAGCAGTGCAGCAGGAGCATGCTGGAACAGTTGTCTCTGGTCAGGCTGTGCTGTCTTTCCCAAAGTAAATTCCTTTTGTGTTCCAGGGAAACTTTACTAAACACCATGGAGAGCCAGCTCCTGCGCTGCAGACTGCTAGAGCTGTTATTCCAGCATAGCTGTGATGTGCCCACAACCTCATCCATGTCTCTGGACAAGATCCTGTATTTCCTGAGCCACTCTGTGCTGCCACAATTCCAGGTATCCAGAACAACCTCTCCTTTGACCTGTTTTCCTCTGAGAAAACTTCTGACAACCAAATGCTATCTCCTGTCCTAGGATGAAACAGCAATGTGGCAAAGGTGGGACGAGATGCTGCAGTACTTGAGTTTGCTGCTGATGAGTTACCAAAGTGTAAAAGTGGGTAAGCACTGCTTGTTCTGGCCCTAACACACAGTCTCATCAAGAGGCTGCTGTAGAACAACCACATTCCTCTTCTCATCACTCTTGGACTCATGGCCATTGAATCTTAGGAAGCAGTGTGCCTCCATCTGTAATAGTAACTATTCCCAGCAGTCAAAGAAGTGATACTGCATTCATCAGAGCACCCAACTTGCTTTGCCAAGTTTAGCCCCTACAAAATAGCCTTCTTTTTAAAGGAAGGAAGCACTTCCCAGCACTGGAAAGTAACACAAGAGGGTGCTTTGTACCCACTGTTGTCTAAGTTGCTTCACAGTGGATGGAAGAAAAGGGTGGTTTAGGAAGAAAAGCAGAAGGCAAAGGGATCATAGAATATTCTGAGCTGGAAGGGACCCACAAGAATCATTGAGCGCAACTCCTGGCCGTGCACAGACACTCCATAATCCCACCCTGTGCCTTGGAGCATTGTCCAAACACTCCTGGAGCTCTGGCAGCCTTGGGGCCATGACCATTCCCTGGGGAGCCTGTTCAGTGCCCCAGCACCCCAAGGGGAAAGAACTTTTTCCTAATAGCCAACCTAAATCTCCCCTGGCACATCTCCAGCCATTCTCTTGGGTCCTGTCACTGTCCTACAGAGCAGAGATCAGAGCTGCCCCTCCTGAGGAACCTGCAGACCCCAGTGAGGTCTGATCTGTCTCCTCTTCTTGAGGGTTGAACACACCAAGTGACCTCAACCACTCCTCACGTGGCTTCCCTGCTAAACCCCTTACCATCTCCAAAGCCCTCCTTTGGGCAACCCAGGACACTTCCAGCACTTGGTAAATTGGGCAGGGAGCACCACTCACAGCAGTCACGGAAAGAGCAGTATGTCTGACCCTACGAGAGTGGCACAGTCACAAAACACTGTAAAACTCCCTAAAGTAATTCTGCCAGCAGTATCTTCCAACTTCAGGTGCTTTAGCCCAGGGTTAAGGCTCTCATGAACGAATGCAGAGAAATCCGCCATCACGTGTGCAAAGTCTCACTCTCCCTGAAGCCCTAGGCAATCACTGTTGTTGGGCTCTTTGGAGACTCCTTTGCAGCTGCTCTTTTGCCATTCACACAGAAGACAAGGATTATAGAAGCCTTGCCCCTTCCCCATTTCCTGGGCTCTCTCCACATGCAGAATGAGCTCCAGGAGAGGCCAGTTCCTTCTTCCCAAAGTCTTGTGCAGAACCATCAAGGATAACAAGAGGATCAGCCCTGTTGCCAGCAATGCCTGTGGCACACTGGGATCCATCCCAGCAGCTCAGGCAGCCCCTTGGGTGTTGCCCCTGCCCACCAGCATTTCCTCTTGCAGAGCACCTGCGGAGCTCCCTCAGTGACCGGACAGACTTGATCGTTCAGAAAGCCAAGCCCAGGCTCCAGGACAGTGATGACATCAGCCAGCTGGACATTCAGCTGAAGATGAATGACTTCATCAGCAGAATGCAGGAGGCCCTGGGGGAGCCGTTACCCCTGCAAATCCAGGAGAAATTGTTCATGCTGCAGGAGTTGTTCTTCATTGTCACTACTACCTGATGGAGACAACCACTGCAGCAAGGGGGACAACACTTCATGTTCTCAATATAAAACTCCCCCTCTCATGCTGCAGTCTCAACAGCATGGGGGTGAGTTTATAATGTTTCTTTGGAAAGGTGTTCGGTTTACATTTTCTCAGAATTTCCTTTCAAATTTGCCTCATTGTACAGTTTTACTAGGCACTTTGTACACTGTAAAAAATAAATTATTTTCATATTTGCTACAATTCTTTTATCTTGGTGCCAGCCCTGCCCAAAGCAAGTGCAGAGCTCTGTCAGCTCACACCACAAGGCCATGCTTTAACCCCAACCAATCTTCCCAATCTGTGAGATTCACCTGTGTAATCAGGACCACAGCAGCAGCCTGTACCTCAGTACCTGGACCTATTCCATGACTTTTAGTTCAGCTTACACTCCAGGAGCACAGAGAACACAAGCATTCAGCTCAGGACATCCCAGCCCAGATGAATCATATGGTCCATCAGCAGGGCTTTAAAAGGCAGCTAAAAACACTACAACAGCACCAAACCACATCTTTCCAGAGGGAAACCGGGCACCTCTAGGGAAATACCAGCCTGGTTCCCATACCTGTGCCCACCTCCACAGTACAGGTGGGAACACAGCACACAAGCAACAAGGGACACAATCTCAGGAACATGAAGAATTTGGATTGCTCAAGAAAACACAAAGACTTCATGTTTAGTTTCATCTACACAAGCCCTAAGACAGAACTGAGCCTGGCTGTAAACCCAGGCTCCCTGCCAAAGGGGAGTGAGCAAGTATTTCACCCTAGTGAGGTGCTGCCAGAGACTTATCCATCAGAACCTTGACCCAACTCTTTTTGCCCCACATTTTTGCCACAGATGGCTCTGCCAGCACCAACACACACTGTGGACCTCCATTCCACAAGGATTTTATTGTCCTGTAACAAACAAAACAAACATACACATTAGGAGACGTGAATACAGACAACAAATAAATTAATGTCAAGTGAGAGCCTGATTGCCAAGGTGCAAATAAGAGGTGACAGAACTGCTGGGTTGGGTGGGGGACTTTCACACAACACATCACTGGCAGTGCTGCTGAAGCTTGAGAGGAAGCAGTGCTACAAAAGGTGCTGCTTCAGAGGGGCCAGCAGCCAGCCAAGGCAGCCAACCCTGCCTCACCCTCCAGGGAGAATGTTTGGTTTAAGAAGGCAGAAACCCCGGAGCTCAGCAGTTACCAGCTGTTAGGTAACCTTTGTATAATGTCCTGGCAACAGAGAAGCTTCCACTTCCAGCTGCAAGGCTGCTGCTGGCTGAAAGACTCTGCAACACAATCGTGAGATCAAGAGCAGACCTGAGAAGATCCATTTTCCACAGCCCAGGTGAGGATTACAGAGCAATGCTGCCTATCGTGCTTAAGGGATTAGGTGGTAGCCAGGAGCTCCTTCCACTTTCCCTGAAAGCCAGGAACTGTTAGCTGTTCCCAGGAACTGGTTCTGACCAGGTCAAGGATCACATCCAGCCGTACCTCAGCAGGGAGGAACGTTCAGCCTTGGTCTGCCCTCAGTCCTCCCCCAGCCCTGCAGAACACACTTAATGCTGATAAAACAAAATACCCTGTCTGAGAAGTGTTTCCAGTGTCTAATACATTCTACGTGATTCTAGGGAAAAAAAAACCCCAACAAAAAACAAATCAAGCAGCACCCAGAGTGCCAGAACACCTGCAAATCTGCTGTCTAGAAGGCAGGACAGTGCTGTTTTGCAGAAAGAGAGGAGGATTACTTGGTTCAAAAGCCACACCAGCTTTGGTCATTTCCACCTTCTTAGAGGAACATGAAGAGTTGGAAGAAAAGGAATTCTTCCTCATTACTTTCAAGCTCCATTAGATTCTGCTCCCTGCCTTTTCAATGAGAGCACCTTAGAATGATCACTGGTCCCTTTTCCCTTTAAAAAACATTCCAAGAACAAAAAACATGGTCACACTGGATAGTAAAGGAGTGCCACATTTAAATTGACCAACCACATACCCCATCTTCCTTCTGGTCCAGTTTTCAGTCCTTGTTTGTTTCCATCATTTCCTGCTCGAGCTCTGACAGAACCAGTCCTCCTGTGGGTCCTTTAGCACTGATCAGTGCAAGACAGCCACACTCCAGGCATGCAAGCCAGGTGTTCACACACCACATGGAATCCTGTCCTAAAAAAACATGGCTCAGGGTTTCACTGTGGTGTGGTGCACTGGGAAGCACATCCAGAGCAGCCTGGCAGCCCAAACCAATGCAGTGCAGCAGACAGGATGGTTTACATTGGTTCAGGACTGGTGCAGGAGTTTTTCCAAGACTGGCTTTAGCAGGACAATCACAACTGTTTCTTTTTTTTCTGAGATAAAGAGCTGGAAAGGGAGACTTTCCTACTTTGCTGCAGCACACGGGACAGGGAAGCAGAGCCTAAGACACCCTGTAGCCTGCTAAAGACACTGGAAGCTTTCCTCTAGAACCCAGTGGGAGTGAGCACGTTCAGATCCCGAGGTTTGATATTGTGGGAACGTGGAGATTGTTTCCTCCCATCTGTGCCTGGAATGTCCATTTTGGGTGGTTTGAAGGTGACTGGATCCTCTGTCATCCTTGTAGCCTGAGCACGCATCAGCTCCATTGGAGATGGCTTCTGGGCACCCTTATAGGACTGAATGGTAAATCCACCTGATGAAAAAAAACCCACAGTAAAAACCAGGAAAACCAATCAAGTCCATTTCCTACTGCTGCCAGGAGCAGTGTCACTGACACTCAGCACCACAGAGAGCCTATGCAAATTCCAGCAGCTTCTTGTCATCTAAAGCTTATTCCACGTTATGGCTGGCACTTCCAGTCCTGGCTGCATCAGAGTAAACAGCTGTCACCTTCACACCCTGCTCCTTCCACTGCAGCTCAGTGCAAGTTATTTCTGCTTCCAGATCCTTGGTACGGGTTTTACCCAAATGTTCTATATTGAGGCACAGAAATTATACAACTAACACACATTCCCCCAAGGTGGTCCTGGAGAGTAACAAGGCAAGCAGGGTAAGACTCCAGAAAGAGCCAGCAAGTCTGTTGTGTGACAGTTCCACCCTTGCTCTTGGCAAGGCAGATTTCCAAGGACATACCTGTATCACTGGTGGATTTCTGGACAGCTTTGGGTCCAAAAAAGCTCCATCTTTCAGATGGCAATCTGTCCCCACCACCTTCCATAGAAAAGTCTGGGCCAGTAATAGAAATAGAGGATCCCTGGCTAAACCAACCCCTAAGAGGAGAAAAAAAAAATCATTGAGATGTTTAAAACAATCATTGAGATGTTTAAATACTTCCAAGTGACCCCACTATGCCAGGAACTTTCCACATAGTTAACGGGGCAATTTAATCCATCTTAATACATTTGTTACCACCCAGCATAAGATATGCATGCTCAAGTTCCACAGGCTTCCAACATTTGGATTTATCCAACACAAATCCTCAGCAGCCCTGTACAGTTCCTCACTGGATAAGAAGGTATTTGTAGCAGTTCCCACCTCAGCAGCCTGTAGGAAACCAAAGGAGGCAGAGTACCTGTTTCTATGCCTGGGGGAGGACTGGGGGGTGCTGCTTGGAGTGGACTGAGCAGAAGAATTCTGTTTGTCATCTTTTGTTGTCTCCCCATTCTGCATTTTTAGGTTCTGTCAGGAGAGGCAAGAGAAACAGAAGCAACACAGCTTGAAAATGGGACATAAGGAACAACACCCAATTTTATTGTCAAAACCGAACAATTGCTTTTATCACGGGTGATATAAAGAATAAGTGTCACTTCACCTAAAGTTGTACCCAGTATTACAACACGTGCATACAGCCCTGAAGTTTCTCTCCACATCAAATGTAAGCATTTTGAAAGTTCACTTCAGGCTACAGGAAGGAACATCAGCACTCATAGGGAGGTTCTGGATGCAGCAGAGCTCACTTCAGCTGCCTGGTAACAGGTCTAAATGCCTCAGCACTCATTTGTCTCCAGCACTTTTCAAAGCAACAAAGCTTTCAGTCCCACCAGTTCTTTAATGAGGGCGAGACCAGCTCTCACAGAAGGTACAAAGGTCTGGAGTACCAGACCCTGTGAAGCAATCAGTAGACATCCGGATGGAAACACTGCTCTGGAACAGAGATCAACGTGGGCACAAAATAAACAGGAACTGGGTGTGTGCAAACCATGTTATTACAAGCTGGACAGTACAAACTGGACTTTGAAGAAGTCACTTGAAGGGCAGTTACAGTTCAAACACAAAATACACAGGGTACCTTGTAATGTTTCCTGTGGCTATTCAAGCCACACTAATGCAATTCACCGACGCAGTTATTGAAACTTTGACCTCGTGGGAGGACACTGCAAGAGTTGACTGCTAAACTCCAACTGCAAGATTTTTTTTTAAGAGCTCAGTAGCCCACAGTAACGTGTTCATTCAAGACCCTTCTTTTCATTAAGGCTCATCTGGTAACTTTCACAACGCACAGTTTACAGGTTCTCTTTGGGGACACAGTTACAGAAATCAACTGCAGGGCACCATTCAAAAGTACAGCAAGAAATTAGATTGTGTAGGGTTGTCCCCACTTGGAAAGACAACTGTCATAGCTTGACATGACAGTGAAATGTGACAAATTTCAGAAAAACAATTGTTTCAAAACTACAAAGGCTACTGTTAACTTTAAAATAAAAGTGGGTAAACTTCTCTATGCAATGATTTAAAAGCCTGCAGAGGAAGAAGCGTAAGGACTCTTGGCAGCCCACTCCAAAAGTTATGTCACCAGATAAATGTTAACCTAGGCACATCCTGAGTGGAGAAATCCAGTGGAAAACAAGCCTTACGTGGACTGCCTCAGCCACTCGGTGGTACTTGGTCTCCTCAGTGGTGAGGCCTTTGTGGGGTGTGTAGCCAGCTTCCCTCAGCCCTGCCTGCTGCTCAAAGCGCTGGATGCTCTCCTGAGTCTGCTCTGGAACACACAGGAGCACAAATTCACACAGAAATGCCACCACAAGCAGTTCTAGCAAAGGCAGCTCCAGCAACCAAAAGCAAACCCCATTTTTTTCATCATTCACATGTTGTAACAAGCTGAGGCAAAAAGATGAAGCTGATGGGATACTCTGACTTGACAACTATCCTGAGACACAGGGCTAATTCAGATGAGCAGTGATTTGTCCCAAATCACCAGATATATCACAAATGCAACACCTGTAATAAATACAGGTATTTAATAATACCCCAGATACTGCATCACTCCTACTCACAACTTCATCAGTCTAGGAGAACCCACTAAGTTGGTCATTTTAAGTGGCCCACTACATTCAAGGGAGCCTTGCAGATCATGTTTTAAATACTCCCAGTGATTTTAGATTAGATAAAATAAGCTATTTCAGTCAGATACAGAGCCAACATGTAGTACACTGATATCAACTTCAGTTCTGAAAAACGTAAGCATTTTCTCCAAAGCCCAGTGAAACTAGGAGAAAAGTCAAAAGGAATCAGAGCACAAAAAGGTTACTGGAAAAGCCCATTGTCTCCTTTAAAACGGACAGCACTTGACATATTAAAGTTATTTTCAGATCCCTGTTATTTGTGGCTGCTGAAAGAGGCAGCATGGACGGATTAATACAGAAATAATTCCTCTTATTGCAAAAGGGCACATCTTCTCTGCAAGCATAACTGACCCAATTTTATTTTAAAGCATCATGATTTATGTTTTGAAGTGCTGCTGTTAGCAAGGCAGCTGCTGCTATTAACTAACATAAATGCCAGCCAGGGCTCCATTAGCACAGTGTGTCAGCTCTCCTCACCACTCGGGTTAATGGTAGAGCTCTGCCTGTCACTCAGAAATAGCAAGTTAATAAGCAAACAGAGCAGCAGCAGCCTCTGCACTCCAGCAACACGGACTGCAGTGTCCTGTCAGCAAACTCTGCACTCCTCCCCCAGCCCCTGCAAACACAGAAGCACCACGTGTGGCCTATTCCCCAGTTCCTTGCTTCCTTCTGGAAATGTCCTCTGAAAAAAACAAACTGGCACAGCACCAGAGCAGAGTCAGTCTGAACCCAAGAGTTCTGCAGGAATTACCCAGAGGCATCACCAAGCTGGAGCACTCTCAGTGCCCACCCCCCACATGAGAGGCGAGTTCTTACTCGTGATGAGGGAGTTCATGATGATGTGAGTGGCCTTGGCCTTCACCACAGGCACCTTGTTCACATTTTCTGTGGACGATGAAGGAGTTATGACAGGTTTCATGTCAGCATCCCCATCCTCATCCTGTGGGGAAGCAGCAGGGGACAGTTTGAGATGGGAAAGTATCTCAGCACCTGGCCAGGACACATCTCTAACTACACAAGTGAGACGAGGCAACACTGCTCCAAGCCTTCATCCCACAGGAGAAATCCCTATGCTGTGCTCACTGCAGCCCAGGAATGTTCACAACCTTAGAATTCATAGCAATGAACAAGCAACTTGCATCCAACATTTGGAAACCTACCAGGATCAGAGCAAACAAGTTGTTAGTCCCAAGTACAAAAAGGCCAACAGGAAAGAAACCAGAACATCTGTTCTTCTCCTAAATGCAAACTGGACTTCAAGGTCAAATGGGCAAAAACACCAAGAGCACCTTGCAAAGGCAGCTCAAGCACCAGCTGTTCACAGAATGGCAGTCACAGAGCAGAGCCTGGTGTGAACAATTTGTTTTACCACCTCATTCCTCATATGTTTCTTGCTTAGTGTGTCAAGTGGTCATAGTTCTACCACTGACCACGAGACCCTGGCAAAGAAACAGAAAAAAAAATGCTAGAAAACAAAAAATCCTATGAAAAACTGACTTCCTCCTCCCAAAGCAGGAGCTCCCTGACTGGAGAGTTTACTTTTTGTACCAAACCACAACCTTCAGTTGTCTCCCACACGAGATCTAAAAACCAAGGAGGTATAAAATAGAGATTAAGTTCAAAGGGATGCAGAGTTACATACTTCCACCCAACAACATTTAGCTTTATTTCCAACATAGAAAACAGCCTCTAAATTTATAAGGGCTGGTCCTGCACTCAGAGCATAGAATCGCAGAATGGTTTGGGTTGGAAAGGATCTTCAAGATCACGCAGTTCCAACCCCCTGCCATAGTGGGGGGACTCTTTCTGCTAAACCAGGGTGTCCAGAGCTCACTCCCACCGGGCCTTGAACACTTCTAGGGATGAGGCAGCCACACTTTCTCAGTGCAAACTGCACCAGTGCCTCACCACTCTTCCTGTAAAGGACTTACATGCAACCGAAACCACCCTTATGCTTTAGTTTAATTACACCCAGTTGCTGAGGTTTTTTTCAACCACAAACACCAAGGAGAAGCTCAGCACACGCTTGTCCCACCCACACCCCCACGTGCCCAGAGCAGGGCCAGGCAGCAACGCCGGGCTCTGTCCCCAGCCCTTCCCGAGGGTCCCGCTGCGGGGGCAGGGGGGGCAGCGATAGCCAGGAAGAAGGGGTGCCAGGACCAGGGCGATACTTGGGAGAAGGGGGATGCCAGGAGATGGGTGCCAGAGCTGTGGGGTACCCAAGGACGTGCCGGAGCACCGCCGGGCCCGTACCTTCAAGAGCTCCTGGTACTTGCGCTCGGGGATGACCGGCTGCTTCCAGAGGACGCTGGCGCACAGATCGGCGGGCGGCGGCGTCATGGGCGCCGTGTCCTCCAGGGCATCATCGTAGCTGAAGGCGCGGCGTGGGACGCCGAGGGGCAGCGACATCCTGCCCGAGCGGGCCCCACCGCCCGGCTCCAGCGCTGCGGAGAGAGCGCAGCACTCAGCTCCCGCCGCTGCGCCCGACCGAGACCGGCAGGGAGCGCGGGGAGAACCTTACCGGGAGCGTTGGGCTGCCCAGAGCTCATGGCGGCGGCTCAGCAGGGCTCGGCGAAGGGCAGCAGGGCCAGGCCCGGAGCGGACATAGCGGAGCCTCCGGCAGCCGGCACAGCTGGGGGCTGTTTACGGTTGCGGGGGAGCTCTTATAGGCGCGCGGTCTCGCGAGGTGTGGAAATCCCGCGCGGGGCACGCTGGGGGATGTAGTTCGGGCGGAGAAGGCGGGGTCTGCCTGAAAGGTGGGACCGGGGCAGATCCCGGGGCGGGTCCTGGGGTCGCGTCCTGCTCACACATCCTGTCCTCCTGCAAACAGGAGGCTGCTGGGTCCTGGAAAACCAACTGTGGAAGCTGGCAAGCCCATCAGGGAACAGGGGTATATGCCAGACAGTCTCACTGCGACACCTTTTCTACAGCTGCTCCTTCCTCTTGTCAGTAAAAGGGTGACCTCCCTGCTGCCCTCCAGTTCCTCAGCAGGGAAGGGACCCCAGCCTGGCCTCCCAAGCTGCAGGAACAGGGGAAGGAAGCAGCACGTGGCCCTGCTCCAAGTTAGGCTGCCTACAGGACAATCAGCAAAAGTCCGAGTGCTGCCCACACCCAGCCCTGTCACCGCAGAGGGTGACATGTCCAATGCCAACATCACACAGGCAGCCACCAGGAGCTCTCCAAAGGAGGACTGCACCAACCAAGAGCCCACAGGCAAGACACTCACAAGCAGCTAGAAAGAGTATTTTATTTTAGCAAAGCTAAAGAAGTGCTGGCTGCCACACAGCAAGTGAGCGGCACAGCGCAGTCAGCACCAGCGCCAAAGAGTCTTTCATGTACAGTTATGACCATCTCTGTCTAATGAAGGTCCCTTCTCCATGGCCAGTTTTTTTCAGTTCGGAAAATGGTCATGTCAACCCCGCACTTGCAGGTAAACCTGAGGAAAAAGAGCAGTCACTGCACTTCCATTTTTTCTGGCTTGAGTGACTCAATGAAATTTTTGTACTCCTCGGGATAGAAATTCTTGTACACATTGATCTTTCTTTTAATCTGTTTGGGAGTATCCTGGTAGTAGTTCTTCTCATCCCGAGCCATTTCCTGTGACAAAGCAGAGGGTAAGTCAGAGGAGCAGCCCCAAGAGCAAACACCAAACCAGCCCACCCACACCAGTGCGATCACTGCCTGACTCAGACAGGGCTCTGGCCACGGTTCAAAGCGTTGTTTTCCCTTAAAAATCAGCTGACTGCAAAGCAGGATTCAGGGCAGAGAGGATTAGCGGTTCTCATGCTGCTGATGGGAAGATCCAGGGGTGAATCACTCCAGCTGCTCCTTGCTCTGGAATGTACCTTGTAGTTCTCCCCGTGGTTCTGGATCATGTATCGCACATAGTCAATGAGGTCTCGTGAGAGCGTGTTCGACTTCTTCTCAGGGAGGCTGGCCTCCAACTCCATCTCTAGGCAGAGGGCAGAGGCAGCATGAGGCAGGGGAAGGAAGCCACAACACCTCAGAGGTGTCCCCAACCTCCCCTCAAGGTCGACTCCAGCCACACAGCTCGGCTGGTGGTGCATTGCAGGGACATTTCCCAGCAGTGCAGGAAAATGGCCATGACAACAGCACTCTGCATGGGCTGCAGGCATCCAGGCCTGCACTGCAGCTCTTCTCCAGCTCACACAAGAGGAGGAGACCCTTTCAACCCAGGCTGCAGCGTGTGACTGCTCAGAGCTGCCCAGCCCATCACTGAAACGCTTGGGGCACTGCATCCATGGCTTCTCGTCCCCCTCGGCCCACACACCAGCACATTTCTTGAGGCTGCAAGGACAAACACTGGGGAAAAGACAGCGCTCCTCCACAAGGCTGGATAAGAAGTAACACTCTTCCCTACCCCTGGCACAGCACAGGATGACAAAATAACCCACAGGGGTTTAGGAGAACCCCAAATGCAACACTGACCGTTCACCACGTAGGGTTTCCGCACTATTTTCTTTCCTAGCTGCTGTCCGTCGCTTTCCACTTCCATCCCCTGAATTACAGCAGAGAAAAGACAAATGAAGAGAAGGCCATTTGGGAAAAGTGCTGTGTCCCCACAGGTTGCTCCCAAAACTCCAAACTGCTTCTACATGGCTGGCAAGGGGCAGGGAATCCCAGATGGCTTAAGCAGAGCCTTACTTGTGCCATTGAACTGGCTCGTGGGTGAGGCTGTCAGCTGAGAAACGCTGTGTGAATGGAGACAAATGGCAAACAAGGTCAATCCTACTTTTTCCTTGAGTTTCATGGGGCCACCTTTCACCTGGAAGCGCTGCCCTCTTATGCAGAAGGGCCAGGCTGGCACTGCTGTACACAAACAGCCTTTCTTTGTTATCAGGAGCAACTTGGCTGCGGCGTTCCCAACCCCACCTGTCTCTGGCAAGTCCCAGGAGATGGACTGACGCTATTTATATTTGTTCTAAAGTCCATCATGTCTCCGTAGCGCTGCAGCTCGTTCCCACGCCAGAATCTTGGTGAGATAGGCGTGTAGATCAAGATAAGAAACGTGTCCACCGCCAGAGACTGATCCAGAGCCACCTGCCCCGTGCTGCGAAGCTGGATGCTCTCCGCGCTGTGTCCCCCAGCCACCTCCATCCCCCACAAAGCAGCGGTCCCCGCCAAACCCTCCCTTACCAACAGCTTCTTCGGAATGGGGACAGCCTTGTTGGGGTCCTCGGCCAGGCCCATCTCGGCCAGGTTCTGCGCCACCGACTTGTGCGGGTCCCAGGCATGTCGGATGTGCGAGCTGCGCGGGGACAAGGGACATCACGGCTGTGCCCCGCATCCCGCGGGGCCGCAAGTCCCCGTTCCCACCGACACGTGCAGCGGCTCCCGGCCGCCCTGCCCCACGCAGCCCACGCCCGGCCCGCGCCCCCCGTGTCCCCGGCGCTCACCAGGCGATGCGGGGCGCGGCGCGGCGGCGGGCGCTGCGGTAGAGCCGCTTGCGGTTGAGGTTGTAGGAGTATTTGTGCCGCCGGCTCTTCCCCTTGGCCTTCGGCATGGCGGACGCGCGCTGCCTGGCCACCGGGCTGCCGGGAGCCTCTCGGGGCACCACGGGAAGTGTAGTTCTGAGGCAGCGGCGCCGCGCGATAAGCGTGAGCGCCGGACTGCAATCCCCGGCGTACACTGCGTCGGAGGCGGGGGCTACGGCAGCTGGAAAGGGTCGCCTTTGTCACCTTGGCCATGGCGGCCGGGCCGCCCCCGCCGCTGGAGCCCAGCCCGCTGCCCACGTTCGCTGAGGAGGGATTCGGGGAGAAGTTCATGCGCAAGACCCGCGAGAACCCCCTGGTGCCCCTCGGTGAGGGTGGGGCGGAGGCTGAGTGAGGGGCGAGGGCCGGGGCGATAGTCACTGGTGAGGGGTTGATCCCTCAGCCCCGGCCCGGCTGCCCAGCGGGGAGGCGCGGCCCGGGTTTGGGGGTGCGGTGGAAGCGGCCGGCAGCGCTCAGCGCCTCACAGCCCCTGTCCTTCCCCGCAGGCTGCCTGTGCACGGTCAGCGTTCTGGCCTACGGGCTGATCAGCTTCAGGAAAGGCAACACCCGGCGCTCCCAGCTGATGATGCGGGCGCGCGTCGTGGCCCAGGGCTTCACCTTCGCCGCCCTGCTGGGGGGCATGATGGCCACGGCCATCAAATCCCGACAGTGACATCGGGCAAGAGCGAAGCTGCGGCAACGGGCAAGCGTCTGCCAGCCTCGGCTAGCAGGGTGGATCTTGGCTGCGGATGGAGTTTTCTGAGAGATTGTTGTGATGTCTCGGTGGAGCCAGTTCTGGAGCACTGGAAATGGGGTGAATACACTCTGTGATTAACATGTAATTTGGGCCGTGGCATTTTTTTTGTTCCCCAAGAGTTCACCCTCCTGCAGCACTGAGGCTGCATGTCACTAAGGCTCACTGCCTCTGTCAGACGTTTTCTCCCTGCTTGATGCTGTCAGAGGCTGATAAAATTGCGTCCTGTGGGTCATGGTCTGAGGTGTGGCTGTAGTCAGGCAGTGCAACAGCATTTGAGAAATGAGCTGGCCATGAGGAAGGAACTGCTGTTCATGGCTTGTTCCTGGCAGGACAGAGTCCATAGGCAGCAGGGGAGGCAGTGTGGGAGGTTGTGTGATCTGTTCAATTAAAACTGGTGAGTAATAAAGTGAATTGCAGCAAGATTCTGACTGATACTGGATTGCAGAGCATTGAGAAGCCACACTGGTAAACAGTGTGGGGAGACAAGGGAGTGGGCATGGCTGTCTTGAAGCTGTGGTGATGCAAGCAGGACACAAGACATGAAACTCCCTGTGGAAACAAGTTGGGAACTTGCATTTCCAACGTGGGGTCTGGCTGTGTTCTCTGGGATGTGCTGCTGTTTCAGCTGTTCTTGCTGGGGAGTCAGCAATGCCTTCCTTCCCAGAAGGACCTGCACTGCCTGTGTCTTGACAAACATGGTCCCACTGTTGGCTTTGGATCATACCAGGGGGTTTGGTGATCCACGAGGTTTCACTCTCCCATGCCAGGGCCATAGAGCTGGGAGGACATGGGGCCACAGTCTCTGGTCATTGCACAGTGGCTGCAACTGCAAGTACCTGCAGGGGAAGGGGCACAGACACCTCTGCCTGTGCTCAAACACCTCACTGAGCAGCCTGGGCTGTTTCCAGGTGTTGTTCTGTGAGTTAATGCTTGTGCCCTGACTGCCCTGAGCCTTTATGCAGACGGGCTGAGGGATGAACCCTCTGTCTGCAAACAAGCACATGGTTTGTCCTGTCCAGGGAATTGTGCTGTGGGCCTTGGCAAGGAGGGAGGGAAGGCTCTTGCTCACCAGAGCTGACCTAAAACATGAGGGTGGGCAACAGGCCAATGTCAGTGCTGAGCAGTGTGAGCTCCACCTCAGCACTGGGGACCCCAGGGTCCTGCCTGTCTTCCATCTCCAGCTGCCTGCTTCCATCTCCACCCCTGTCCTGCACAGGACATCCTTCCCACAAGAAACTGCTTTTGGCTGCCTCACTGGCATTTCCAGCCCAGCCAGCTTGGGGCAGGGGTGTGAGGAGCAGCAGGTGGGCAGATCCACGAGCACAGTCCCTTGGCAGCTGGAGAAGGGTGCAGTGGGCAGGGGTGCAGCACGGCCTGTTTGGTCAAGCTGGAGCTTGCAGTTCCTTGGGAACAGAGCCAAGTCCCAGGTCCTGCTGCCACTGCTTTGGCCCCATCTGAGCACAAACCCTCCAGCCTTCCCTTCACTCCTATTTTTTCCAGTAGGATATTTCTCCTCCAGCCCCATCCTTTCCACAGGAGGCTTTATGGCTGTGAGTTCTCCTAAACACAGTGTGTGTCCCTAACGCAGAAAAGACGACGGTGCCCTGTAGGGTTGGAGATGTCGGTTTATTTTAACAGGTAATTTGGACAGTCACAGATACCAAAGCCGAGGGGATGTAGAACAGCTGTGGGCATGGCTCCCCGAGAGCTGCCCCGGCCTGACACAGAGCACATGGCAGCTGGGGGACCCAGGGGCCCAGCTGCCTGCAGGGGTTGGAGGAACAGAGCACAGGGGGGGCAACTGCCCCCAAGAAGCAGCCAGGGGCACTTTCTGCTGCTCTGCAATGAAAGTCTGAGGCAGGCAGCCGAGTCCCCAGGTGTCCTGCAGCACAGCAGAGCTGCCTAGGCATGCTGGAGCTCAGGGGGGCCGGGCAGAAACGACCAGCCCTATGGGCAGGGGGCACAGTCCCAACACACACCACCGAGTGATTCCCTACACATCCATTTCCCTTCTCAGCCCACTGGTGAGATCATGCTCCAGAGCCATGAGTGGCCAGGAACCCCCCACAGCTGCAGCAGCAGGACAGGTGACATTCTTACCCAGGAGCCACAGCTGCAGGGCAGGAGAGTGCCGCATACTTGATTGCCAGCTGAGCAGGGCTCTGCAGAGGGGCTCAAGTGAATATTTTGTGGGCTCTGCTCTATGTCCCCCAAGGTGCTGCAAGCCCTTCCCAAGCCCCCAGCAGGCCAGACCCAGGGCACCAGCTCAAGGCTGTCCCTCTCCTGCTAACCAGTTGTGCAGGTTCCCAGGGCTGGTGCCATCCCTGCCAAGCAGAGGAGAGAAAGTTTGAGCAGGGAGCAGGACTGAGGCATCTCTCCACACGGCCTTAGGTGGGCAAATCCAGAGGGAGCAGAGCAGCTGCAGACAGATGTGCAGGTGGTTCTCAGGAACAGTACGAGCCCCAGCACCAGCACTCTGCCTAGCCCTTCTCTGGGCCCCTGGGTTAGGAAGCTGGGGTGTTTGACTAGCTCCACAGCAGCTGGACCTTCCTACCTCCTTCCCTGCAACAGCCTCCATCTCCTATTCTAGTAGCAAGGGAAGGAGAAGATCAAGCCAAGGGTCCCCCAAAGCCTGGCATCCCACATTTCCAACTGCTGGTGTTCATGGGGAAGATCAAGAAACGTCCTGTACACTCCCCCATAGTCCCTTCCCAGTGACCCACACCACTGTGCTGCCAGCACTGCAGGACGGATGGGACACAGACACTGGAGCCCCACCAGCTTTTTAGGGTGCATAGCCAGGCTGGGCAGAGTTCTGATGGGCTTGGGGCAGCTGCTAGCAGTCCAGGCCCAACCTGGGTGCCTCTACTCACATTCCTCAGTCCCTGCCAGTCTGGCAGTGTCATGCTGCAGCCATGCTCTCTGCAGGACCCAGCAGTGTGGAGCTGAGCCAGGGCTGTTTCTCTATCCCCTCAGCCCTGCTCCAGCTCTGCTCTAAATCCCATGGGAAAGGCAGACAACAGTCTGGGGTCCCACTGGGATCCCTGCCTCAGGGCTAGGACTGAGGCCTGGGCATGGGTTTCCAGGACAGCCACAGGCAGGTCTATTCCCAGCACAGGGTTGAAGTGGGGAACACAGGATGGGATATTCTCTGCTCACTCAGCCAGGCCCTCAGACACAACCTCCTGAAGAGCCTGGGCTGGGGCTTCCCCACTAACTCAGCTCTGCCACCCAGTGCCACTTCCCGGGGAAATGCCACAGTGATTTATAAATAAGTGTAAAAAGAGACCAATGCACCTTTTAAGCAAAGGAAAACCATGGGGAGAGTTATACAACCAGTGACTCGAGCACAGCCGAGGTGCAGATTAGGGAGCAGGCAGCGGGAGGCCCTTCCTGGGCCGGCCCCTGAAGCCGCCCGGCTCAGTGAGCCCAGCCATGCCCACTGTGCTCCCGGCTGTGCCAGGCACAGCTAACGGGACAGGGGCGTCTGTTTGAGGGAGATGAGCACCGAGCGCATCCGAGAGACATCCTTGCTCTGCTTGCTGCTCTTGGGGTTGAAATCACACAGCTGGGCCACTTTCTCCCACTCAGAGCCTGGGGTTTCCTCCTTGGACTCCTTCAGGAATGCTTCCTCTGAGGCCCTGCAGAGACATTGAGGGTTGTCACCGGCAGAGCCCCCTCCAAGGAGACTCTTCCTTCTGTCTTAAAAGCCCCTGTGTTCCTGCTTCCTGTCCCTTTACTCCAGCTGATGAGCTCAGTGTTCTCTGGGACCCAGAGACACAGGATGCTCAAGTCTGCCTTTGGCTGCAGTCATCCAAAATATCATTCATACAGGGGTGCCCACCTGCTTTCAAGACTTCTCTACCCCCCAGAGCAATCCCCAAAAAGGCATAAGAGCCCACAGCTTTGCATCTTCAAGCAGCTCCCACAGAGACATTTCCAGGAGCTCCACTCATCTCCTAAAACTCCACCATTTGGAGATGCTCATCTGCATCATCCTCCCTCTGGTACCTCACTAGAGCCCAGGACCTCCCAGCATCCTCCCTTCCCTTGGCTGGGCAAGCAGTGCTGAGGCCAGGATCCCCAGAGCCTGCGGGGCAGGATATGGTCTGTAGGAGGCACATACACGTAGCCAATGACATCGGCGTCCGGCTGCTGGTAAAAGGCTTTGTCAGCGATCCTAGCCCCAGGCACAGAGAGAGAGAGAGCGGAACCGAGCGACAGGCAGGCAGAGGGTTAGAAAGAGAGAACAGAGGGGGTTAGTCCTCCCAAAGAGTGTAACCCACACACCACAGCACACCAGGAGAACCTGGAGCCCAACCCTGCCCCCCTGCAAGCCCCACACGGGCAGGAGGCACCAGGATCCCATGGTGATCCCAGCCAGGGAGGCTCTGTACAGCCACCAGAGCCACTCCAAGACCTGGGGTCTCTCCCCTTGCTTGGCAAGGCTCTGTTCCTGCAGGGCTGGATGCCACTGTGGGGAAAGAGGCCCCCAAATATCCCAGGAAGGCAGACAGTCCTCTTGGCCCTGCTGACCCCAACATACCTGTTGTTTGCTCGGTTCTTCTCCATCTGCTCATTCTGACGCAGGTTCCACTCTTCCAGGTCCTTCTTGGCCTTCTCACGCCATTCCTGCTCAGTCACCTTCGATGCCGCGTCTAAGGCCCAAGTGAGACAAAACCTGTCAGCCACACTGGCACCCGCTGGGTGTGCTGGGCAGCCCCTCAGCAGGCAGGACAGACCTGTCCCCAGTCCCCACCAATACTGGCCAAAAGGCACCAATGCCCCAAGGATAGCAGATCTTTGGCAGGGGCACAAGACATCTCTCTTGGATGCAGCAGGGTCACCAAGAGGTGAGGGACCCCAAGGGCCCTGACTGCCATGTTACAGGGTGCCACAAGCATGAGGTGCCACACGTAGCCTCAGGTCTCACCCAGCTCCTCCAGGCGCTTCTTCTGCTCCTCCCTCCACTTGCGGATGCTCTCGGGTTCCTGGGTCAGCCGGTCAGCCTTGGCTATGGCTGCGTAGGCATCCGTGGGGCCGTTGGACTCCTGCAGGACACAAGCACCTTGCCATCAGCACCAGCGTTTCCAACAGCCCAGCCCAGCCACCAACAGAGGCTGACAGCAGTCAGGACTCCACATTCCCAGCACTGACAAGCCAAGATAGGAGGTAGGAAGGGTGACAGCTTGGGACATGTGGGACAGCATTCCTAAAGTGCTACTCAAGCTGCTGTCCCAGTCTCAGGCCCTGTCACCTAAAGCCTTCCCACCATTTCCATCCTTGACTTGCTGCTCACTGTCACCACAGCTGTTGCATCCTCTGGGCAGCCCCACTGCACAGGACAGACACTGGCCTTGGAACTGCTCCCCAGGGATTCCCTGGCCCTCACGGGGGCCCAGGCAGCCCCGGGACTGAGCTGCTTCCCTTGCTTCTGAGCTGAGGTGCCCACATGGCCCCGCCAGACCCAGCACCTCCCCTAACACCTTCCACTGGCCAGATGCCCAGTCTGACACCAAGCTCAGCAATGGGATTACAGCTTTCTTCCACAATCCTCAATCTAATTAAGTCTGTCCCCATTACTGATGCGATTATCATCCTGTAAACCAGGTATGGGCAGTGCATATTCCCCACTGCTGGGCACCAGGTGGGGTGAAAGGGTTTGTCAGACGCTGGCACTGCTGACAGCAGAGCTGGGCTTCAGGCTCCCAAAGAGACCTGAGACCCAGGTGGGTCCCCCCAAAATGCCCCTGGCCACAGGGCAAGCGGTTTTCATAGGAGATGCAAGTCCCATGGCAGCCCTATCCTGGCTCTGGCCTCTGCCAAGAGATGTTCCTGCCTGCCCCAGAGGCCTCCAGAAGGTACCCATGCTGGAGAGAGGGGGCTTCCATGGGGAATAGACAATTTGTCACCTGCTCTTAAGGCTCAGGCACTCCTTCATGGCACAAGCCACCTGCAAACAGATGTGGGGCAGGTCATGGCAGGTGGGACACATCTTCTCTTCAAAGAGAATGGAGCAGCCAGGACTCCCACAGGAGACCCAGACCTTTCCAGGAGCACCGTAGCTGTTCTGCAGCTGGACAGCAAACTCCAGTCAATGCTGGGGGCAGAGCAGCAGAATGCTGGCCCCACACCCACCCAATCTCCCTTAGCAGCCCTGGGCCAGCAAAAATCTGAGCTTTTACCTGAAAGACATCTCCATTGACAGTGGCTCCTCCATTCTGGAAACCTGCTTGAGAAAAAGGAAGAGAGAAGGAAAACAAAACTACAGCAGCTGCAGGTGATCCCAGAAGGGCTGGTGTTCATGAAACTACATCAAATCAGTTCCTGGGAGTTTGTCTGTGCCTTTTTTAACACAGCACACCCATCCACAACACCCCCACAGTGTCCTGTCCTTGGTGGGATTCAGTGAGCACCTCTCACTCTCCCACACAAACCTCTGCAGGCGTTTACATCTTTATGGTGTTTTCACTGGTGTTTTATCTTATCTGAAGATTAGGGAAACTGTTCCAGCACAAGACTGACACAGGCTGCTGCTCTGACTGTAGAGAGACAACCTGACCAAACCCAACACTCAGAGGCTGCCGATGGACGTGGCTGATCCAACAGCTGCCAGCCAAGTGCCAAGGCAACTCTCCAGGGACACGGCCCATGGAAACACACCTTGTGCTCCACCAGGACAGCAGGGCATGCCTCCAGGCCAAGGTCCTTGGGAGCCCACCTGGGATGAGCTGTAAGGTCAGGGTTGGGAATGAGGCACCCATCTGCCCCCACAGCCCCAGAGAGCTGCACACCAGGGCCACAAAGCCAGCACAGGCAGGGGGGTTTTTGCTGCCAGGAGAGAAGAGGCTTTGAAGGAGTCACACTCCAGGCCCTGAGCTTTCCCCAGTGACCACAGGGCTTCTTCTGGCTAGCCAGCTGCAGGCACAGACACAGTGGAGCTCAAGCCAGCACTGTCCCCAAGGTGCTCACCCCCACGACTACACCCAGCTCCAGCCTGTCTGACTGCATTTATCACTGTGGCAGTCAACACCTCTCCAGGCCCAGAACTGCCTCCATGGCCCTGTGTGCAGAGCTGTGAAACCACTGCTCTAGAGGCAGTATGAGGAGACCCTGTGGGGCTGGGTTAGAGGAAGGAGTCAGAGCCCTGTGGTAACAGTGCCCCTATGCCCATGCAGAGAGCAGATGCCAGAACCCCTGCAGACCGGAGGCAAGAGATCAGAATTAGCACATTCTACCTGCAGGGCCTGGGACCACAACGTTCCCAATGGCCATGTCTTCCATTTTGCATCCCAAAGGGCACTCCTGTCTGTGGGGACAGTGACAAGGCTGTCATTGCTCCTCAGTGCCGCCTGGATGCCTTTTACACTGCCATAGCTGGGAGCACTGAAACATGGAGTCGGGAGTCCATCCAACCCGGGAAACCCAGCCTGAGCACAAGGGGGAGAAATCGCCCCATGACTGGCACATCCCAGCTCAGGATTCACTCTACATCCCCGAGGTTCGAGAATCCCTTTGGGCCCAAGCACAGGCCCACACAGCCCTTACTGAGATGCCAGCCTGGCACACATGATCATCCCGCCACCGGCCCAGAGGTGCAGCACAGACCCCATCTGCCGCCGGGGATGTTATGCATCCCCCCGAGGACCCCAGCCCCGCGTGGATGCGGCCCAGAGGACCATTCCCTGCCTTCGGGGCAGAAGAGGGCACAGCCCCTTATTACCCCACGAGGTCGGCAGCCCGCCCGCGCCCAGCGGGAGCACAGCCGAGCGGCCCCCGCGGCCATACTCACCCTGTTCCGGCGGGGCCCCCTGCCCGCCCGGGGCGGCGGCCGCCTCGCCGTCGGTCGGCCCGAAGCCCTCATCGTTCTCGATGCCGGCGATCTCGCTCTCCTGCTGAGCCAGAAAGGCGGCAGCCGGGTCCTCCTCGGCGCCGGCGCCCTCAGATGAGGAAAAGAAGCCGAAGTCGTCGGCCATGACCGGCCCGCCCGCGCCGCTCCCGGTCCGGCTGCGCGGCTCGGCTGGGCTGGGCCCGACTGCGCCCGGGCGGAGCTGCCGCTGTCACTGCGGCGGCGGGCGGGGCAGCCGCGCTGACATCAGCGCCGGGGCGGGCCCGCCAGCCGNCTGGCTCATATCCCCCTCCTTGGGCTCAGGGCCCTCTCCGACAGCCACAGGCTGGCCCCCCCCGCCCCCCAACCCCGGCCTGCTCCGGTAACACCCGAGCAGCTCTCGGCACGCTTCGGAACTCCTCGTGCGTCCGCCGGGAACACCCGAGCGGTGCTCGGCACACTTCGGAACTTTACGTGCGCCCGCCGGGGACGCCCGAGAGCGGCCACCGCCGCCGATGGGATTCGGGCATTTCCGGACAGGCCCTAGAGCACTTCGGTATTGTCCGGAATGCGGCCCGGCAGTTCCGGCGGTGGCCGATAAACAGCCATTGGCCACGCCGTGCGGGGCCGGGGTGGAAGCGGGGGCGGGCAGCGTCACTTCCGGAGAGTGACGGAGCGGCGGGTCAGAGGCGGCGGCAAAATGGCGGCGCCTGAGGAACGGGAGCTGACGGCGGAACAGACCGAGAAGCTGCTGCAGTTCCAGGTGCCACTTCCCGGGGGGCCCGTGCCGGCCGGCGGGAGCGGGGGAGGCGGTGCATGGGCACGGAACGGGCTGAGTTGGGCCCGCCCCGCCGGCGCTGAGGGGTACGGGGCTCACAGAGCCGGGTAGGCCCGTCTTGGAGCGGGGTGTCGGGCTGGGCCTGAGGCGACGGTGAGAGGAGAGACACCTGTGGTCCCAGTCCTGGCCGGGGTGAGTGAGACTTCCGTGCTCCGACTACTTTATCGGGGCGATGTTCTGTCATCGCTAAGTGGGGAGGCGAGAGGTGACTGCTCAGTAAACTCCGTGCAGGGAAAACTCCTTGGTAAGTCCCGGACATTTTAATTAGTCCGAAATTTTTCTTTGCCGTAGCTAGAGAGCCTTTCCTAGCACCGAAGGAGAGTTTTCCAGTGGGTTTCTATGGAACATGGTTCCTGCCCCTCACGATTGGGTAACGCCACTGGAGACTGTAGTGATCTAATCTGTGTCTGCTTCACAACACAGGCAGAGTCCCTTAACTTTGGGTTTGCGAGACCTCGGGCTGTGTAGCAGATGAATAATCAGAAACACAATCTGAAGATGTGGTTTATTAGGGAGAAAACAGTGTTTGGCAGCTGAAATACTTAGGGTTGCTCAGTGGTGAGTAATTAGATGTGCTGAGCAATGAAACTTGCATTCACGTGTCTTGGGTTTGTTTCTGAGCTGTAGGAAGGTGGTGTGCCTTGGATTGCAGTTCTTCTACAAATACAGTGATTACTTTTAAGAGTTTTGTCTGCTTTTCTTGCTTTACATTAGTTTTTTAAAGACTCTACTTTGGAGTTTTGGTGTGCTGTATCTGTAGATTTAAAGGCACTCCAGAGGCATTTGGCCCTGCCTTCCCCAGGTGAGACAGTGCAGGTGTTCATCATTCCACACATTGGCTTCCCAAGCCTGTACCTGATTTACAGCCACCTGACTTAATTAAGGTGCTGAGGTGTTTTCCCATGACTGGTCCAATGAGGAAACTTGCTTTACAGATGTCCCTTCTAAATCTACTGCAAATGGAGCTGTTTGGGCAGTCAGATTAAATACAGACAAAGGGCACAGAGCAGCTTTAACCACTTTTAACTATTGTTGTCCTCATACTGCCTGGTGAGTAGGTGAGGATTTTGCACGTGTAGATGTGCAAAAGATCCCATTCTCTTGCTGTGAGAGATCCTGCTTCTTGCTCATCTGCTTGGCCTGGACAGATGGGACCAGCTGCTCTCACACCTGCTGCTATTTTCATGTGGGCATGAAACGAAATAATCCTGTTTCCTAGTGCTACCTGGTGGTGTTGTGGATGGAGGGCTGGCGGGGAATGAGATGGAAGGCAGAAGGAAGGATTCATGCTTTATTCCAGGTTCCTGTTAAGCCCTGGTTTGAGGCACTGGGAAGCACTGCTCAGGCTATAAAGGGGAGTCATTTTTTCAGTTAGGAGACCACTGCTGTGCAGAGCCAGATGTGAAAGCTGTGGTCCAGAGGGCTTGGATACCAGCCAGGATCCTCACTCTCCTGTCTCCTGGGGTATGTTGGATCAGCTTTCTCCAGGGCTAATGATAGACCCCACTGTGATGGTTCTTTCTTCTGGTGATTTCTTTCTGCTGGTGATTTCTTCTCCTCTGATATGTCACACCTGGCTGAGAAGAGCTTCAGGTGTGAATCCTGCTGCTTCCTTGAAACTAAGTCAGTCCACCTGGAAGAGATTTTTTCTTGGACTCCAATAAGAAGAATTTGGTGTTCGGAGAGATTGGCTAAGTCTCATTAAAATAATTTGTGCATTGCTACAAAACACTCCTACAAGTCAGCTTGGAAAGCCTTCAGGGATCCCTGCTGAGTTTGCAGGGAACACTTCAGTGTTTTCAAGGATAACTTCACACTTTGTGATGTGCCATCATGAGTAGGCTGTGCAACATTCCATGGCGACAGGGCACCGCACTTCCACAGAAGGTTATATCCCACTGCAGCATGAATAGAGCAGGAAAGCAGACTAGGAAAGAAGGCAGGGTGACAAAAAGGAGCCAAGGAATAGTAGAAGGCCCTCAGTTAAATGGGGAGCCAGAGGGAAGCATTGAGCAAGGACTGCTATTTACCCAGCAAATAGCTGTTTGGGGTGAAGATGCTGTTGCCTTAAATTGTTTATCCTACTGCTGGAAAGTGCACCTTTCCAGGCAGAGGTGAATGTGCTGTCCTGGCCCGGCCTGAGCTGTTGGGCACAGTTTTGTGTTAGTGCCTGCTCTGCATTAATTCCACTGATGTTTGTATGGTGGGTTCTGTAGTGCTCATACAAACAGCTTTCCTGGCAGAATGCTGAAACCAGCAGCTTTCTTCTTGTGGGCAGGGCTGGAACAGGGCAGCTGTCTGCACCATGCTGGGGCAGGTTAGTGAAGGGAAAAAAAAAAAAACAGTAGAGAGAACTGGGATAAACTTGAAATGAAAGCAACAAAGCCTGTTTGCTTTCAGCCTCCCATTTACTGCTGGAGAACTGGCTAATAATGTAAGGGAGTAAAAGCATCTAAATTTTTCATCTGTCAAGATCTTGCTGTCCTGACATTTGGAGAGAGAAGTTTGATGTGAACAGTTTAGGAAAGCTGGGGAGATATGATTCATTTGGGAGATGGAAGAAACAGCAGAGCAGCCTTTGTAGGATCTGGTTATTGATCTGTGCCCATTATACTTAGGCTGATGTCTGATATTGTAATATGCTAATGCAGAGTAATGGAGTGTTATTTGCAAAAGAGTTGGCACTCATGATACCATCTCTGACTTCATCTGGGGAAAACACAGTGCTCTGGGCTGGATATGACTCTGATTTAGGGGAAGGAGGAAACATGAAACTCCAGGCATGTTTCCCACTCAGTGTATCGATCAAAACCCTCAGAAAGGCATTTGCTGTAATATGCAATGAGAAACTCTTGGTTAAGGCTTTTTTCCAGTTAGAACTCAGATGTTCTTTACCCTTGGAAATATAATTCTGTGGAATTTGGCAGTGGGTTGGGAAGTAAGAGGAGTGCCAGTTAGTCCTGTGGATTTGCATCTCTCATGCTGTGTTTCAACATCGGAGCGTATCTGCAGGGGCAACGGTTTCGTAAGCCCAGTTTACAACCTTTGTCCACTCAGAGGTATTCCTTCTGCTCTTGAAGTGTGGAATTGTACTTTTCTCTTCTTCAGTATTGAGAAGATTCTGAGCAGTCTCAAAGGTGAGAGATACAAATAATTACCTCCAACAAAAGCATAATTATGTTTTACAATAACACTCTTGCTTTGTATGGTGGTTGAGAAGGCAGTATTGAATTTTCCTGGCATTTGTGGACTTCAGCATTTTGTTTTTAAATATTAGCCACTGTGTTGAGCTTGGATTTATTTGAAGGTTTGAGAGTGCTGGTTTTATGGAACTAATTTTAACTACTTACTATGTCTATAAGATACATGCTCGTAAAGGCAGCTAATAGGAGACCACAGTGAGTAGGATCTGAGCAACAGTGTTTGAAGATGCTGGTTATTCTCTTAGCCCTGATGATACTAAGAATGTGCTCATTTGCCACATGCTTAACAGTTTGCAGCTGAAAAAGGTTCACCAGAAATGCTGCGAGTGGGGCAGTGGAAATTATGTGATATTTCAAGTTTCTGATCTGTTACCATGATTTGGTGAAGCAGCAGCCATAGGAATGTCATGGGAGTGATAATGACCAGTATCTGTGTTTGCCAGCAGGAGTTGTCTGAAGTGGCAGTTGAACTGTGGTCCTGCCATTCCTTACATCGGGTGTGGGTCATTCTGAACCCCGAACATCTTGGAGCTGTGGTGTGTCCTGTGGAGCACATCAGAGTAACAGCCAACAAGGTGTTGAGTTTTAAAGCTGCCTTTGCCCAGGCAGGATTTTTTCCTGCAGTGTTAAATAGTGCAGCCTCACTGATCAGAGTGGTGGGAGCGCTTGGCACTGTGCTGCTTGGAGTGGTTTTGTCAGTTCTGGTTTGAGTTGAGAGCAGCTGAATGAAGATGCTAAGGAGAAAAAAAAAAAAGAAAGTAAATTCACCTCCCTGGAGCTGCCTGTCACTGTGGTGGTGGTCAGCAAGGGTCATTTGGCTGGCTCTGGTGTCTCTCTGGAGCTCAGGAGGTCTTGCAAATGCTGCAGTGATTCAGTGCTCATTCAACGCGTGTTGATAGTTCTGCTCCTTTCTGACCTAAAACTGCAGAAGCATTTTGCATAATTTAAAAAGGAGTGAATGCTCAGTTATGTTCTTAGTGCTCACAGATAATCCAGGCATTTAGAGGCAAAGGTGTGAATGAGTTTCTGAATCTTGTAAACTTTGTAAACAGCAGCAGAATTTCCAGGGTGTTGAGGAATGGTGATCAGAAGTCTTTCAAGGCTTTGGAATAAACACATTGTGACTCCACTGTAAAATCAATTAATTGAGTAGATTGCAGTGCCTTTTATGATGTACTTCTAAAAAGACAATGAAGTGCCTGCTGTAGGAGTTCAGGTTAAAAAAATGAAGTCAGAATGCAAAACCTGAATTTTACTCTGTGAAGCACATCTTTAAAAAAATTAGCTAAACTAAAGCGTTAAATGATGATACTGAGTGATAATCAAAGGTATTCTAGCAGCAACAGCTGAGTTCACTGAGCTTTATTTCTTCTATGAAATCCAATTCTGCAGTGTTCCCTTGCAAGGCTTGCTGCAGATTTACTTCTTAATAAATATTTATACACCACTGAACAACAACTTGAAGTGCTTTTTTTCTGAGCTTCTGCAGTCACAATGCTTTAAACAGTCTGATTGGTTCTGTGCAGCAGTATGAAACAATGATTTTTGCCCAATAGATTGGAGAGAAGGTGGTAATCTGAAGACTTCGTGAGGAAGAAGCCAAGAAATGCTCAAAAGTTTGAACCAAACCCAGAGATTGAATAGGGCATTTGTCCACAGTGTTTGTTACTTGGGTGGAAATGGCATGTGGAATGTATGAATGGGGGCAGGGACGGGAATAGATGCACCATCCTTCTCCAGTAAAAAAAAACCAATTCAGTGCATTCTTAAATGCTCAGCCTGTCAGGAGTGTGGCAGGGGCTTTTCAAGGAAGCAAGGAAAACGTCTGCTCAGACCTTAAAGCAAGTGCAGTGGGGACAGATGTTTCTGTGGCACAGTTGCAGGGATGTTCCTTTCAGCAAACGTTTGTCTCTGTTGAGGAGATATTGATGTAGCTTCCTGTAATAGCAGACACAATTGTTTGATCTCCTGTGCAGAAATGCTGATTGGCTCAGGGTTAAAATATGCCCAGTGGCTTTGACGTTAGACTGTTCTCTGTTTCAGGCCCTGTGTTGAACTGTTCCTGCTTTTTTTACTACACTGTTTGCTATACTTTTTTTTACTTCCGCTGTGATTCTGGGAACATCACCTTCAGTAATGCCTGGCTCGTTTTGGTTTTAGTTTCTGTTTGTTTGCAGTGAGTGGAGTAACAGTCATCTTGAGTTTTCAGAAATGCTTTGTCGGTATTTTGAGTTCGAGGTGGTGTATGAGGGCATTGGCCCAGCACACCTTTTCAGAGTGAAGCCTGTGGGCAGCATTGTGTTAAACCCTTGACTGTGCTGAGTGCTGTTGTAGTGGCAGACCTCGGGCACACTGAGATTTGGCTGATGCTGGAAGAGTGCAAAGGCCTGTTTGAGGCCACCTGTGTGTTTATGGATTTGGGTTGGCTCAGGTCACTCTGCTCTTAAACTCAGAGCAGGGCACTTAAAAAATGGGCATTGTGATAATGTGTTGTGGTAAATCCCATCATGTGCTCATCTGTTGTAAAGAACAGTAAAAATGCAACACTTCCTGGCACTCATCTGCTTTTGTTTTCCTTCTTTAGGACTTGACTGGCATAGAGTCCATGGACCAATGTCGCCACACATTGGAGCAGCACAACTGGAACATAGAGGTACCACTGAAAATGAGATTTGTAGCAGTTTCCAAGTACCTGGCTTAAATGCAGCCATCTGTGGGAGGTGGGGCCTACCAGTGAAATTAATCTGTTCACCCCTTGATTTACCCAGGTAGCTCTTTAGAGCTGTATCTCCACATGTCTGGAGGGCTGGTTTCAGCCAAACACAGCAGAGTCATTACGGCTGTGAACAATCCCTTGACTGGCACACGGTGTGGCCTCCCGTGGAGCCTGTGTGCTTGCTGCCATGGAGAAGGCTTTGCACATGGAAAAGAGCACTGGTGGTTGCTGCTTGTCAGGAACTGTGTTTATCCAGTGCTCCAGGGCTGTGAACAAGTCATCCCCACTGTCAGTGTCCAAAGTATAAAAACCATAAATGCCTGAAACTTCCCTTTGCTCTTTCTTGTGTCAAAGGCAGCTGTGCAGGACCGACTGAATGAGCAAGAGGGTGTCCCAAGTGTCTTTAATCCTCCTCCACTGCGGCCGTTGCAGGTCAATACAGCTGACCACAGGATCTACAGCTACGTTGTCTCAAGGCCACAGCCAAGGGCAAGTTATCTTACAGTGGATTTTGTCCTGCTTCTTGGCTGACTCTCTATGAACACAGAACTTGCAAGCAGGGAAAGAAATTGTTTTCTTTGCATGCTGTTATCTCCCTTCTAAATATTTTATCTTACAAAAACAAAATGTAGAGCTATTCCTTCAGTTTCTGCTACTGCTGTGGAGATTTTCTCCATAGTGTGATTCACAGTATGAGGGCATTTTTTTTTTGGTCATAGACTGTCTTGCTGGGGTGTAGTAAAGTTTTTTGATCAGCTGAATTGGAACAAAGGACTGTCCTGTCCATGTGGCAGTGATAATGTTTTCTTTTTAGAGTCCCCCTTAAATGTGTATTAACTAGAATACGGTATCAATTACTTTCATTAATGTTTCACAGATGAATTTGCACGAGCTCCTGTTAAGACTTGGTGCTGTTAATATCTTCATATAGTTAAGAAAATTAGCACAGAGCAAAAGCATTGCTGCTTGAATAGTCAGTGAGACCAGTTTTCAGATGTGTCACAGTGAATTCTGAATGAACCAGAATTGTTGGTCACATTTGATTTGACATATCTGAAGCCAGGAACTGTCACTGAGGTTTTTTTCTCGTGGTTGGAGCACTGATACCCCACGTGTGCCTGAGTGCATGGTGTTGGTGGACACTTTGCTGTAGCACGGGCAGAGACTGTTCTAATTCCTTATTTGTAATTGCAGGGCCTGTTAGGATGGGGTTACTACTTCATAATGCTTCCATTCCGATTTACCTATTACACGTTACTTGATATATTTAGGTAAGTCCTTTTTTGTGCTGACTCACTTATTGACTGCATCAGGGAACACACTAGCTCAGATTTGGCTGGATCTCTGTCACTTAGATCTTTAAGCCTCATGGCAGGTTTTCCATTTGTTTGTTTAACTGGTGTTATCTGTAGCCTTGTAAAGTTCCTATGCTGTTTAGGAAGAAATAAATCTTATTATAGAGAAAAAGAGCACCTTTCAGCTCTGTAAATGAAGTGTTTAAGTGGAGCTCTAACTCCACGCAGCTTTACAGTCTGAGTGCCACAAAAAGGGGTTAGCTTTACAGTCTGAGTGCCACAAAAAGGGGTTGCAAAACAGTGTCCAACTGTTTGGTATTCTTGGACAAACATCAGAATTGTGTCCCGTTGGGCTGAGCTGCAGGTTAACCTGCCCTAATTCCTGCGTGTTACTTGGCAAAACCAAACTGTAAACACCTCTGCTTTATTCCCTTTGGTGTCTGTTGCCTCTTCTCCCTTTACTGCCCCAAAGCACTAATTCTTATCTTCTTACAGCACTGATAGAGGGAAAAGGGAATGGTAAGGGTGGTAAATAGCCAGCAGTCCTGCCATATGCACTGGTTTGGCAGTTTTCCCTGTTGTATGACTTTTTTTCCCCATTAAAGCCATTTCCAAAATTCATTGTCTCTTCTGTGCATCAGTAGAACTAAGCAACACTGATATCTGCCTTGCAGTGGACCTTTTCAGCTTCAGAGGAATGACAGTTTCATAGGACTCCTAGTGTAATGTTCACTTTCTGCAGCTCTTTGTACATTGGAATCGTTAGTTCTGGATTAGCAGAAATACAGTTTTCAAAGTTATCTGGACAAAACTGTGTGGCTTTTAACAGCCTCTCTTTGACTAAATTCCTCAAACCTCCTGTTTTTGGTGTGGTTGGTGCCTGATGCTTCAGAGGAAGCTGAAACGGTTTAATCACACAGAATTCAGATCCTTACTGATGCCTGGCATGAGATGATACTTGATTGGGGGTTGGTTCTTTGGCAGTGGTATCAGTTTGGAGCAGGTGTCAGTTTAGGTTCAGAGTATAAATATTCAAGGGTCTTAGCTGTGACTTTTTTCCTCTTTATGAATCCCAGTGACTGACTGTGAGAAAGAAAACCTGTTCTTCAGGAGGTCACTGAGCTGAATTTCCAGTGTCCTTTGCTTCCTTCCTAGGTTTGCTCTGCGTTTTATACGCCCTGATCCTCGTAGTCGGGTCACTGACCCAGTGGGTGACATTATTTCGTTTATTCATATGTTTGAGGAAAAATATGGGAGGACACACCCTATCTTCTACCAGGGAACTTACAGCCAGGTCAGTGTCACGTGTTGGTGCATAGATCCTGGGGAGGTGGAGAGAGGGGATATTGTCACACGGTATCAGGGCCTACAAATGGCAAAATTGCTTTTCATCTACAAGCCCAGCATTTGTCCCCAAACTCTCTTAACAGGGTAATGGAGAGCTAGTGAATAAGTGCATTGGGAAACCAGTGTCTGCCAGGCTTGATGATTTGCCAAGCCTGCAAAGTTGGAAAGCAAAGCTGCTCTGGCTGTTCCTCGACCGTCTGTGTGACTCTGTAGCCGACAGCTTTTCTTTGTAATCCTGCCTTTGTTTTTATAAACTGGTGTGCTGTGCCAGAGTCTGTCCTTCTGTTCACCAAATTGGGATTAACTGCCTGGGCTTGTATCACAATGCAACTTCACAACAGTGCAGGGCCTCAAAATTGAGAGGGAGCCCCTAAGAAATTATGGGAGGCGAGTGTTCCATATATCAAATCTGAGGGGGCTCTCTGTAGAAGAGGGATTTCCCCGTGGACGCTGCCTCTTCCACAGCTTCTCTCAGCCTGGCCAAGGGAGGGGTCTCCTGCAGTGCATCCCATCAGACAGTTGGATCAGCACTGCTTCCCAAGTGCCTGGGAAAAAAGTGTCGAGTCCCTGTCTGCTCCACGCTGCACAGTGATGGAGCTCACCGCCTCTGCAGCTCTTGTAGGTTCCTCTGCCATTCCTGGAATCCAAACTTAAATAATCCTGGAATGGTTAGGCTACCAAAATGCAGTGCCAGTAAAACAGGGAGCATATTGTGCACTTATCCTGTGGTCTTGTTAAAAATGCTCTTGGGTGGGTGGAATCCAGACACTGTAGATGTGGAAAGGGAGGGATTTTTTTTTTTCTTTGTTGTCTGATTTTGGGGGCCCTGCAGCATTATTTATTACCTGTTTTAATAGAATTTTCATTTGGTGTGGTCTGAAGATTGTGTCCTGTACAGGCTTGAGTGGAAAGCTTAGCCTTGGCTGCTGTGAGTCCAAGGGGTGAAGGAGTTTTTTCACTGCCAGCTGAGTCTGGCAAGCAGCTGGGCTGTCTCAATCCATGTCATTGCCTCCCCGGTCTCACTCTGAGTTCAGTGTTCTCTAGAGCCACATCCTGAAAGGATATGAAAGAACACCATTGTAGCCCTCTTAAATAAAGGCTTGTTTAGGTCTGACAGGTTCATCCTCCATCACTGCTTCACTAAAACCACTCTAGTGGCAGAATAATGGCCTGGGTCACACAAGCCTTGTGGGTGCTGCTTTCCCCTTGCCCAGAGACCCTGTAACTTTACCTCCTCTGCTCTTATGCCAAGGCACTGAATGATGCCAAGCGGGAGCTGCGCTTCCTGTTGGTTTATCTTCATGGAGATGACCACCAAGACACAGATGAGTTCTGCCGGTAGGTAGGAGAGTTTCCCAAAAAGTTGTCTTTTCACTTGAAATGCATCTTTCCTCACATGGTCTCTTCTCATCCCCCAGCAATACACTGTGTGCATCTGAGGTCATCACCCTCATCAACACTAGAATGCTCTTCTGGGCTTGCTCAACCAATAAACCAGAGGGATACAGAGGTGAGTGTGTCCCTCCTGGGCTTTACCTGTCCCCTCCTGTCTTTGGAACAAGCCAGATGCTCTTTGGCAAATTTATACATGTGAAACACACTGTTGTATTTAGTGCAAGTAGACGTTTCAGGATTGCTTGGGGAAGTACTTATGTTGGTTTCCTGGGATGTCTCAAAAGGTTTGGATGCCAGGGAAATACATTCTGACCTTCACCTCCACTGGTCTGCGTTTCTTGGTAGTTGTAGTTCTGTGCTCATTGCTGTGGGCATTCAGGCTGCTTTCAGTGCCATGTCAGTGGGAGCTGGTGGGTGTGTGCTGGGGATGAACTGAGTGCAGAAACAAGTAACCAACGAGATGTGTCTTTAACACTGGCTCCTGTGATGCCTGAGGCCAGGAAGGGCTTGTTAGGTGTGTTCTTTCCCTTTCTGAGACAGTTCTCTGTCAGTTCTCTTAATCCACACACAGTCTCTGTGTCTCCTCAAAAGCCCACATGGGTCCTTGAGAGCTGTTGATACCTGATCTGATAGCATTTTAGTAAGGTTTTGCCGCAAGTTGAGCCTTTTCCTAAAGTTCTGTTCATGCCTCCCATGTTGTTTCCACCATTTCTGTTTCATGGCCAGGAAAATGCTAAATTTGGCTCAGTCTTGGCTCCATAGTTCTGCTCCCAGTTACCAACAATTTGAGAGAACAGCTGTCTGAGGAGACAGTCTTTGACTTTTTCCTGTTTCATTGCCGCAATGCTTTGGAGTCACAGCCTGGAGCTGGAAGGGATCATGGCCTTCATTTAATCCTTGAGCTTCTCTGATTTTGATTGGAGGGCTCCACTGGTAACAATGGCTCCAAGCTGCACGATGTACCATGTGCCATGCATGTACCATGCAGCCTTATATGAAGAGTAACTTAAGCCCTAGCTTCAGACAGAGCCTGCCTCCAGCAAAACCAGAATTTGTTCAGAAATGTTCAACATGGACATACTGCCATTTCCCCCATGACAGTTTCTTCCAGAGTCCAACCATCCCTACTCACCTGAGCAAGTGTTTCCATGTGTTTGTCCTGTGTTTCTCTTCCTGCTGTTTAAATCCATGGCTTTGTTCCATTTTGAATGGACATTCAGAGCCATTTACTTCCTTCCTGAGTGAGTTAAAGGGCCTTTTTTTGGTTACTTCAAAGCTTATTTTTCCCCATCGGTCTCTGTGCTCCAATGCCATTTCCTCCCTTTGCTGACTTATAGGGTTTAATTTTCAAAATGGAGCCTGAGGCCTTTTCTGCCTTGGAAGAGAGAATGTCTGGGGAAGGTGCTTTCCTTGGCCCTCAGTGATGGACGGAGCGTATGTTGTGGCCCTTGGTGGCCCTTCAGGACAGGGCAGTGACATTTGTGCCTGTTGCAGTGTCCCAGGCTCTGCGGGAGAACACGTACCCGTTCCTGGCCGTGATCATGCTCAAGGACCGCAGGATGACCGTGGTTGGGCGGCTGGAAGGCCTCATCCAGGCTGATGACCTCATCAATCAGCTGATGTTTATCATGGATGCCAACCAGACATACCTGGTGTCCGAGCGCCTGGAAAGGTAGGGTGGGACCAGAGCTCCAGTAACACAAACCTTGTCGAGGCAGGCTCTGCTCTGTCCCCTTCCTCCCTCCAGACACCGTGTGTAGGCACACAGCTCAGCACCTTCTGGTCTGTAACACAGCCCATGGGCTCTCCTCTTCCCAGGGGGATCATCAGTCCATAAATTCAGGCCACCCTATAGCCAGGTAGCCAGATGTGTTGCACACACAATCCCACCACTGAGAGGTGGGTGTGAGTACTCTGTTCTCTGCAATTGGAGCACACCTTTGGCGTGCTGGAGCTTTGCAAGGAAAGCCTGGACTGTAGCCAGTGGGAGCAAAGGCATTGCAGGCAGGAGAGCTGGTGTCCACAGCCAGTTGGGGAGTGCATGCAGCTGCCCTGGTTGTCCTGAGCTCTGTCTGCTTTTCTGGTGGGGCCTCACAAGCCCCTGCTGACTCTTACAGGGATGTACAGGTTGTGTCCAAAACAGGATCCCACCTTCTGTCTTTCCCTCCTCTGCCCCACACTCTGTGTGGGGACCCAGTAATACGTTCTGGTTTCTGAAATGTGCAAGGAATTACCTAAAGGCGATAAAACCAGGAAGACTCTCAAATAAGAGACAGGAGTCTTGGGCACTGTTTTTGTGCTGTCAACTCTGTCAAGCTGCAGGAGCTCAGAAGCCTTTTCAGTTCAGTTTCACCCACCTTTGGGGGAAGCAGTTTGTGTGTGAGGGCCTGTGAGGACCTAGCTTGGCCTTTTGGGAGCTTGTGGTACCCCAAGGCATTACTGCTGTGTGCCCCTGTGAGTTGGAGGCTGTCCCTGCACCCTCGGGTCTGCCCTCAGCCTGCCACCTCCTCCCTTTAGAGCTGTTAGCCCTGACCACTTCTCACTCATGTTTGCAGGGAAGAGAGGAACCAAACCCAAGTCCTGAGGCAGCAGCAGGACGAGGCATATCTGGCATCCTTGCGTGCAGACCAGGAAAAGGAGCGCAAGAAGAAGGAGGAACGGGAGAGGAAGAAGAAGAAGGAGGAAGAAGTGCAGCAGCAAAAACTGGCAGAGGAGAGGCGGCGGCAGGTGAGAGCAGAGGGGTTGCAGGAGGGGCTGCAGTGTCCTATGGCCTGCTGTAGGAGTTGCTTGTCTTGCTTGGGGCTTGAGCATCCTTGGGGCTCCGGGAGCAGCTGTGCTGCAGGGACTGGCACAAAGGTCAGCTCAGTGCACGGCCATTCTCCTGCTCCCTCCTTGCCTTGCAGACGCTGCAGGAGGAGAAGGAGCGGAAGTCGGAATGCCTTCCTCCAGAACCACATCCCGACGACCCAGAGAGCGTCAAGATCATTTTCAAGCTGCCTAACGATTCCAGAGTGGAGCGGCGATTCCACTTCACACAGTCACTGACGGTGAGCTTGGGGCAGAGCTGAGGGGCCTTCCAGAGCAAGGGGGTGAAGAGACTTGCAGGTGGCTCAGCAAAGCTTTATTTCCCTTGGATTCTGCCAAATGGTGACCTTTGCCAAGAGCCTTGGCAGGCAGAGCTGCTCCTCAATAAGGAGAGTACTGTGGGACCTGGTCCCACCATCTTAGAAGAGGGGAGAAAATGGAAGAAGCTTTTTTAACTCCTGAAAAGCNATATATATATATATATATAAAAACTTTCTAACACAGAACACACGTCCTAGCACCTTCCGGGGAGCCGCGGGGAACGCGGTGGTCCCACCGGAGGGCCCGGGGACTGGTATAATAGAACAGTAAACAGTCCACTATCCCACCACAGGAATTCATTGGTAAACAGTGGTATCTACAGCGCAGTCAGCAATCACAAACACCCTAAATAATTGTTTTTTAGTATTTTTTTTTNGTCCCTTCCAACCCTTAACATTTTACAGTTCCATTGCTCCCTATGAAATGAAATAAAAGCGTAGGAAGAGCCAGAAACAGTGTCTGGACTCTGCAAGTGCTCTGTGCCAAGGCCAGTTTCATGTGTGCCAAGGAACTGTCTCGGGTTTACAGAGGAGTGGTGGTGCAAATTTGGTAACCTTCTCCCGCGAGATACCAGGGATTCGCTCTGGCTGTGTCACTGCTCCCCCAGCTGGCAGCTATTTCTGTGCTTCTTTCCCAGGTGATCCACGACTTCCTGTTCTCCTTGAAAGAAAGCCCTGAGAAGTTCCAGATTGAGGCCAACTTCCCTCGCCGTGTCCTGCCCTGCCTCCCTACAGAGGAGTGGCCCAACCCCCCCACGCTGCAGGAGGCGGGACTCAGCCACACGGAAGTCCTCTTTGTGCAGGACCTCACGGACGATTGACACTTCCTTTTTTGGTTTTGTTTTTGTTTGTTTTGTTGTTTTGTTTTGTTTTGTTTTTTTTCCAGAAGACACAAAAATGGAAAGAGAAATTCATATTATTATTATAATACAATATTTTTTTTAAAAGACTGCATACAAACGAGGGATCAGAGACCACATGGCCTGTGCCAGCTGTGCTGCGTGCGTGCGCTGGCGAGAGGACGCGTGCGCACGGCCATCCCCTGCACCAGGGGGGCACACGGGGGAGCTGGTGTTGTCCCCCCGCCCTCCCTGGGGAGGAACAGGAATGGCAGCTCTTGGTAATTATTGCTTTTATTGATGACAATAATAATAAAACCCCAACAACCCAACATCTTGTGAAGATTTGATACTCTGCTGCTCCTGAGAGACACAAGACCGAGCACTGGAATGTGCTGGGAGTGGGGTGGGGGGAAAGGGCTGGACAGACTCTCTTCAGCTTCCCTCTGTGTATAAATACTGTTCTTTTAATATTTCTCTTGCTTTGTAATGACCAAAGGAGACTGGGGTTGACTATAGTATTAACTTTTTGATAAAGAGCTGGTTCGATTCTTACCCGTGTGGGGTCTTGCCCAGGGTTCTTAGCCTGCGTAGTGTAATAAACTCTGCCTCTAGCATGTCTGTGCTGATGCTTTGTGCCCGTACCCCAGGGAGAGGGGGGTCAGCTGCTGTGGGAGTTGTGGCTCCCAGTTGTGGGTGCCCTCAGCTTCTGGCCTCATGCTGGTGATTCACGTGGGGTGAGACGAGGCTGTGCCCAGCATAGGGGATGGCAGGGGTGGGAGTGCTGCTGTGGCATCAGTTCTGGGCTCAGGCTGGGAGGGAGGGAGCTGAGGGGGCTGGGTCAACCCTCTTGGATCAAGTGGGAGCTGGAGAAGGTGTGAGAGGTGAGTGTAAGGCTGGGCCCTGTCAGAGGCTTGGTCAGGGCTGTGGAGCAGTGCCAGCAGCTGCCCACAGGGAGTGTGGTAGGAGCCTGGTCCTTCCCTACCCACATCCACTCACCTGCTCTGTTCTGGAGCCAAGCTCACTTACCTCAGAATGGCTGAAGGTGGAAGAATCTCAGAGCAGGGACACAGGAGCACAGGGATCACCTCTTCCCTGGCCCAGCACGGGGCTGCTGGAGGGGTGGGAGGGAGGAGAGGTGGAAGGTGTTGCAGTGCTCTGGCTGGAGCCACCCAGGGAGCTCTGCTGTGCCAGGACGGCAGCCAGGAGGCCTTTCCACCCCTGTGCTCGCTGTAAGGGCTCTCTCTCAAAGGAGGGGGTGGGTGGTGCTGCTCAAAACCAGATCCTGCTCCCACCCTCAGGCTCTCCTGGGCTCTCCTCCAAGCCTTTCTCCAGGGCCCTTCCAGCTGCTGCAGATCCCTCCCATCCCTGGCCCGCACACTTCCCCTCAACCCCCCATGGAGACAAGAGCTGGGCCCAGCGTGTTGGTATACATCATACATTTATTAGTGAATATCCCTCTCAAAATCAGCCACAACATTAAAAAAAATAATGATTGCACTACTTGGTCAAGCAGAACTAGCAACTTTCATTTTAAAAAAAGTACAAATCTGTTAAAAATTTCAATCAGTATAATACACATATATATAATACAACATACTAGTTATGTTAAATGCTACAAAACCAATATGATTCCAATGGAATGGAAAAAAACAAACACTTTTAGAGCTTTAAGAACCTTTTTTTTCTATATATTAGCCTTTTTTCAAATACATACATGGGAAAAATGAGGTAACTGTAAAATGTGCAAGTAACAGAGCAAAAAAAATTATATATATATATTTATATATATATATATATATATAAAAACTTTCTAACACAGAACACACGTCCTAGCACCTTCCGGGGAGCCGCGGGGAACGCGGTGGTCCCACCGGAGGGCCCGGGGACTGGTATAATAGAACAGTAAACAGTCCACTATCCCACCACAGGAATTCATTGGTAAACAGTGGTATCTACAGCGCAGTCAGCAATCACAAACACCCTAAATAATTGTTTT
>VXAC01002803.1:181905-197695 GCA_013399225.1 Rhipidura dahli | reverse complement strand
CTCAGCCCCGCCTCATGGCGCCCCCGCGCCCGCCGCACCGATGGAACCGGCCGCGCCGCGCTGCCACCCCCCGCCCTGCGCCGCGCTGATGGGCGCGCCCGCCGCCTCCTGCCGTAATGAGCCCAAGAGCGGCGCCGCTGAAGCGCACGGCGGAGCTCTGCAGCCGTAATGCTCCGAGTGGCAGCGCAGTGAACGCCACCCTGGGCGGAGTTGGGGACGGTCACAGGAATCACAGAATCACAGAATTATAGAAGTTGGAAACCGTTGCTGAGATCATGCAGCCCAAGCTGTGACCCAACACCACCATGTCAATTAGACTATGGCACTAAGTGCGGCATCCAATCTCTCCTTAAACACCTCCAGGGTGTAACCCATCCCAATGCCTGACAAATTTTCCCTGAATAAATCTTTCCTGACGTCCAACCTATACCTTCACTGGTTGCCAGGTCGACTCCCATCTGGCTACAACCTCCTTTCAGAAGGTTGTGGATGTCTCGGGACAGCCCTGGGAAGTGTGAAAGTGCCCCAGGACAGCCAGGGGCAGTTTGCAGAAGGGTGTCCAGCACCAGCCCCAGGAATCTCGGGGGTGGCATCCTGGGACAGCCCTGGGGGGCTCCAGGGGTAACCCCAGGCAGCTCATGGGGTGTATGTGAGGTTGTCCTGGAGCATCCTTTGCAGGAGCTGGGGTGACCCTGGACCAGTTCTGGAGAGGTTTGCTGTCTGTCCCCTGTAGCCCCTTCTCTGGTGTAGGGTGAGATGGGAACCTCAGAGCAGGCTGAGTGTCTGGGGAGACTCCAGAGTTTCTCCAGTATCCAGGCCCTGTGGGTTCCCCAGGGAACAGGGCCACGGATGCAGGGGTCCAACAGGCTGGCCATGCCCCCCCACCACCACTTCCCAGCTCTGTTCTGCCTGAGCAGAGCTGGACAATCCAGCCTTGTCTCCAGCAGGTCTGAAGTAGGTCAGGAAGGCTGGACCAAGCCCCTGGGGAGGGGATTGAGTGGCAGGGGGTGCAGAGGGCCCCAGGCACCCACCCCAGTAGCCACACCACAAGGTTAGTGCCCACCCCCTGTCCTGATGGGACCCCAGTGTCCCAAGCTCAGGGGATACAGGTCATTTCGCTAACCCCTCTTTGGTCTCCTGGGGTGGTTCAGGATTCCTCTGCATCCCTGCAGCCTCCACACCCCTTCTGAGAGCCAGGGTCCCATGGGAGCAGGTCGGGGTGGCTGAATCCTGAGGGACAGCACCCAGTATGGAGACCTGGGGACCTGGTTTTGGGGAGTGAGCTTAGAGCTGAGCTGGCTGGGAGCTGTGGGATGAGCACAAGGAATAAGGAAGACAGGAGAGGGATCTCTCACCCCTTAATTGCAGTTAATGATTGATGAATGTGTTTACTGCAGGAGGCAAAGGTCTGACAGCGTCAAGATGCAAGTGCAGAGACAGCATCCCCAGGGACACAGCCACAGGTAAGGGATGTCGGTCCCTATCCTGGCCCCCATGGGCACCTTGCTCCATGCAGGGGGAGGTGAGGGTGTCTGTCAGCCATGGAGCAGCCCCCAAGCCCTGGTACAAGGAGGGAGACGCCGTGGGTTGTGCCGTGGATTACTCTTGGGGAGGCCCTGTTGGGTGTGAGCAATGAAGCTTCCAGCCATGCCCAGGACGAGCTCCCCAGGCACACCCACAGTCTCCTCTACCTGGAGGTCAACCCCGTCCTCCCCTCAGGGAGCCAATGCCCAGGGGTGTGCTGTGGAGCCTGGCATTTGCTCACCAGCCCAGCTCAGCAGAGGGGACTGTCCCCACCAGCACCTCTCCTGCCCTGGTGGCTGCTCCCCAGGAGGGATTTGGGGGGCAGCCCTCAGTCTCTCAGGTGCTTGTTCCTTGGTGTGTGCCCACAGGCACCCTGGAAGGATGGCATGGCAGTCATGGGTGCTGCTCCCCTTCCTCCTGGCAACAGGTAAGGACTCTTCTTGGCATCTGGCGTGGCTGGGCGGGATGTGTTGAAGCTGCTTTCGACCCCCAGTACTCTTTCTCAATTCCCTGGGGGAAGCTGTGACACCAAAAGAGCTGCCTACCCCCCTGGAGAGCCAGGGCAGGGCAGTGGGGAGAGCATGGGGGCTGCAGCTGGGAGAGAAGCACAGTCTGGAGGTGTGGGATAAGCACAAGGAGGGCTGGGGGCTTCCCCTGCCTCCCATGGAGACCCAAAGCACAGCTGAGAGCTGGGGCTGGAGTTGAGGAGGTGCTGCCAGACGTAGGTCTGGGGTCTGCCAGCAGAGCCCGGCACAGGGATGGTGCTCAGCTCCTCTTCCCTGTAGTTTCAGGCAACACAGTCCCCATCTTCAACAACAGCATCTTCTACGTGCCTGAGGACCTGGAGCTGGGTGAGTAGGGCGGTCCCGTGAAGGGCCTGGGGTGTCAGAGGAGTGATTGAGGGGGTACTTGGGCAGGGGCTGACACTGCCTGTGCCCCCAGGCCAGTTTGCTTTCAAGCTGGAGGCTTATGACCTAGACAACGACACTCTCACCTACCAAATCGGAGGGACAGATGCCTTCTACTTCTCTGTCAACTCCAAATCAGGCAACGTGACACTGAGGACCTCCCTGGACCGTGAGGTGTGGGCAGAGGATGGGGGCAGATTTCCCTGCTGAGCGGGAGTCTGGGGCTATGGGGATGGAGGGCAGAGCCTGTGGGTCACTCCCTGGCCCCAAAACCCAGCTCCCAGAGGGAGAGTGTTCTGGGAGGTGCATCCTACACAGAGGCTGGGGCTCAGCCATCCGAGGATTGAGCTCCATCTTGACCCTGACCAGATCCTGCCTTGTGTCCCCTCAGCTCCAGGCCAGGCTCACCATCATTGCCAGAGTGTCTGATGGTGTAAATAATGAGGTGAGTGCTGGGGCAACAAGGGCTGGGTGGCTGCAGTGGGAAGGGAGCAGGGTCCCAGCCAGAGCTGTGGACAGGGCTCAGTGGGAAGGCAATTGGAAGTGGCTGGGTGATGCTGGCCAGCTAGCCAGGGTGGGTTCGAGAACTGCACCCAGCTGTGCTGGCCACCATCTCACACACCCATCCTGTGCCCTCTCTGACACCTGGTAGGTCCCTGGAAAAATGATCATCATCGTGGAGGACCGGAATGACAACGCCCCGGTGTTCCAATTCCTGCCGTATACCGCCTCCATCCCCGAGGTACCCTCCTGGGATCTCCCAGCCCCCATGGGCAGCAGGGCAAGGGTGCTGGGTGCCTCCTGTGGCACCCAGGGTGTGCCAGCAGTGGGACAACAACTGGGAACTGTGTGACCCCACGGTTGGGTGTGTGGTGACGGTGTGCCTGGGCGTGGGGTCACCCAGGGTGCAGCCAGCACATGGGAGCACTCCGTGACAGGGCTGTTCCCAACGGGAGCCTCTGTGTCACCCTGAGGCACTGGAATATGGCTGGGACTCTGCCCTTGCCATGAGTTTCTGTTCAGGGTGTGCCCCAAGCTGCCTCTCAGCCCAGGACAGGGTGACGCTGGATCAAGATGTAGACGGGGTGTGGGGCTGAGTCCGACCCCCATCCAGCAACTCCAGGGCTGGGGTGCAGCCCCTGCTCCCAGGGAGCCTCAGGGAGGGTAGCGAGGGGGTCCAGGCTCACCCCAGCCTGAGCAAGGGCAGCAGCTCGTCCCTGTGTGTCCCATGGCACTGGGCAGTGCCTGCAGCCCTTCAGGGCCAGAGCATCGCAGGGCAGGGCTGGCAGGGTCTGGGCCCAGCATTAGCCCCCTGCTCTGCCACCTCCACCCTGCTGTGTGCCCAGAACACGAGTCTGCACAGCATCATCTACACCGTGTTTGCCAACGACAGCGACACTGGGAACTCCTCCAAAGTCAGCTACAGCATCGAGGAGGTGAGCACTGAGCGTTGTGGAGTGGGCCAGACCATACCCAAACCCCACCCCTGGGCCACCCCTGTGGGGCTGAGGTGCTGGGGGACACGGCCAGGGTGGCCCCATGTCTCTGGGGGAGCAGGGGGACCCAGTCAGGACCCACTGGGCAATGGGTGCAAGGTGCTGAACAGTAGCAGGCCAGGGATGAGCCAGGTTGTAAGGGGTCACCATGAGCCAAGCCTGGCAGAAGGGTGGGGATTGAGCCCCCATCTCTGCTGGGACACCTCTGCTCCCTGCCTTGGTGACACAGGCTGATGTCCTCTGCTCAGGTAATCCCAGACAACACAAAGAATCACCAGCTCTTCTACATCCTGCCCAGTGGGAGTGTGGTGCTCAATGGCTCACTGAACTATGCCGTGAACACATTCTACCAGATCAAGATCCTCGCCAAGGTGGGGACCAGCCAGGCTGGGGGTGCAGAGCTGCCCAAAAAGGGGGCTGTGGGACTGACAGGTGCTTTGCTCCTCAGGATGGTGGGGGATTGCTGCACAACAAGTGGATCGTCCAGAACAGCTCTAACTACCTGTCCCTGACCATTAAAGACGTGCCCAACCTGGACCCACAGTTCCTCAATGAGTTCTACTCAGGCTCTGTGCCTGAGAACTGTGACCTGGTCAGGAGACTGCCTGCCCCAGTGTCATATCCCTGCCCTTGGCCCTCCCTGGGAGCTCTGACGCCCTGAAGTGTCTGGGCCACCAGGCCTGTGGGCAGTTGGGGATGTCATAGGTCCTGCCCTGATGGTCATGTCCCCACAGGGCACCAGTGTGCTGACTGTCACCGCCATGGACCGAGACATAGGGGTGGATGATGAAATCTTGTACTACATCAACAGTGAGTGATGGGGCAGCATGGGACAGGCAGGGGATGGCACAGTGGGATGAGCAGGAGGGGAGGTCAGGCAGCAAGGGGGACCCTGGCAACTGGTTCTGGGCACCCAGGCTCTGCCAGCCTGACCTACTGGCAGAGAGAGGGCCAGGCCTGCCTTTCCCAGTGGCTGCCACTGGTTCCTGACGTCCCCTTGTCCTAGATGCCAGTGTTCCTTTTGTCATCAATGTCACAACGGGCACCATCACTGTGAGTGAGCCCCTGGACCGTGAGCAGCTGCCAAGCGAGGAAGTGCTGCTGAAAGTCACGGTGAGTGGGAGGGAGCAAGGGGAACCCCATCCTCTTCCTCTCCCTGGGCCCCTCCAACCTGCTCTCTCCTCCTGCCCAGGCACGTGAGAAGAACCTGGATATCTACGGCAAGCACGCCCAGACCGACACCCTGGTGAAAATCTTGGTGACTGATGTCAATGACAACAAGCCCCAGTTCTACAACTGCTCCCTGTCCAGCTGCGACTTCTCTGCCAGTGCCCAGAACAACTTCACAGGCAGCATCATAGAGCACTCCTCCTCCAGACTGCCTGTGTCCAACCTCAGCATCACTGCCCACGACCCAGATAAGGTAGGAGCCTGTCCATGGGGCTGGGCTGTGGTGCAGGTGTCTGTCCTGGCTGCACCACTCACCCTCGCTCTTGTCCCTCCCCACAGGGCATCAACAGCAGTTTTGAGCTGAGCCTGCAGGGTCCAGATGCCACTGCCTTCTCTGTGTTCCCCACAACTATTGTGGGCTCAGGGGAAGTCCAGATCCTGGTGCAAAACTCATCCTTAGTGGACTACGAGATAAGCCATGTCATGGTGGTGCAGGTGGGACTTGTAGAGCTGGCCTGCTCTGTGGGGGCAGTTCCTGCTCCCTGAATGCTTTGGGGCACACTGGGGCACAGCCCTTCTCTTTTCAGGTGCCAAAGCAGAACAGGGCTCTGCCCTGGCAGCTTGTTTGGTACAGGGGAGCTGGGTTGGAGTGTGACAGGTCTCTCTAATGTTTGGGGACCCATGTGAGACACAGTCCCTTCTCAATCCTGCAGATCATTGCTAATGACACGAGGAACCCCACAAACTGCTGCTCCATGGCCACCGTGACCATCGACCTCATTGACACCAATGACCACATCCCTGAGTTCCCCCAGAGCACCTACAACTTGACTGTGATGGAGAACAGCCCTAATGGCACCATCATCTCCTCAAACATCACGGTAAGACACTGAGCAGGGAATGGGCACAGCTTACATCCCCAAGCAGGGCACTGGGCACACCTGGCACTTCCAGTGCACCTTGTGCTGAGGGCACTGATCTCTTCATGCACACAGGAAGGAGTCAGGGCTAGTAGGTAGTCAAGGGTGGGACCCCTTGCCTATCAGGGCCACATTTTTGGGGTGCTCACTGCCAGCAGCCACTGTCCCAGACTCATCACTGCTTTGAGGGCTGAAACAGATTGACCAGATGCTTCCTTCTGTCTTTTAGGCCTATGATCCAGACAGCGGTATCCTGGGCCAGATCACCTACCAGCTGCTCCCAGAGAGCATGTACGTAAGGACAGAGCCAGCCACAACCAGGGCATCATCCTGGAGAGGGGGCTCCAGGCCTGAGCCCCGGTGACGGCTCTGTGTATGCCACAGCCGTGACATCTTCGCCGTGAACGCCACCACCGGGGGGCTGCTGGTGCACAACGGGAGCTTGCTGGACCGGGAGACTCGCTCCATCTACTACGCCAACCTCCAGGCCAAGGATGGGGGCAACCTGGTGGGCACCACGGTGCTGGAGATCACCGTGCTGGATGCCAATGACATGGCACCCGTCATCATTGGCTCCTACTTCATCTCGGTGGAAGAGGGGCAGAACGTCAGTACACAGATCAAGGTATGAACCAGCGGACTCGGAGGGGTTGACGGCTGTCAGACAGGAGTGACTGTCCCCAAAGTGCCTGACAGCCCCGTTTCAAATGCTGACCTTTTCAGGCCATCGACAACGACGAGCCTGACACCCCCAACAGTAAATTGGGCTTCGTGATCTTGGAAGGACCGTTCAGCAACAACTTTACCATCAATGCAGACACGGGTGAGATGCACAGCACGGAGCCGCTGGACCGCGAGGCCTTGGAAGATGAGCGTGGACAGATGGTGGTGGAGGTGATGGTGCATGACCATGGCAAGCCACAGCTGAACACCACGGTGAACGTCACCGTCACTGTGGGGGTGAGCCCTGGGTGCAAACTGGGGACAAGCTGGGGCAGGCTGGGGCTTGGAACTGGGATGGATGGGCAGGGCAGGGATGTGGAATCCCTGGCTGTGGCAGAGGCGCTCCAGGCTTTCTGTGGGGGCAGAGTTGATGCAGGGAGGCAGGAGAGGGCTTGTGTAGCTCCTGCCTGTGGGCAGGCAGGTGCCCACACTCCTGTCCCCAGCCAGCTGTGGGGAATCCTGTTTCCTGGAAGGGCTACAGCCATGGGCTTTGTCTCCTGCAGGACCTGAATGACAACATTCCCATGTTCCTCAACCAGTCCTATGAGTTCTCAGTCTTTGAAGACTCTCCAGGTAGAAGCTGCATGGCCAGGCTTGTGGGACCAGCAGTGGCCCTGAATCAGTGCCCACTGCCCACCAAGTGTCTGTCTCCACCTGCAGGGGCCGTCGTGGGCAAGGTGCAGGCCACAGATGCCGATCGGACAGAGATCAATTCCCGCATTTCATTCCGACTTGAAAGGGGCAATGGGTCCAGCAACTTCTTGATCCGCTCATCCCGCCTGGGGCCCGGGAACTACAGCGGGCAGCTGTCTGTAGACCTTGACATATCCCTGGACTATGACACCATGCAGCAGAAGTTCTTCACCCTGACAGTGCTGGCAGAGAACACGGCCGCAGACAACGCGGCGGACAAGGCCAAAGTCTCAGTGGTGGTCCACATCCTGGACGTCAATGACGAGCCCCCCACCATCCTGCCAGCCTCACTGCAGGACGTGTCAGTGCCTGAGAACGGGACACAGCAGGGTCTGATCCACACGCTGATCGCCTCCGACCCTGACACCAACCACTCGCTGGTGTTGGAGAAGCTGGCGGTCACCTGCTTCAAGGGGGACAGCAGTGCTGGGGACGTGTGCAGGGACTGGTTCGTGCTGGCACCCAACGGCTCGGTGCTGGTGAACAGCTCGGACATCGACTACGAGGTGTGTGACAGGGTTCTGCTCACGCTGCGGGCTGAGGACCTGTACACTGAGAAGGGCAGTCGCTACAGCCAGAACGGTACGGCCCCCACTGCCCGCTCCTTCCACCACCACTGGGCACGGCAGGTGCTGGGACCTGCCTCTCCCACGTCCCACGAGAAGCTGTGGGCAGCAGGGTGGGAGCTGGGTGGTTTGGCTGGTTGGAGGGAAGGTGTCCCCAGCTCTTTTGACCTGAGCCTGCTGGGAGGACAGGGCTCCTGCAGGAAGCAGAGGGTGGTGCTGCAGGGCTGCTCTGTCGGTGATGGGAGCTCTGCTTTTGGGACATTTGCAGAAACCCTGAGGATCATCATTATTGATGTGAATGACAACACGCCGGTCTTCGAGGCCATCTCAGAGACTTTTGGTGAGCAGCACACACTTTTGGGTTGGCACATCCCGTGGGCTCCTCGCTGCACCCACACATGCCCTGCCACACTCACCAGCAGCGAGGATCTTCCCTGAGCCCAGGGCAGGGCTGTGAGCTGCAGGGGGGCCAGGCTGGGGTTACTCAGTGCTTTCCATGAAGGCTGTGGGGCCAAGGGCAGCAGTGGGGGCTTGGAACCCTGGGGCTGTGTGGGCATGGGGTCTGCAGCAATTCTGGCTGCTCACCAGCATGACCGCACCATCCGTCTGTCTGTCCCTGGCAGTGGTTGTCCCCGAAATCTCTCCTGTGGACCTGCAAGTGGCTACTGTGAAGGTGAGGAGCCGCCTGCCCGTATCTGTCAGCGCAGGGAGCCTTGTTCACCTGTCCCCACCATGGGCAGGCAGGGGCCATTCCCACCCGTTCTCCTGCCACGTTCTCTCCCTGCAGGCCACAGATGCTGACTCAGGGCTGGGGGGAACCATCACCTTCTCCATCGTCAGCGTGGTGCTTGTGGAGGACAACGGGGTCAGTCGGCCCTTCGAGAACCTCTTCAGGGTGTTGACAACGCTCGACAAGGGCACCTACATCGGGAGCATCCAGTGAGGCCATGGGTCTGGGCCGGGGTGGGGGGATGCAATTCAGCTCCTGCCTGCTGCAGGGCCAGGGTGGGCTGGAAAGGGGACAAAGCCTTCCTGGAGTCCTGTCTGGACGTGGAGGTAGGATGGAGCTTGAGGGATGGCAGTGCTATCCTGGGGACATCCGGTGCAGCCCAGTGGGATCGCCGATGTTGCTGTCCTCACAGGGTGGCCAGCAACCTTGATGAATCACTGAAGGGGCAGTACAAGGTGACAGTGGAGGCTCGGGACGGCGAGGAACCGGTGCACAGAGCACAGACTGTGCTGAATGTGAGTGTCACCCCCATCCCCCATCCCAGGCCACCACACACCCAGCCCAGCCCTGCTCACCCCTGCTCCCCACACGCAGATCTTCACGGTGGACCAGAGCTACCGCATTCAGCTCCAGTTTGTGACAACGGTGGAAGAAGTCCAGAGTAACTCCGAAAATATTAAACTGTAAGGGGTGCTGGGCTGGGGCTAGGTGTGCACAGCTGGACCCACCAGCTATGTCTCTCAGTTTCATAGACTGAACACGGTGGGCTGGGCAGGTCCCCACCAGAGGAGGGGGCTTCAGGGGGTCCATCTGCTTCCTGTGCCCATGAGCAGAACAGCAGGATGTCCAGCCCAGCTTCCCCCATCTCTCTTGTTCCTAGGGCCCTGACCACCGTGACCAAGGCAGCAGTCTACGTGGTGGCCATCCGAAACTTGGAGGACACCCCTTACACCCAGTGAGTGGTGGTGAGGAAGGGGACATGGTGGTGGCATCAAGGGTGTCACCCTGGGGCAGGGCACCGTGCCCTGCACCCCAGCACCACTCTCCCCACATCTCTCTGATTCTGCAGGGTGGATGCCAAGTCAGTGATGGAGGCCTACTTCGTGTACAGCAATGGCACTGCCCTGGGTGTCAATGACCTGAGCATGTGAGTGCTGGGGCTGTGCACGGGCACTGCCACGTGCTGGAAGCAGCCCAGCTGCTCACACCTCCTCTTTCCTTGGCAGACTCATACAGTCTGACCCGCTGGGCTTGGCTGAGCTGGTGAAACTGGGCCTGGCTGTCATTGTGAGTAGGGCCAGGCAAGGGGCACAGGGAAAAGGCAACAGCCCCACTGAGGCTGGCTGGGGGCTTCCACTGGCTGGAACTGTGCCCTCACCCCTGCTCTGTGCCAGGGCCCCGGGGAGGAGGCAAAGCCCACCAGGGAGACGGAGCTGATTGGCATCATCGCAGGATTGGCAGCATTCCTGCTCCTCTTCATCCTCATCATGACGCTGGTTTTGGTACTCACCACCAGGAGGTACCACACTGCCTGCACCCCATCCTACCACCCCCCACTGCCCCCATCCTCACCAGCACCCCCAGACCCATCCCTATCCTCCAACCTACTCCTGCCCACCCCATCCCACAGCCCAGCTCCCCCTGCCCCTCTCACCCACCCCATCCCTGGGCTTTGCAGCTACAAGAGGAAGCTGAGTGCGATGAAGGCTCTGAAGGTGGCCACGACATTCAACCCTGCCACGGCACAGCAGGGAGCTGGCATCCCCGGGACCAACCAGTACAACGCCGAGGGGTGAGTCAGGGGGTCCCTGCAGCAGGTGGGGAGATACCAGGCATGTCTGCACATCCAGGGGCTGCAGTGCCCCAAAGGGCAGTACTCACCTGCCACCCATCCCTGACCAGGGCCAACCCCATGCTGAACCACCCGCTCAATCCCTCCCACGACCTGGGCTTCCACGAGGACTCCATCTCTGTGACCAGGTGAGCTCTGTGGGCAGGTCCCAAAGACCACAGGTTGTCACTCTATACCTCACTTCTTCAGTGCCTGGGTCCTCTTCTACCTCCCACCCTCCACTCTCCACAGCATGAATTCCCTGGATGAAAATACAGTGAATGCACCAGTGGATGACAACTTTGAGGTCAAGGTAAGTGTGCAGAGAGCTGCCAGTGCTTGGCAGCTGGGAGTCCTAACAGAGCACCCTGCATCCTCTTCTCTGCTCTAGTCCCCAGGGCCTCACAGACCCCTTGTGTCCTTTACTCTGCACCCCTCAACAGCCCTCAGCTCTTGGGAAGGACGGGTGTCCCTGCCCCACATCTCTGTCCCCATCCCTTCTGACCACGCTCTCCTCCTGCAGCAGGTCAAAATGCGGCCAACAGACCCCACTGACAAGGAGGTGCTGGTGGCTGCCCTGAACCTGAAGGAGCCCACCAAAACAGCGTACCTCAACACCACCTTCACCACCACGGACTTGTGAGCAGGCTCACGGGGTGCAGCGGGGCCGGAGCAGGACTCGGGCAGCTGCTTTGGTGGTGATTTGTTCAGTGTCTGGCAATAAAACTGTTCCAGGGGAGTCATGGTGTCCTGTGGCCATCAGCCCATCTGCCTGGGGGGCTCAGTCAGCTTGGTGTCATCTCTCCCAGCATGAAGTGCTGGTTTTTGGCCAGCTGGTGCCAGAGGGGAGGTGTCATTGTGGGGCTCAGCTTGGCTTCTTGTCCCCAGGACCCTCTCCACCCCGGGAGAGGGAGGTGCAGGCAGCCCCGTGCAGAGGTTTGTGCAAGGTTTTATTACCCAACATCCACACTGACAGATTGGTCCTCCCGCCCCTTCCTCCCCCAGCCCCCCCCAAAAGAAATGAAGAGGAAAAACAGAAGGAAATAGGTGATGAAGCTGCAGCGCTGATGTGCCACAGCTCGGCAGTGCAAGGCTGGAGGTGAGCACAGCCTGGGGCAGGGTGGCAGGAGGATGCCCCAAGGCTCCTGGTCTTCCTGGCACGGCCGTGGCACCACTCCCACAGCCCAAGGCACTGAGCAGAGCCAGGTCCCAGCGAGTGCTGTGGCACAGAGTGGGCACTTGCCATGGCCCTGGCTGCCAGTTGGCACTTCAGCAAGCCCTTTGCAGCCCCACAGGGACAAAACCAGCTCAGGATGTACAGTGTGGGTTTAGGGGGGCAAGACTTTACCCTTAACGAGGGAAAATGGCTGCAGTGGTGACTGGCACCTCAAGCCCTCCTGCACTTCTGCCCAGAGGGGATGGTGCAACTCCCCAAGCACCCCTTGTTTGCAGCCTCCTGCCCATCAGGTGCTGAACACAAGCCTGGGCCCCTCTTGCTGTGGCACTGTGGGGCTGGTCCTCTGTATGGGGCCAGGCTGGGGGGCCAAGATCCACATCTTGACAAGACATTGAGGTGATGCCAGCCACAGGGATGTTGGCCAACCACAGGGATGTTCACCCCCCTGCAGTCTGACCCTTCACTCCCAACGCTCTCCAGCCTAGCAGAACACAGGCAATGCAGGAACAGTGTTGAAAAGATGGTCTCAGCCCCACAGGCCACCACGGAGGAGGTGGCTCCAGGCAGGACGCTCATGGCTGAAAATGTCTCTTAAAAAGCTCCAAAAATGCAAACACAGTTCAATAAAAGCTCCCCTCCCCCCCAACCCCTGTAAAACCCCAGTAAAAAGTGGCAGCGTTTTGCAGTCGTCACGTCCCCAGCTGCCATCAAAGAGCAGCCAGCAGGGCCACTGGGACACGTGCCCATGTCCCCAGCACACGGGGCCTTTTCTGTCACCACTGGAGCAGCTGGACAGGCCTGGAAGCAGGGCAGGCTTCATGCCCACCACCAGCTGTGGAGAGGATGTGCTGCTTCCAGGCAGGTCAAGCTGGGGGCTGTGGGGACAGGCTCCCCAAGCAGCTCCAGCCACGGTGACAGGGATGAGCAGCTCTCCATCACACACGTGGTCGGCCCTGGTCTCTCCCATTTAAGATCTGTCCTGGTGCACCGTGTGGCCACATCCCCCCAGTTCCAGGGCACCCACAACACGGCAGTGGGACAGAGAGGACAGGGTGTTGGGGGGACTGGTGCCTGCCGTGGGCAGCCGTGGGGACCCACGCGTGCAGGGCCACAGGCTTGTTGGAGTGTGGCCAAGCCCAGGGCAGGTAAAGCAACAGCAGTGATGCACCAGTGTCTCTCCAGCATGGGAAGTGATGCTGCTGCTTCGGTTGCCAGAGCTCAGGGCAGCCAACAGCACCCACCCTGAGCTGTCTTCAGACCTGTGCCACGGGCAGGAGATGCACAGGAGCAGCTGCCTCCATCTGGAAGGAGCCATGTGCTTCCTCGTGCTGAAAAAAGCCACCAAGCACAGAGACAGGCCACCAGTCTCACATCCCAGGGCTCCTCCATGGGGCTACACTCATGGGAGAACCCCAGGCTGACAGGGAGGACCCCAGAAAAGGAGATACCTTGTCCCAGTGTGCAGTGCTCCATCACCACCGCAGCCCTGCACACTGGCACCGGGTGTCTCAGGACGCCGGGGCAGGGACCCATCCCCACCTTCTCTGAGAAGCCCCGAGGCACCCCCGCCCGGGCAGCAACTCACTCCATGGCAGGGCCAGCACGGGAGCAGCACCGGGGCCTCCGGACATTCTGCAGCAGAGCCCGGAAGACACTGGGCTGCCTCTTGGCCTCGCCTTTGCGGGGCCCTCCCTTGACAGAGCCGGTGCGGGTGCTTTGCGGGGTCACCACCACCTGCCGCCCGTGTTCCTCGATCTGCTTCTCTAGGTGCTTTTGGATGGCCATTCCCAGGACCTCCACCTCCATGGAGGCCCCATACACCTCCCACGTCATCCCCTTCTCATCCCAGCTCACCTCCCGGATGGGCTCCGGAGGCTCCTCCTCCACCACCTCCGGCATCGTCCCCTTCACCTGCACCTCAGGATATGAGGTCTGTGGGGACTTGGCCACTGGTGTCATCGGCCCAGTGGCCACTGAGCGGGTCTCCACGGGCATGGACACCTGCATCTCCGCGTCCTTCTTGGAGGGCTCCAGGCGTGGGGCTGCAGAGGCCGTCTCTCTCTTGGGGAAAGTGAAGGCAGTAGCCCCACACGGGGGGCTCATGGGGCTTAAGGCCACCGACACCAGAGACACGCGGTTGTCCACTTGTGTCCCCATGTCTTGTGTCCCGGTGTCCTGGGGTGGGGTCACTTCAAAGGAGTAGGATTCACAGAGCTGCTTGGCTGTTTGGGGCTGCTGGCTGCTCCCAGCACCCACATCCTGGGCTGAGCTCCCCTCAGCTTTGCGCTGGCCCAGAGTGGCTGAGCCCGGTCCTGCCTCACTTTGACCCCCAGTCCCCACAGTGCTGGTGCTGGGGGGGTCTGCTGTGCCTCCCTGGGGGTTCTTGGGAGCCTCACTGCTTTTTGTCTGGGGAGCAGCACCCAGGGATGTCCCTTTGCTGTCCTGGGGCTGTTCCTGGCTTGGAAGCGCAGCTGTCCCGGTGCCTGCAGTGGGCTCCACGAATGCCACATGTTTGGCAAGAGCTGGCATGCTCCCCGTGTCCTTGCTGGTGGCCTGGAGGCAGGGATCAGGCACGGGGGAAGTGGGGGCTGTGTCCTCCTTCTGGGTGTTGGGGACCCCCATCCCTGTGGGACCACAGGCAGGGGCAGCACCACTTGGTCCCTCGCAGCTCCCTGTTGCTGCTGCCACACTCTGCTCTGCGCTGGTGTCCTGGAGCAGTGTGCCAGGAGCTGGTCCTGCTGGTGATGGCACCTTCTTCTCTGCCACCGAGCTGGCCTTGGTGCCCTGGGACTCTGGCTCAGCCACACAGCAGGTCCTCATAGCACGGGCCCCCGCAGCACAGCCGGAGCCGGGCAGGCACTCGCCTGCCACTGGGCAGCCAGGGGAGCTGGCTCTGGGCTCACAGGCGTCCTCGGCCCCGGCCTGGCAGCTCAGCACCTGCAGCCCCTCGGGCTCCTTAGCGCTGCCCATGCCCAGGGAAGGCTTCTCCCATGCTAGTCCCGCTGCAGGTCTGCAAGAGAGAGGATGGGGCAGTGAGGAGCGAGCAGCACATGGACCCCCAGGACACCTCAGCTGCCGACTGTTTTTCTCCATGCCACCCATGACAACAGGCTGGGCGGCCACCAGAGCTGTCCCCGGCACAGCCTGTGTGGTGGCACACAGTGCCCAGGCACATGGGAAGGGAGGAACAGTGTTGGCTGCCTACCGTAAAAGTCAGCCTTCTCCCGGCGCAGCAGGACCAGGAGCAGGATCCAGGGGCTGCTGTGGCTGCTGGAGTGGGCGATGCACTGGAGGCACCCCTGTGGAGAGAGTGTTACCTGGAGAACGGTCCTGGGCACCAGGCTGAGAGCCAGGGGGTCTCGGCAGCCCCGTCCAGTCAGCAGGAAGCTGGGCGCAGGGATGGGTGAGAGCAAACCGGGCCCGGGGTCCAAGTGAGGGGTGCAGAGAAGGGCAGGACCACAGGGCAGCCCAAGCCCTTCCCTCTCCACATGAAGGGAATATGGTCAAGTGTCACTCAATTGTCCCCAAACCCTTCCCAGTCCCATGGGGCAGAAGCAGGGCGGGAAGCCCCAAACTTTCCGGAAGCCCCCCAGCTCTGCCAGTGCCAGGGATCCCTGCAGAGGTGGGAGCACACGCGTCCGGCGGGCGTGGGGCACTCCGTGCCTCCGAACACGGCTACTCTTGGGTCCCGAAAAGGGCAGAGCCGAGCGGACACAACCAGAGCCGAGCGAGTTCCCCCCAAGGGAGGCGACAGGAGCGGAGACCAGGCGGCCACCGACGACCCTCAGCAGCGCCGAGCCCGGAGGCGATGATCCCCGCCCGGTCTGTAGGTTCCCGAGCAGCATCCCGATCCCCGGAGGGCCGCGCCGCCGCGCACCGCACCGCGACCTGCCCCGATAGCATCCCGATCCCGCGGGGCTGTGGCGCCGTGCCCGGCACTGATGCTCCGCGGAGGAAATGCGAGCCCGGCACACGCGTGTGCACACGCACGGGCACGCACACGCCAGCACATGGCCACGGGCATACCCGCACGCACGGACACGCGTGTGCAC
>VXAC01002803.1:169489-181875 GCA_013399225.1 Rhipidura dahli | reverse complement strand
GCCCCGGCCCCGCTTCCCCGGCCGAGCCCCGGACAAAGACGCCCTCGCGGCAGCCCCGGCCGGGGAAGGCCGACCCGCCCCGGCCGCCGCCGCCCGTCCCGGGNGCGGGGGCGGTACCGTGCCCCGGGCCGCTCCCCCCGGCTGCCGCCCGCCCCGGCGCCCCCAGCAGCAGTGGGGAGGCGAGGGAGAGCCGGCTGCCGCGTGGGGAGTGGGGGTCCCGGCACACCGCATCCCCCCCGGTGTCATCGCTGTGACCACAACGGCCTGCCCTGGGAGTCCCCTATCGTCCCACAACCCCCGCGGTACCCAAAGCATCACCACCCCGCGTGCCCCAGGGACGAGCATCCCGGCACTCCCCGCTGCGCTCGGGCACAGCAGGACACACGGCCGGGATCGGTAGAGTCAAGGGTCCCAAACCTCAGCGTAGCACCCGTGGGTGGGAGTGACAACAACACAGAGCCCAGTCCCCCTCCTACCTGGTGATGGAGACGGCCGCTTCCCTCCCGGGCATTACCGGGGAGGGGGTTGCACCCCAGTCAGCCCGAGGGACCCGGACAACGTGCCAGCGTGGCGGGATGGAGATGGGCTCCCGAGTACCCCTCGCCCGAGGCTGGGGGAGGACGGGGAGGGAAGAACGGCCCCGTCTCGCTCCCGGCAGCGCTTGCCTCTGCTCCCGGGCTCAGGCTTTGTCTAACTCCTTCCCACGCACTCCCGCTCGCGCTGCGGGGGGGAAGACGGCCTGCTCGCCTCACTTGCATCCCTGCATCTCCCCCCAAAACCTCCAGCATACCCTCCAAACTTCCCACTGCCCCTCATCACCCTATGGGACCAGGGTCCCCTCCCTGACCCAGGGATGTCAGCAAAGAGACAGGAACTATAGATCTATAGGGTCTGGGGGGGCTGGGTGCTAAGGTTGGACAGGGTTCCCCATCTTGGAGATAACGTTAGCACCAATCCCCCAGCCCTATAGATCTGTAGGGTTAGGCTGGTTCCATGGGAGCTGGCACACCTGGTTGCTTGGAGACAAGAGAGGTTGGAAATGCTTCTTTCAGTAAACAGACAGCCTGGAACAAAACCCCGAAGGCTAAAAATAGGGAGGCAGGATATGGAAATTAAATAAAAATCCTTGCCCCCCTCCCTCCCTGGGGCAGAGCGAGGCACCCCAGTGTCACCGCCGGGCACTCCAGTAGATAGTTGGAGAGGCTGGAGTGGGAGGTGTACCCTGTACCCATCAGTGTGTCCCCTCCTCCAGGTATTTGTCCCCACATTTGGTCCTGCGTGCTGGTGCCAGTCCTGCAGCATTGACTGGACCCCATTGTGTGCCTGCAGCGGTGGGGGAACTAACTCAGTGTGATGCACAGGTGTGGGGTTACATCCCATGGTGCCCCATGTGGGATCAGCTCCAGTCCCTGACACACTCCCTTTTGGGTCCAAGGAACACCATGAACTGGGGCAAGTCCTGGCAGAGAAGGGGACGAACTCCTCCTGGCCTCTGAGTGGGACTTTACCGCGAGCAGGAGGCTGCGGGGTCACATCCTGCTGCCATTTGCTTCCTTCCATCTGCCTCTCTCAGCTCTGCCGGCATCGTCTCTCCACAATCCCCATCGGCATCTTGCCAGAAGCATGTCCCCGTCCCACCAGAGATGGCCGGGAGTAGCGGGGGGGAGGGGGGTGGGGGGTCATGGGGAGCATCGTCCCCTCCCCTCAAGCAGCCTTCATCCCAGGCTGGCTGCCTCCTCCTCCTCCTCTCCCCGCCCGGGCACCTCAGGGCTGGCAGGAGAACAATAGCGAGGAGGATGAGTAAGATGGTCCCCATCGCCTTGGCAACGCACTCCCGCGCTGCCGGCTCGGGAGGAGCCAGGCAGCTGCCTGAAAAGCGCGTTCTCCCTCCGTGGAGGGGGTGCTGGCGCAGGTAGCACGGCACCCCCTCCCCGGGCGCCGTGGCCCACCTCCCACGCCGCACGGGCAGCGCCACGTGAACGCACACCGGGCTCCCCCGCCGCCGGAGCGGGCAGCACACGAGCCCCGCACTCGGCTCAGCCCCAGCCTGGCTCCACGGCGTCCGGCTTCCCGGTGCCCGGTTGTGCCGGGGAGCAGTGGGATGCAGCTGGCAGGGTCTGGTTGGGAATGTGACCCTTGCGGCGCTGCCCGGCAGGAAGGAGAGGGTTTCCCACGGCCTCTCGCAGCCGCGTCACCTTCACGCACGGCTGCCCACGGTATCGGCGGGCAGAGATGTCGGGTGAGGAGGTGGTGGGGTGTTGGGGTGGGTAGCAGGGAGTGCCCAGGGGCACCAGGATCCCATCTCCGGCCACAGCCGTGCATCCCACGCTGTCCCCCAACTCATTTCACCAGCAGGAGGACCATCAGCCTGCCCAGAGCTGTGAGTGCCTTGGGGTGACAAGGATGTCACCCAGAGCCCCAAAAGCACCAAGCACCCTAAAACCAACACTGCTTTCCCACAGTTTTGGGTTTTTTTTCACAGCTGCCTTGGTGTGGATACCCTGGGGGGTATCTGATCCCTGCCAGCACCCTCTGTCCCAGGCGCCCCAAAACACAGCCCCTGGCTCAGCCCTGTGGGATGGGAGAACACTGCACCCAAGACACTGCAGCTTGGGGGATGAGAACAGCATCCAGGATACTCCTGGGTACAGACAGGGAGGGATATGGCCCCAGGGCCACCTGGGGGTAGAGGCAACCACAGGGGCACAAAGAGGCTCAGCTCTGCCAGCTGCTCTGTGCCACTGAGAGGGACCCAAGCATGGCATTGATCAGCCAGAGCTGGGAACAACCCAGTCACACATTTGGTCTCTCAGCACAGGATAAGGGAGAGCTGTGGAAAAGAACCAACGCAATCATATAACCAATGAATAGTTTGGGTTGGAAGGGGTTTTAAAGATAGTCTAGTTTCAACCCCCTGCCATGGACAGGGACACCTTCCACTAGAACAGGATTCTCAGAGTCCCATCCAACCTGACCTTGAACACTTTGAGACATGGGGCAGCCACAGCTTCTCTGGACAACCTCCACCAGCGCCACACTACCCTCACAGGGAAAATTTTCTTTCTAATATTTAATTTAAATTCAACCTTCTTCAGCTTAAAGACATCCCCCCTTGTCCACTCCTTCTCCAACTCTCCTTAGGTACTGGAAGGGGACTCCAAGGTTTCCTCAGAGCCTTCTCTTCTCCAGTATGAACAGTCCCAGCTCTCCCATCCTGTCTCCATAGCAGAGGTGCTCCTGACCTCTGATCATCAATACAATCATCTATTGCAATCAGATGCTGCTGTTCCAGAGGAGCAAAAGCCTTTCCTCTGTGCCTTTGTGGTAGAAAGGCAGGGACTCTTCACTTTTTCCCTTTCCTTTCCCAGGGGTTCATTTCAGCAGCTCAATCCACATCGATGAAGTGAAAGCCCCGGCTGCATTAAAGGCACACAAACGCACCGTAGTGGGTAAGCACAAAGGGAACATAAAGCACGCGGTGACTTGGGCATGGGATGGGGCCATGAGTCAGAAAAGCCCATTAGGGGCTGTGAAAATCAGAAGGTCCTTGGAAGTGCAGGATGCTCGTCTGGGCGCAGATGTGTGAGGGCATGTCTCGCTGCAGAACACGCCACTGGCAGCCCGGAATGTTGGTGTTAATCAGGCAGTGTCGAGCATCGTACTCCTCAGATGCAGTGCCTGGGTTGTCACGGATTCAGCTCTGGCTGGTGGCTTTTGTGGCAGGCTCAGGGTCCGTATCCTGTCCTGCCTTCGGCTCTGCTCTGCAGAGGCTTCATGGCATTACCAGGGAGCCATGTGGGGTGTGGGGAAGCAGTGGCCCCTTGCCTGGATTCACCAACCCGGTCACGATTGCCATAGTCACTTCCTCCCCCTGGGGAGCAGGTGAGCTGGCAGAGAACATCTGTCTGCCTTACCCAGCCTTCTCCAGATGTTCCTTTTTGTGTTGCTATGGTGGGTGTGAGGATCAATCCAAGGAAATACTCGGTGAGTTCACTCCTCGTTTCCCTGCCGACAGCCCATAACTCACGCTCCATTTGCACAGCCCTCCCTCTCCGTGCGTATCACAGCGATGTGCTCTGACGAGTGGGGGGAGACGTTTGTAGTGAGTAACACTCACCCAGCGACTGTGAAAAGCAGCTTGGGGCGGGGAGAGGGGGGTGAACTCTGGTTTATGGGTCGGTGCATCTGACCGGAGACACGCCGAGGGAGCCCGGAGTGGGGATGCTCCCACCACTGCCTGCTGTGCTGGGGGAAGGGGCAAATCAGCAAGGGCTTAGAAGGGCAGTGAGCAAAGGAAGCAGTTCACACATCTCTTTTTTTCATCCCAGGGTCCCCAGCTGCTGTGACTAACTCCCTGGAGCCGTCAGGCAGGGCAGGGCAGCTGCCAGATTACATACTGAGGCTCTGTGATTTTTCCTGGGGCCTGTGGTAACAACTGTGTTTTGTTGTTCTTGCACAGGAACACAAGCTGAAGAAAATAACAAGGCCTTTTACTGTAGAAAAGGCCAAGAAGGAGTTTGTAGGTGGTGGGTTTGTCCTGGCTCTGTAAGCAGTGTGTGCTGGCAGCCAGGGGAGCAGACACAGAGGTACAGAGGCTGCCATCACCACTGCCCATCACTGCCCCGGTGCTCCACCGTCCCTTCACACTTCACTTTGCCTGCACTGAGAATTTGGAGTAAAGGGAGCTTCAGGCTGGTCCTCCTGCTGGCAGGGGCCTCACTTAGGCATTATCCTGTACTCCCACTGGCCTGCTCAGACTCAGGGAGGAGTGAAGCTTTCTCCTGCCTCAGCATGTGATAGAGAGCTCAGGGAGTGCTGATCATGAGGCAGAGACCTCTACACTCCCTCTTGGTAAGGGCCAAGGCAAAGACCCAGTGAAAGCCAAAGCCATTCATGCCTGAGGGACGCCAGTATAGCCCTGGGATCTGGGCAGCACCACACATGGGTCAGGGAACTCCTTGGTGTGTCCAAGACCATGACCAACCCACGGAAATCACCCAGTTATGAATATGCTTTGGTTGGAGCTCAGCAAATGAGCTGCAAGACAAGATGTGACTGTGATTTTTCCACCTCCACAGGGCCTGGGGTTGGCGTGCCAGCCCCTGGTGTCAGTACCTGGGGAGTGGGAGATGTCCTGGATAGCAAACATCTCCACCCACACGGCAGGGCACTGGGTAAACTCTGATAGCACCGGTTTGGAGCCCAAGAGCTCGGTGGGACCCTGAGGGCACCAGTGCCGCATTTTCCCCTCTCCTCCCAGGAAGGACCTTCCCTCTCTTCCCTGCAGACCAGGTCCAGCTCACAACCACGGTGAGGTGCTTCCCCCTGCTGTAACTCCAGGAGCTCCTGCTCTCGGCCAGGCGCTGCTGCCCTGATCCAGCGCCCACAGCTGCCCATTCCTGAGGCCGCTGCTAGGGAGGAATAAACTGGAATACACACAGCTGAAGTCCTGCCTGCAGCTGGCACTCCGTGCATCCCTCCAAGCCCTCCCTCCCTGAAGCAGTTCGCTCCCCCGAGGAAGAGGCTTTGAACTACAGCGGCACCTCGAGCTGCTGCCTGCAGTGCCCTCGGGAATGGCCCTGTCTTTGCTGATCCCTTTCCTTTACACACATCTTTCTGCTTCGCTGATACAGCAGAGAATGAGGCAGCTGAAGACTTTGACTACTACGTGGACAGTTTTGCTGTTTTCTGGGACTGGTTTTGCAGTGTCAGTTTTGCTTTTAGGAGCTGTACCAAGCTGGTAAGTGCTTTGGGGCAAACAGTGGAAAATCCTCTGTCCCAGGAAGGAGAGTTGAGCTCCCCCGTGGCCCTGCTCTGTGCTGATGCCGTGGCAGCCAATCTCATTCCCTCTGTGTGAAGTGCAGGATCGCTCAGATTGTGCCTGGATGCTGCTTGGTGCCCACCAAGGGACTGTTTCTCACTGGATCTGTTTTCTCTCAGGATTGGCTTTTAGGAACTGAAGAGCATGCTGTGCTTGGAACATCATGTCCAGGAGCTCTGGAGGTGATAAAGACAGGATGAGCTGAAAGATGAGCAGACCCTGCTTTTCACTACCTTCTCACCAGCCAAGGAGATCTCTGTCCTGCCAGGTCCTAGTCTCTATCCAGCCAAAACATTCACCAAGAACAGCTACGCTGAGGTTTTTATTTGTGCTTTTCAGCAAAAGCTCCTGAAAGGGAGCTATTATCAGCACAGAGGGCCAGATTGAATGTTTGTCCCCACAGCTTCCCTCTTCCCACACCATCTCTGCTCCTTGTCACTGCAGGGCTTTGGCAAAGTGGGCTGAACACCTGCACAAGTCTGGTGCCTGCTCTATCTGTGTGGGGGACAGAGACAGAGCCATTCACAATTCCAGAAGGATCAACACCAAGGCACTATAAGACTATGAGCAGGTGAGTTGAGCCCAGTCATCCCAGACCATGTTCTTAAAGAGGTGGTGGTCAGTGCCTGTCTCTGAAATGCCCACACAGAAGGTGGCTGCACCTCATGTCCCACGAAGCCAGCTCTGAGGGCTGTGCTTAACATTGCCAGCCTGGAAACAACAGGACTCTCCTGCACCTTCCAGGACCACAGCACCACAGTTGGCTTCCCAAAACCAGATCCCGACGACAGCAGCATCCTGGAGATGTCTCACAACACCCTCATCCCTGCCACTGTTGAGAACCAGCTCAGGAGGGAGAACACACCCCAGAGCAAGCAAACATACAGAACGCTTGTGCCACACGCTCCTGACAGACCCTGCATTGGTGTGTGAGCAGCAGCAGGGCAGCTGAACCTTGGCTTTAGGAATTCAGCAGCCCAGAAAGGTGCCACATCACCACACTGACATCTTGCCTGCTGTGCCAGAGGGATAGAGCATGAGGTGGAGGTGGCAGGTTACATAATTTGGGTGAAGGAAAGCCCAAGCCCTTCCCTTTGCTGGCAGGGAGCAAGGATGATTGGGGTGACCTTGGCTGGCTCTTCTGCGTCCTCAGTCTTCATTGTTGTATCAGATCTTCCCCCAGGACAGAGGAGACGATGTTCTCAAAGGTACTGGGGTGTCACCATGTTGGCACTGAAAATCATGGGCAGCAGAAAAAAGTGAGCAAAGCAGGGGTCTGCTACAAATACCAGCTTCCTCCCACTACTGTGTTCAGGACTGTCCCATACAATGGAACGGTCAGCCAAGGTACCTGAGGGCTCTTTGCCTCACCCATCCTTGGTTTTGGGGCTCTTTGCTTTGCTACAGAGGCCCTGGGCTGTATTTGAGGGGTTCCCACCCATGGCACCCCATCACAGCTCCCGACAGGTCAGCAGGAGGCCTGGGTTCATCTTCCCAGCAGTGACTCCACCCATCTTGGATAAAGCCTCATGCTCAGCAGGGCTCTTTGTTGCTGCTGGGTCCCTGTCCCTCTCTCTGTCCCCACAAACCTGTGCACCCCATTTCCAGGGTTGTGCCAGGCTTGTGCCTGGTGCTCGCTCATGTGGCACTGCTCGCACCCTCCTCATGGGGACCCCTGCCCCCTCCTGGCACACACCAGCCTCACAGCTCTCCTCTCTCTAGAAAATTACAACCATGACTGCAAGGTACAGCCTGGGCATGGTCAGGGAACCTGGAGCAGGTGTTCACTGTGTTCCATGAGGTCAGCTGCACCTTCGGACACAGCACCCAGGGGAGCTGCCCCACTGAGGGTCACAGTCCTGCTGTGCAGGGGGTGCTGCACACAGGAGACACCCTGCTTTCTGCAAAGGGGTGGTTTGAGCAAGTTCTCTTCCTGCTTTCTGCATTCCAGCTCTCCCAAACAGGGACCTGTCTTCCCCCACACTGCTTCTGCCCAGCCCCTTGACAGCCTCCCTGGCACTGGGGCAAGCCACACTGCTGCTGGTTTGGGTCTGCTTGCCCATGGGTGGCACAATTGGACAAGGGAAGGAAAAAGTGTTCTAGGGGAGCAGCCAGCCAGCCCCCAAAGAGCTGTCGTGGTCCTTCCAACAACACTCAGTGGGTGGTATGAGCACTGCTGCAACCAGAGCCAGGGCAGGATTTGCTGGCATCAGCAAACCCGTTGTGTGTCCGTGCTGACTGCTGCAGCTTTACTCCTCGCTGGCAAAGCTGGCGAGCCAGCACAGGTGGGGGATCTAATCTGATATTCATGGCAAGGAGACTCAGCCCAGCCTCTCACCCTGACTTGTGCTGCAGTCAAGGGGCTGGAGGCTAGCTGGGGACCCAGGCTGGGTTGGTGGTCCTTCCCTGGAAGTCCCAAGGACCACGCTGTGGGGTGGGCACAGGACCCCCTGCCATGATGAACATCCCACATGTGTGGGATGTGTGACACCCACCTTGCCCTTCAGGTGGTCACACTGCATCTGAGTGAGCTCTGGGTGCCAGCCACATCCCCAACCCCTTGAGGGGAGCACGGGCACAAGGGGGAAACCAGTGCTGGAGCCCAGGGCTGTTGTGGTCCTCAGCCCCACAGGGCTCCCTGCAGATGCAAAGCCCTGCAGACAGGCAGGTTACGGTATGGGGACACTGCCTGCACCCGAAGTCTCAGCCAGACTCTGGCTGGAGGCCCAGGGCACACTGACCTGCTGTGACACAGCAGCCAGCAGACAGAAAGGCATCTTGTTCTCATGAGCAACCAGCTCTGCCCACTCCCCCAGCACCAGCCGCATTCCTCTTTCCAAAACTACCCCTGCCACCAATGCATGGGGCCAACCCCTCCCCAGGGACCCCACAACCAGGACCAGGGGGCTACAGACAAGAGTTGGCTTTATTCACGGACACGGGGGCAGCTGTGTCACTGGCAGCTGCCCTCGTATTGCACATCCAGCGACGGGGGAATATCCATGCCACGTCACAACACAGCGTCGGCACTATGGGACCTCGAGGAGGGCGCGGGCACCGTCACCACCCAGCAGGCTGGGGAGCGGGCTTGGGCGCCAAGGGTTCACAAAGGCAAAAGACCCATCCACCCATAGATAGAGAGAGATAGATATGTATATATAAAAAAAAATAGTTCCACGATGACCAGAGCAGAACCACAGGGACACGCGTGCAAGCGAAATGTACAGCAGCCCGCGAGCAGGTAAACATGCTTTGTACACACACACACACACACACACGGACACAGCCAGGGTATATGGCGCTGGGAGGGAGACAGAGCCATAAACCCGGGCTTCACACACGCACTCACACGCGCGCACACCAGCCCCTGCGGGCAGCGCCCACGGCTCGGGCACGCGCCGGGGCTCGGGGGCTCGGATACAGCGGGTGTTTCTCACTGCTAGACATGTTACGGAGACACGGACACGGTCCCTTGGAACGGAACTGGAGGAAGAACTCGTGAGCGAACGGGGCAGGGGCGCCCCTGCTCCTCCCCGGCGCACAAGCAGCAGCCGGGGCCGGCTGAGGAGGAGCAGGGGGCTACCGGCGGTTCGTTGTGCTGCTGGTGGAAGAGGCAAGGATGGGGGTCCATTATGCCTCTGGCTCGTATTCCTGGTATTCCTCCTGCAGAATGGGGAAGGAAAGAGCCAGTGAGAGAGTGCAGGTGGTGCACAGAGCCCCCCCTCTTCTTCTCCAGCCCAACACCAGCTTTGCTCTGGATGGTGATCACTGTCACACTGTGTCCACTGTGCCATTCTGTGTCCACTGTGCCACCCTGTCCCCTCACCTGTGGGGGCTCCTCGTAGTTCTCCCCCTCTGGCTCCAGCAGCGGCTCGACCAGCGGCTCCTCCACAGCCTCCTGGGCCACCTCTTCTGCCTGAGAGTGAACCAGGAGGTCAGTCCCACACGCACACAGCCCCCCACACGGCACCCATCCTTCCTGCCCCTGCCAGACCAGCAACGTGCTCAGGATACGAGGGGCTCCATGGGGAGCCAGCAGCACCCTGGGCACACAGCAGCCCACCCAGCTGGGAGGTGACATGCACAGGTCTGCGGGAGCAAGGGCTCTGTGTGTATGTCCCTGCACTGCTCCCAGCCCCAGCCTCGGGCAGGCAATGAGTGCTGGCACCACGTGGGGCCCTACAGGCTCCAGGCGCTGGCGGAGCTGCTGGAGCATCCTGCATCCCTGGCAGGGGCGGGCGGTGCTGGGTAACCCCTCCCCGGGGCTGGCAGGCGGGAAAGGGGGGCAGTCGATCCCCCTGTGCAGCAGCAGCGGCGGCGGCGGCGGTGGCCTCATTTCTTCAGCTGATGCTATTTTGGGCTAAGCTGGAAGCCAACGGCTCACGGGGCGGCGAGCTGGAACCCACTGCCCCTCCCGCAGCTGTCAGGTCACCTCGCAGCTGCTGGAGCGATGCGCCGCGGGCACACGCCGCCGGCCGCCATGCCGGGGTCCGAGCGCGCACACGTCCGCAGATGTCCCGGGCACGGGGAGACCACCCGGACACCCTCCTCTGGGACTGGGCAACAGCCAAGGGGCTGCCCGCCGAGCCTGGGGATGTGCCAGCTTCCCCACGGGCATGGCGATGCCTGGGGACTCTCACCTTCAGGTCCGCAGGGAACTCCTCCTTCTTCACCAGCCCGGTGGCCGCAGCGATGTTGCCAGCGCCGGTGAACGCCGCTTCGCCCAGCTGGGACGCCTGCTCCTTCGCTTTCTCAGCCACTGCAAGAGCCGGGGGTGCCCATTAGTGCCCCTCCCCGTGCCAAAAAGCGGTGCCCAACTGCGGCTTCATGCCCTGCACCACCCGGGGGCGGGGGGGGGAGCTGGCGGGGAGATGCTGGGCAGGATCAGGCTCTTCCCACTTCCTTGCCCTGGTGGGGAGGGGAGGGGGCCACGACACTGCTCTGCAGCTGGGCAAGGAGTATGAGCAGCCACTGCAAATCCTTCGTTGCCGGACCTGTTATATAAGAGGCTTTAGCAGAGTGACATCAGCCCCTCAATTAGCCTCTGATCTCGTTAGTGTGGCCATGCTCTCAGGGCCAGAGGGGTACTGCGGTGGGGAGACAGAGGGGCCCGTACCTGAGGTTACGCCTTGCACCACACCTTGGGTTTTACTCCCTGAGGGTAGAAAGAGACAGAGATCAGGTTAGAGGGACTGACAGCTGGGCTCCGACATGTGCCATGCCCGGGACCCTGGCAGGGCTCTGGGCCAGGACAGCATCCTGTCCACATCCCGTGCCAGGGCACCTGGGGGGCTGAGCACTTGCCTGGCTCCCCTCAAGGCTCTTCTTGTCCCTGCAGGAGCCAGAACTGGGGCAGCATAGGGCCACTGCCACATACCAGGCAGGGCAGAGACCCCAGGGCCCAGCACCATGTCAGGGCACAGCCAGCCAGGGTGAATACCAGCCATGCTGCTGAAAAAACCTCCCACGGGATCCAAACCTAAAACCAGCATGGTATTGGATACCCCATAGCTAGAGTGCCTGGAGCTGGGTACTGCTGCTGGCTGTGCCAACCCTGCCAGGCTCCCTTGAGCAGAGTGACACCACCCAGGATACCCCATGGAATAGGAGTGGGGTGTCCAGGATGGAAGGAAAGGTAGGGGCTGGGCAGCTCCTGCAGGATGGGGCCTCAGTGCATTCCTTGAGCTGCTGGACCCCTGTCTGGCACACACACCCTGAGGAGGATGGGGGCCCAGGGCAGGCACTGCCCAGGGGAGCAGTTCTGCAGCCTCAGCTCTCCCACAGAGCTTGTGCCCTCTGGAGCAGAACAGAGCCTCAGCCCTGCGCCTTCCTCCCTCCCCCTGCAAGCAGGGCTGGCCTCAGCTCCCTCCCTGGGCATTCCAGCACCACGGCCAGGCACGGACTGCCCAGGAACTGCTCCTCCTGCCAGCCTTGTCTTCTAGGATTTGGCCCCAAACAGATCCTGGCCCCAAGGGGTAGCACGGAGGGACCCCTCAGTCACCAGCTGGGTGCAGGGGAGATGCCGGTGTGGGATGAGCTCCAGGGCATTACCTCTCCAAGGGGGACAAACATGGTCCCCACCCCCCTGCCCCGCGACAGGCACATCCCAACACAGGGGTCACAACCTCCATCATGGTCCCTCTGCTTTCCTGCCCCAGAGCATCCCGGCCACAGAGCTGAGAGACCCTCGGGCTCCGACTGGGAGCTGCAAGGGGTCCAGTCCCCGAGGGTCCCATCCCCGCAGCCTGGGAACCAGTCCCCGACTCTGCTTCTGCCCGCGGAGCCCACTCCCCTGCCCTGCAGATTCCCGGTGGGCAGCGAGGCACTGCGGGCACCGACCCTCTGCCCCGGGGCACTCCGCCGCAGGGTGGTCGTGGCGGGAAAGGAGCAGGGGAGAGGGAGAGCGGGACCGGGGACAGGTGGGGACGAAAGGGGGACTGCAGGGGGATGGGCGGGAGGACGCAAGGGCAAACGCATGAGCAGGCAAGGGCAGGCAGATAAGGCCGGCGGGGGCAGACAGGGACGGGCAGAGATTAGCCGGGGGTAGGGAGGCAGGGGGCAGGCA
>VXAC01002803.1:158369-169267 GCA_013399225.1 Rhipidura dahli | reverse complement strand
CCTCCGCGCCGCCCCGCACCGCCCCGCACGCCAGCGGCGCCCCCCGGCCCTTCAACGCCCCAGCCCCGCAGGCTCCCTCCCCGCACTGCGCGGCTCCCCGCGACAATCGTTCTCTCCATGCACATCGCTCGTCGTGATCCCACCCCACGCTGTCCCCATGCTATTCTGTCCTGACCCCCATCGCATCCTATCCCACCCTCTCCCTGTCGCATCTCCTCCCGATCCTTGTGCCAACTCGTCCCGATCCCTTGCCATCTACAGGCTGCCCTTACCCAATTCCATCCTTATCACCATCCAACTCCCTCCACATTCCACCCTGTCCCTATGCCATTCCCATCCCCTTCTCGTCATGTCCTCTTCCCACCTCATCCCACCCCATTCCCATCCCACAACATCCAATTCTGGTCCCATCCCCTCCCCATCACATCCTATCCCTACCTTCCAACCTGCTGCTATCCCACCCTCTCTGTGAACCGTCCTGCCCTGCCCATACCACATCATGATCCCCACACATGGTCCCCGACTTACACAATTCTACTCCCTCATCCTGATCTCGTCCCACTCTGAGCCCCTGCCCTCATCCCGCATCTCCCTGGCCCTAGAGAGGACTCCCCCATCTCTCTGCTCCCAAAGACACCACCCTCCCACCCCACCAGCTGCAGCTGGGATAGCTCCTCATCCCACCTGCCTGTAGCTATTTAAGAGCCAGAGGCAGCCCAGGGGATCCTGTGCTAGTCAGGATGGCTACAGGGGAGCAAGTAAGTGCTCACCCTGTGGGCTGGGAAGGCTGTAGAACACAGACAGCCCTCGGAGCACCCAGTGTGGGAGGTATCTGGGGGGCTGCAGGCTCCCTGTTGGGGTGGTCATGGGGCTTTTCGGGGCTGTCCCACCTTCCTCTGCAGAAGCAACAGGAGCGACGCCAGCAGAGGGCTCGGCAGCAAGAGCTGCTGCCGGCAGAGATCCTGGGCAAGCACCCTCTGCAGAACAGGTATGGGGGGCCTGGCCATGGACAGCCTCTCTCAGCACTGGGAGGGGTGTGATGGGGCTGGAGGGAGACTCCAGCATCGTTGAACACCCCATTTCCCCTCCCTCCCCAGATGGGCACTGTGGTTTTTCAAGAATGACAAGAGCAAGATGTGGCAGGCAAACCTGCGCCTCGTCACCAAATTCAGCACTGTGGAGGACTTCTGGGCGTGAGTGTCCATTGGGTGGGCACAGCCATTGTGCCCCTTCTGGAGATGTCCTGGTGGGGGGCATCTGAGCCTGAGGCACCTGTTCTCACCTGCTTCTGTGTCTCCATCTAACACAGGCTGTACAGTCACATCCAGCTCGCCAGCAAGCTCGCAGCTGGCTGTGACTACTCCCTCTTCAAGGTATGATACCTCATCCTCAGAATCCCCACAGCACCCAGCATTACAGGGGCACACTGGGTGCTGGTCAGGCTATCAGGGTGCCCTGGCCATAAAGTGGAAGTCTGGCTGGACCTTCACAGCTCCCCAGGCCAGCTCTGGCCGGGTACTTGGTGCCCCTGACTGTCCCTTTGCCTGCCCCTAGGATGGCATTGAGCCCATGTGGGAGGACAGCCAGAACAAGCGTGGTGGGCGCTGGCTCATCACCCTGGCCAAGCAGCAACGCCACACTGAGCTGGACCGTTTCTGGCTGGAGACGGTGAGTGCAGCCCCACTCAAGGGTCCTGGGGGTCCTGGCTGTGGTGTTCCCCCTGCCACAGGGCTGAGCCCCAGTGGGGACTGTCCCAGGCTCCCCTTCTCCTCCCCCCAGCTGCTGTGCCTCATCGGGGAGATGTTTGATGAGTACAGTGATGAGGTGTGCGGGGCCGTCATCAACATCCGCACCAAGGGGGACAAGATTGCCATCTGGACCCGGGAAGCAGAGAACCAGGAAGGGGTCACCCACATTGGGTAATGCAGCTTCAGGGGAGGCTGCACAGGGGAAGAAAGGCTCCCCCTTTTTGGGGAATAGGGCCAATAGCAGAAGTGGTGCTGCCCTATTCACGCATCTCCTTCTCTCCTCCAGGCGTGTCTACAAGGAGCACCTGGGCCTGTCACAGAAGGTGGCCATTGGGTACCAGGCCCATGCGGACACGGCCACCAAGAGCAGCTCCCTTGCCAAGACCAAGTTTGTGGTGTGACTGTGGGGGGAGCTGGGAGTTGCCTACAGGGTCCCCATGTACTGTCTCACAATGAATTTCTGCATCTGAGCATGATCTCTGTCTCCAGGGCTCTTGGCAACTTGGGGTGGCTCTTGTTTGGAGAGGTGGGGGGAGGTTTCCTGGGAGGGAGGTGGTGATTTGTTGTATCCTGGCCCCTCCATTCTGGGTGAGCAGGGCCAGGAGCAGAGAGCTGGCATTGCTGAGAGACTGGGACACTGCACATGTCCCCTCACCTCCCCTAGAGCCTGGGACCAGTGCCTGTCTCACTGGGGCTGTCGGGGTGTTCCCTGTGTTTTGGAGGGCCCTGGATAGCTCCCAGAAGGATACTGTTCTGTTCTTCCCTTGGCCAAGGCACAGGCACAGCTTACTGCCCTGCAAACCTGGGCATGGGAGGGACTACGGAGGCCCAGCTCATCTGGGTCAGCTCAGCCTGGGGAGATGGTCCACTTTTCTCCTAGGTCCCTGCACATCTGTGTGACGTGGATCTGCATTCTCAGGAAGATCAGTCTCCCAGCTGAGGGCTGGCAGTGTCCCTGCAGGGTGGGTGCTGAGTCTGCAGCACAGCGTGGTCCCCATGCTGCATCCCCTCCCACAGACACTTGCAGCATAGGTGCTATGAAGATTATTTTCTCCCCAAGTGTTTGTTGGTGCCAGACCTGCAGGTTCACAGCCTCAGTGTTTTGAGCCCTGGGACTTTGCTAGCTCCTCCTTTCCATGGCTCATGTCTTCTGCTGTCCCTTCAGGTGGTCCTGTCCCCCCACAGTCCCTTCCAGACCCACTACACACTCTGTCCTTTAATCCTTTTGTGTGTTTTATTGTATCTGTGCTTCCCTGCCTAGTCAGATTCTAGAGGTGGAGCTGTCTGCTCACCTCCCGACCGTGGTGCCTGCAGTTCTGCCCTCACTGCAGCTCTCACCCAGGAGCATTTACCATTCCCTTCAGCAGCACCCAAGCTCCATCTCAGCCCGAGGCTGCACCTTGTCCAGGGCCACATGTCCAGCCCATCTATGCCACCTCATCAGCTCAGAGCCAGGGTTGCTTGTCCCCTGCTGTGATGGCTCAGTGCTTCTGCCCTGCCTGCAGATGGGCTCTGCAGAGAGCTGGTCCTGCAGAAGGACAAAGTATTGACCACTCTGTTATTGGAGCTGGTTGTGACCTGTCTGGCCACAGCTTGACAGGCAGCTGGTGTGGCTGTGTCACCCAGGGTCTAGACTGCCTGCAGTGCAGCCCGTGGGGTTGAGCTTGCTGAGCCTTGCACTACCCTGGGATGCTGCTGTGGCTGCAGAGAGCTGTGTCCCTGGGACTCAGCTGCCTTTCTCCAGGGATATCAGCCTTGCAGCTCTCCCAGGGCAGTGCAGAACCCTCCACCACCCAATATTGCCCCTGTTCCAGGCAGAATATGCTACTAGAGAGTGAAGACAGGAGCTCATCCCCGGCAGGCGCTGTGTCAGGCCATGTCCCTGTGTCCTTGCAACATGTGATGGCTTTAGGCCACTTCTCTGTGCAGCTGCAAGGGCGACAGCACTGCACTGCCCTCCCCTGTAGGGTAACAGGGCTGGGGAGGTCTGCAGGCAGCAGGACCGGGATGAGGGAATGCAGTGAGGGGGGGCTGCACCCCGAAGTGGGGCTGCTGCAGGTGGCAGAAGTGGGATGAGGAGATGCAATCTGGGGGCCAGCACCCCAAACTGGGGGTGCTGCAGGCAGCAGGATGGAGATGAGGGGATGCAGTATGGGGGCCAGCACCACAAACTGGGGGTGCTGCAAGAGGGGGATCAGGGGCTGGCTCTGGCTCCCTTGCCCACTGGTCCCGCACGAGCAGAGCGAGCCGGCAGCCCGGGTGCTGCCTTGCGCTGCCTGTACCGCCCGTCCCTCGCCACGCGATGGTGCCGCTCGCCCGGCCTTGGCCGGCTCCGGCGCGGCAGGGCTGGCAGCCTGCCCTGCCTGCGGTGGGGTCCCGGTCTGCCCTGCCCTGCCCTTCCCTGCCTAGGCTGGGGTCACAGCGCTACTCCAGCTCCTCCCCACGCCAGGATGAGAGGTAGGCAGAGCCACGTGTGGGGCTGGCAAAGCTGAAGCTGGAGGAGGGGTTGTTGTGACCCACTAAAAGGAACCATTAATGCCCCTCCCCAGGGGGAGCGGTGATAGCGCCAAGTGTGTGAGAAGCAGGGGCTGTCCCTCTGTCCCTTCAACCTACTGCTCTGCCCCACATGGCCCTGTCATCGCCCCTCACCTGGGTCCAGGGCTGAGCCCCCCACAGCCAAGCTAGCACACTGTCCTTGTCCCCTTACCCCTGGAAGGGCATTGTGCTCATGGGGTGCCCTGTGCCCCATCATGTCACAAAGCCAAGGTTAACTGGGGCAGAAGGGGGTGCAGAGGCTGCTGCACTGCTGTGGTTCATCACCATTCTCATGTAGCCACAGTGGGATTTCATTTGATTGGAAAAATAATAGGAGCCATTTATCTCCATGGCTTTATGGGTTCCCATCAGCCCTGCAGCCCAGCCAGGCTGGGGGACTGGCAGTGCCGACCCAGAACCTGCTCTTTGGGGACGCAATGACCTTGATCCTCAATTTTTACGCCCCACAGTCCCTATCTGAGGGCCAGAGGGTGCTGGGGGGCACAAAAGCAGCCCCTGGGTGGGCAGAGCAGTTGCCAGGAGCCACACAACGAGTACAGCAATGCCAGAGCTGCCCCCGGCCTGTCTCATGCTGGGCAGCTGTCCCAGCTGGCAGCCGAGCTGGCAGCCCTGTCAATAATAATAATTAAAAATTAATACTAATCAAAAGGGAGAGGCAGATGGCAGCAGACATGCGGCAGGCCTGGTGGTGGGGGTGGGAGGCACGGCAAACAGAGGGGCCTGCAAGGACAGGGGTGGGAGGGCCAGGACCGATGTGGAGTCTAGTGGGGATGGGAGGTGCAGGTCAAGGGAACCCCGTGGCACAAGAGGGATGGGGGATATGGGGCTGGGGTTGCTGTGGGGCACAGGAGTGATGGGGATGGACTGGGCTGCTGCAGGGATGGGGGTCCTGTGTCTCCCTTTCCATGCAGGGGGTGGGGGTCAGTGGTGCTGGGTGCCCCTGCAGGGTCACCTTGCTGGCAGCTGGCGTGCAGCCATGGCCAGGCACTGTCAGTCCAGCTTCTCCCTGAGCCACCAGCTTTGGCAGCAAGGACAGATCCTGCTTTCTGCCCCCAGCATGCGTCTGGTGCAGACACCCATTCTTGCAACCAGTGGGTGCTGCAGGGTTAAAACCCCCCAAATAACTGGGGAAGGAGCTGCTGGCTCCGTGCAGGGTGCGTGGGCCGGGGAAGAACAGGCAGCGCTGGCTCACCGTGGGAGTGGGCAGGCAGTGCGGCTGCCGGCGCTGAGGCTGTGCCACACTGTTCCCGCAATGCCTGAGCCCACCTGCCCGCCCCATCACCCAGCCAGGGGCCGCGGGGGGGCTCTGGGCCTTGCAGGAGGGGTGTGGGTACACAGGGGACCTCTGTCCCTGCGTACTGCCAGCATCCTCATGCATTCCTGGACTGGAGCTCCCCGTGGGTCCCTGCCAGGCCCTGGAAAGGGCACAAGCTGCACCAATGCTCCATTCAGAATCACGGTGGCACGCAAGGAGGGGTACCCAGGGTGAGGGGTACCCAGGGTGAGGGGTACCTAACGCGCACCGTTCCCATGACAACCTCCCGCGAGAGACAACAGTCGGTGCGGGAGATGCGGGAGGCGAGGGGCCTGTGGACCCCTCCGAGCACGGGCTCCCACGCCTGGCAGGACACAGTGGGGCACAGCAGAGGGACTGCAGCTCTGGGTCTTGCTCCCAGGCTCGGGCTCTGCCTGCTCCTTCCTGTTTCCTGCAGCTTTGGGACGGGCAGGCATGGCAGTGCTGCTGCTGGGCTGCTGCCCTCCAGCTAGAGCTGGTTTGCACGGTGGGGAAGTGGTTAAGTGCCTGCAGGGTCCTCCCCAGTGCCGGCAGCAGAAGAGGCGAAGACGGGGACAGTATCTCCTGCCCTGCGCCTCAGGGAGCCCGTACCTGAGAAGGATCCTTTGCTGTCACTTCTCATCTGGGTGGATACCCGGCTCTGCAACACGGCTGAGCACTCTCCTTCCCCGCAGGGACGGGCTGGCACTTCTCGCTTGGCCGGAGACAGGAGCTGTGTGGCCACAGAGCCGCAGGCATGTCTGCAGCACGGGGCTGTGCAGGCAGTGCCACCGCCACTTTGGGGTGTGTTCCGGTCCTACATCGTGGCCTGGGTGCCCCCCAGCTGGCTGGCATGTACCCACAGAGCCTTTTTCTCCCCGAGTCACCGTGTCCATGCTGTCCCCGAGACTCTGGTACTATCCCTGCCCGCAGCCCCCTCCCTCAGCTCCCGCAGTGGATGCCACCATCTCCGAGGGACCCCCCCTGCAGCTCCCTCAACACAGATGCATCCAAATATTAGCACCCCGCCGTCCTCCCAGCGTGACACGAGGACCAGCCACTCTCCCGGTTCACAGGGGAGCAGGTGTCAGCCCTGAGGCTGCCGGGACGCAGGGCACGTGGCAGTGCCATCCGTGCCTGTCCTTTCCCTCCTGACCCCCGGTGTGCCCTCGCAAGGGGCAGGCGATGCCGCACCCACAGCCACCCCCTCTCGCGGGACCGGGGGCTGCCAGGCTCCTTGCGTGCCCCAGCATCACAGCTCTGGCTGGGAGGGCTGGAGTTTCCCGGGCGGTCGATGAGCCCCATCGATCCCGCACAACTCCGCCGGCTGCTCTCCCACCGCCCTGCTAATTAATTGGCTGCTGCTGCTGCTGTGGGAGTGCTGGGCACGGCGCTGCTCGGGCTGCCTGCACCCTGCCCTGGCTGCACCCTGCCTGCCAGCACAGAGGCTTTGCCCCACACGTCAAGGAGCCAGCACCCACTTCAGTCCCACCCCAACCCACCCATACCACAAAGTGCGGGGTCTGTGTCAGGCTGGGGATGGGACTGGCAGGCCCAGGTCAGGGTGAGGGGTACAAGGGTGGTTGGGGGACAGCAAATGGCCACTTGCAGCCCGTTAGCTGCCCATGTCCAGAACAACCTCACACTGCTCACAGCTGTGCCTCCCTCAGCCTGCACCAGACCCCAGCCTGGTGTGGGGGTAGGGATGCTGCTTTTGTGCCAGTCTGTAATGAGATTTCTGCTTGGCTGCCTGGGTAGAAAATCCCAGCCAGAGGATGTGAAAAGCCTCTCCAAGCCCCAGCAGCCTCCTGCACCTGCCCCAGCAGCCACAGCGCTCCCAGTGGGGCATCAGCACCCACTGCACTGCTTGGCATGGGGCACCCAAGGGATGTGCAGTCCAGAGGCTTTTCTACCTGTTTATCCCACTGGCTCCTGTCCCAGCCCCATGCTGGCACAGGTGCAGCCTCCCCAAGCCCAGGCTCGGGTGCCAGGCACACCCTTGGGGACCCCAGGCTGCATGCCAGCATGGTGCCCACTCTCCTGTCATCCTGGGTGCCAGCATCTGCATCCCAGTGCTGCCAGATGCTGATTCTCTGTGGTGAGGTGCTGGCACCCTGGTACTGTGTCTGCAGAGCCTGTGTGTGCAGGGTGGCACCATGCTGTGCTTCTGGCCACCTCATTTTCTCCCACAGCAGCAGCAGATCTATCTCCTTAAAAAGTGGGGAGTGACTCAGTGGCTGCTGGGGGCTACAGGGAACAGCCCCAGGGATGGGCTTTGCTGCACATCCTAAAGGAGCCCTTCCAGCCCCCGGCACCGTGCGCCATTAATCTACTCTTGCAAATGGCTAATTTTGAAAATCCTCTTATCAGAATTAGGTCCTCAACATCCATATTTATTTACTTTTCGTTTTCATAATCTTCCTGCTCCTTGCGTGGCAGGGGTTGTTCTCACTGGCTCCCTTTCTGAGCACCCTTGTGCAGGATGATCCCTGGGATGTCCCACACCATGCCACGTTATCCCGAGCCAAGCTGTCCCCTGGTGTGCTGTGCTGTGCTGTGCCATGCTCTGTCACCTGCCCCTCACACAGCACACGAGTTCCTCACACCTTCGGCTCTGCCAGTGACACCACCAGCGCCGGTGTCCCCTCCCCACTGGAGCACCCTCCTGCCCCATGCCCCGCACAGCCCAGTCCCTGCCTGGCGCCAGGGCAGCCGCATCCTGCCCGTGGGTCCCTGCATTATGCATTGTTTATCCGTCAGCACCTTCCCTGTTTGTAACTCAATTAAGCGGGCGCGGTTTTGCTAATACAATGGTGTTTAATATTCGGCTTCCTTAAATACCACAAATGGATAGGGAGGCAGCTCACGGGCGATCCATTATACATGAGCTCAAATATCTACTTAAATATTTGATGGGAGTTTAGAAAATCTCAGGGCTGGCCTTGCCCATGGCTGCCAGGGCTGGGCAGGAGGTCGGGCACGGCGCAGACAGGGGCTTGCCAGGCTCTCTGGTGGTGGGAGCTGCCTCACCTCAGCTGGCCCAGAAAAAAGTGGCACCTGGGGCATGTGGTGAGAGGTGAGCAGTGCCAGGGAGGTGACATCCCTGGGGAGACGGCAGCTACAGCCCACAGAGCCTGGGTAGCACTGCTCACCAGGTGATGCCCTCCCTCCACCTCCACCTTAATCCAGTCTTTTTCAGAAGAAAGCCCTGACACAACGGCTGTAGCATGCGTCTGAGCCATGACCGCACAACACTGGAGAGGAGAATTAATTTTTAATTCCACCTTAATTACTCTGAGTAATAATCCATTTACAGCACCCAGTGGGACCGGTGTTTCTGGCACCCCCCCGGGGCTCACAGGACACCCAGGTGCTGACCATGTGGGGCTGGAGGCACTGGGCCAGCTAGGCACTGCAATCCCCTCCTCAAAGACCCTGATTGCCATGGCTCCCCATGTGCTGCAGCCCCTCACACCACCCTAGCAGGTGGTCAGGGGTCCCAGATGCCCCCATGGGCATGAGCCAGGCAGGCATTGACCCTTGGCAGCAGGACTCAGGGCTCTGGCAGCTCTAGTGCAGGATCTGGCTCATCCATCCCCTCAGTTTTTCCTCAGCAAGAGGGAAAGCAAGCGGAATTGAAAGTGATCTCCCCAATCTGTATTAATTAGAGTCTATTAATTTGTCAGTGCACCCTGCCACTGCTCCACTGATGACCCAGCTGTGGTGGCCCCCAGCACAGAAGGGACACACAGGGTGACACCACACAGCCTTGGCACGGCACCTCTGTGGCATCGAGCAGCACCAGCACACGGCAAGGGGAACCGGGAGAAGCTGAGGCAGGACTGGGCACCACCAGCACACTCGGCTGGGCACCGGGACAGGGAGGATGCGGTGGGTGCCCAGGGCGTGGGAGTGGTGTTGCTGGCACTGCCGGCGCAGTGCCAAGAGCAGGATCTGGAAGCCAGCAGAAGCTGGAGAGGGGTGCAAGGAGCAGATGGGGCTGGCACCGCACCGGGGACCCCCAGCCCCCTCCCCACCACGCTGCCCCAGGGCAGCACCATGCCGGGTGCCCAGCTCAGGTGCCATCTGCACTGGGTACTGGCACCTTGCCCTGTTCTGCTGCTTGCCTGGGGGGGTTGGCTACCGTGGGAGCCCGAGCTGGGGGTCCCGGCACTGCAGGAGAGCTCACCCCGGTTCCCATAGCAGCCCCCCGGAGCTCATGTGCAGAGCGGTGACTTCAGCAGGAGCAGATGGAGCCGCAAGGAGTAAAAACATCCTGTTTCCATGCAAATGCCATCAGTAATAACAAGCCAGACTGAAGGAGGGTTGTTATTGCTACTCCAGAGCTCTGCCCACAGGGGCTGGGGGTCTCCTCTGCCACTGGCCCCCACCAATATCCAGGCAGATGTCCTGGGGCTCATGGCTCTGCCCGGGGCAGCATGGTGGGATGAAAATGGGCACCCACAGGTGTCACCCCACACTCGCTGCCCTACCTGTGTGCATGACTGGTCCACGACTGCATTGGCACGGGAGGTCTTGGGAGGTGTGTGGTGATGGGAGATGGTTCTCACCTCGTCCCGGGGCGGTGCTGGCGGTGGGCTCGGCTCTGCCTGGCACTGCCTGCATTGTGCTGGGGTGGAGGGAGGCCACGGCACAGCTGGTGCCACCCGGGAGAGCTGCGCTGGCTTCACACGCTCTTCAGCTCTCAAAGGCATCAGAGCAGTTGTTAATTGTTCCTGATGCCGCTAATGAAATTATTGCTGCACGACGCTGGGAGCCACTGCCTGGCCCCCGCTGCTGGGGACGGGGCTGCTCGGCATTGCTGGCGCAGGCTTTGGCTGCCACAGGGTTTGGGGAGCACCTCGGGTATCCCGGTACAGCCTCAACCCCCTTTGACCCTTGCCCCTTGCCCAAATTGCAACTGTCCACTGGTGACGGTAGCCCTGCTTGTGGGCACCGTGGCTGGGTGCAGGGAGGGGACAAAGAGGGAAGGAGCCGCATCCAGCAGCCACATCCCCTGGGAGAAGCCAGTGTGGCTGAGCATGGGGTACTCTGAGGCCAGACCGCCATGTGGGGCCCCACAGATGACCCACGTTGCCTCCAAGACTGTGACAGCATTTCTTCTGTGACATTTCCCGTGGGGTACCAGGCTGGGCTGGGGAGCATCCCTGGGCATCACCTGGTGGTGCAGCAGGGGCTTGGGGGTGGACTGGGCTGTGGAGGGAGATGCAGCGCGTAGCAGGTGTGAGCTGCCGGGGGGGTGTCCTGGGGGGTGCAGAGCCCGCGAGTGTCCCGGAGAGGGGGAGTGACGCCGTGCCGGG